>SJYX01016206.1:134277-188950 GCA_006410675.1 Oreotragus oreotragus
CCGCCGAAGCCGCAGCGCCGAGGCAGGAGCGGGCCGCGGCGCGCAGCCGACCCCCGCACCGGACGCGGGGCGAGCGGCCGCCGCGGTGAGGCGCCCAGGGCGGCGCGGGCGCAGCGGCCATGGGGGCCCTGACCAGCCGGCAGCACGCGGGCGTGGAGGAGGTGGACATCCCGTCCAATTCCGTGTACCGCTACCCGCCCAAGTCCGGTGAGCGCGACCCGGGGCTGCGAGGAGGTCGCGATGCCCCCGCGCGCGGCGGGGGGTTCCCGGGGGCCCAGGGGACCCAGAGGCCGACGGCGCTGCAGAGCCATCTCGGAGGGTGGGAGGTGTCTTGGACCAGGTCTGGGAGGGGCTGCTTTAGGGCCCTTGGCGGGGGTCGCCCGGGGGACAGCCCCTCCGCCAGGGGCTGCGCGCGGCCTGCGCGCCATCGGGTCCTGTGACGGAGACGTGCGCTCCGGGGACTGCGGCTCCGAGGGGCGGGGTGTCCACGGCGCAGGCCGGGTCCTTTCCTTCCCGCCCGGTGCCCGGGCCCCCTCAGGAGCTGAGGGTGAGGTGGAACGGGTTGGCATCCGAAGCGGGCACCTGTGCTAGGTGCTGGCCCTGGTGGCCTCCGGAGAGGGAGGCACAGGTTTGAATTAGGTTCTCCTGGTTGCGGGGTTTGGGGGGTGGGGGCGGCGCTGCTGGAGGATGGCGGCCGAAAATGCGCTTGCTGTTGCGGGTGCTTTTTCAAGAGGCTGTCAGAAGAAAGGAGTTTAACAGAAATGTATCAGAGTCATTCGGGTTGTCGCTTTGCCAGAGTAGTGGCAAGCCTGGCATTTGGAATGAGAATAGCCCTGGGATAGGGCACAGGTATTGACAATGCCTAGAAGTATTATGTTTGTTTTCAGAGTCATTAAAACGGTAAATGTCTCCAGCCTCTAGCTTGTAGCATAAATATTGGAAGTGGAGGAGAATTTTGACGGCACAGAGAGGCTTACAAGTGGATTGAGCACCAGCCAATTCGAAACTGCTAGCCCAAGACCCTAACTCCTGGCTCTTTGTTTTTCAATACTTTTCTCAAGACTTCTGGGGACCCATGGCTACCATCTTCCCTTCTGCTTTGAACCTGATGAGGATTTTCATGATCTTGGAGAGATGTCAGAATTACAGCAGTAGAATAAAGACATGCTAATGAGATGAGCTGGTTTCTCAGCAGTGGATCCAGTTTTTGCCAGGTGAAAGCTGGGACCAGACAATGAAGCTGCACCCTGCAGTGTGTCTGCCAGGCCGTGTTGCACACTGCTTTTATGCCAAAGAATGAAACATTGCAGGCATGAATATGCTTTTGAGCTGCTTTAGTATAGTCTGAGATCAAGGGAGGCATCATTAGTGTTTTAATAAAGCTCTGGCTAATTACGACTGTATGAACCCAGTGCTAAAGGAGGCATGCATTTTGCTTTTTAGTCGACAAAAATATACACAATTATTTGTGGACTTTTCTGAAATCACTTAGCTTTTATTGATTCGCATATGGAGCATGTTTTGCTGAACTTGGAGTTTGCAGTGGAGTTCACTGCTTCAGAAGAGTATTCATCCATCCTTCACTTAACGGAACAAGCATAGGTCGATCAAAGTCCCCAAAGGATATTGATGCAACTGTGGATCTTGGATGATGACAATAAAAGGGTAATGGACCAAACAGAAACTTTCCCTAACCATCACCCTCCATATTTATAGTCTTAAATCATCATCTCTGCTCTACCAATCTTTTTTGAAAGTTTCACCCAATGGTAACTCATTTTTTAATCAGAGCTTTTGCACGAGAGAAATCTTTGTAGCAAAGGGGCCAAATTTTGTATGTTGAACGTAAAACACAGAAAATAGGAATCAGAACATTCATGTCCCAGTCGGCAGACCTCTGTGTACTTGAAAATTTGTGTACTTGGCGTATATGCGTTAGTCTAGAGGCATCTGCTATCTTTCATGTGATCTTTATCATTATTATTGTTTTATTTATTTGGCTGTGTTGCCTCATTTCAGCACATGGGGATCTTTCTCTGCAGAGAACTGACTCTCTCTAGGACTCTCTAGTTGTGGCTCAAGGGTTCAGTAGTTACAACACAGAGGCTTAGTTGTTCCATGGCATGTGGGATCTTGGTTCCCTGACCAGGGATCGAATCTTCGTCCCCTGCATTGCAAGGCAGATGAAAGTCTCTTGTGTGATCTTTAAATTTACCTGACTATTGGATTATAATATATATATATTTTTTTTTTGGCCGGGCAGTGCAGCATACAGAGTCCCTACCAGAAATCGGACTGATGCCCCCTGCACTGGAAGCTTAGAGTCTTAACTGCTGGACCATCAGGGCAGTCCCTGGATTATAGTATTTGGGCCCCAAAGGAACCTTGCCGAGGATCTGGCCCCTGTTCCATTCATTTGGTGGGTGAGAAAATGGAGACTCAGAGAAGTGGGTTGGTAAAGGCCAAGGTTACCCAGCAAGTTGGTGCTCTTCTTGCTAAACCATCAGCCTCTGCCTTTCTTGAGGAATTGGATTTTGAACTCATCCTTGATGATTTGTGGAATGGAGGCTATTCTGCATCAGTATTGGTACAAAACTCAGAGGCTTGTCTCCCTGTTGAAGGATCAGACTGGGTTGATCTTGAGGTCTCCCTGTCTTTGGTACTGAGAGTGGAACAAAGCAAGCAGCAGAATCAGCTTTCTGCAGGTGACCAACCGGGCTGAGCTGGGACTGCCCTCTGGCTCACCAGGAAGTCTCTATAACCCCACAGCAAGCACAAGGTCATCTGTCCCTGTAATGATGGTCGCAGTGCCCAGCAGAAATTGGTTTTTCTGCTTTTTGTGTTTTTAAAGGAACCCCTTAATTTTGTACGCATGTTGACCTGGAAACATTTAAAAGATATTGAGAACAGCTGATCTCATGTTGGGACTTGGGTTTATAGCTTTTTTTTTTTTTTTCTTTACTAGAGATAGGCGAAAATAAAATAGCCTAAAATTGTTTAGAATTAATTACTTTTTTGAATTAGTCATAGAATCACATAGTTCAAAGTTGAAAAGAATGAGAAGGCATACAGTGAGAGTCTAGTTCCCACAGTGCCTGTTCGTCCACTCAGTTCCTCCCCATATGCTGCCCATACCTACCTAACCACTTTCTGGAATTCTTCCAGACTTTCTTGTGTAAATACAAGTGTAACTGCTTAGACTGCTCTGCACCAGTGTTTTGTTTTGTTTTGTTTTTACTTTCAAAGATATTGGAGGTCTTTTTCTGTTATCTCCATATTAGGGGTTTTTTGCTGTTGTTGTGGTTATTGTTGTTCTTTTAAAAAATAAAATAATCAGTTAAAAAATAGAATAACATTCCTTGGTGTGTACATGCTGTTAGTTTTTCACGCAGTCTGCTACTGGTGAACATTTGGAAGTGTCTTCCCGCCCCAACCTTTTACTATTACAAACAATGCAGCAGTGACTAATGTTATGCATATGTTCTCAGGCAGTTTTTAGCTTTGTTAATAAATACACAAATATTAATCATTTAAGTAACAGGAGGTATGATGGGAAAGCACTGTTCTGCACAGTGCTAAAAGGCACAGGGTTGTGCCTTTGTAATTTTTGAGCTAGAGGCCATTCTGTGCTTTTAAATGCTCCTCTGAGATGTTTGTTTCTTTCAAAGCCCATGACCATTTGTTCAGCAAAGGTATGGTTTTGCTGAGGTGTTGTTTTTATGCGCACAGGCCCAACTTTTGAAAGGTGTCTCCATATTGATAAGAGTCATTGGCTCTGTTTTCCTCTGTCCAGGAAGAAATAGCATCCCAAAAAGACATTCACTTTAATTTAGTACCTGATAAATCTAGTTCATTTCCCTCTTACATATTTGAGCAAATTGGAAAATAGGAGTAATTCATTTTGCTCAGGTGTTAAGAGGGAAACCTATTATAAAAATTTAAGATGGGGAAGGGATAGTTAGGGGGTTTGGGATGGACATGTATACACGGCTGTATTTAAAATGGATAACCAACAGGGACCTACCTATAGCACATGGAATTCTGCTCGATGTCACTTGGCAGCGTGGATGGAAGGGGAGTTTGGGGGAGAATGGTTACATGTATGTGTATGGCTGAGTCCCTTCGCTGTTCACCTGAAACTATTCACAACATTGTTAATTGGCTATACTTCAATACAAAATAAAAAGTTAAAAACATAAAGTTAAAAATGGTGAAACTTCCCTAGTGGTCCAGTGGTTAAGAACATGCCTTGCAATGCAGGGAATTAGATCCCTGGTCGGGAAACTAAGATCCCACATGCCCTGGGGCAACTAAACCCACATCCAAACACCGTAGCTACTGAGCACCACAAGTAGAGATCCCACATGAAGGGACAAAGACCCTGCGTGCTGCATCTAAGGCCTGATGCAGCCAGATAAATAAATAATTTTTTTTTAAGTAAGTAAAATTCAAAATGGTAATCAGAGCCCTGGACAGCTAACGTCATCATTCTCCAAATTTTTTGTTGTATTGGAGTACACCTATGCTTGTCAGGTGGTTCTGTCTTAGGGCAAGAGCAGTTTCTGAAGCGTGGGTACTAAGTCTTTGCTGGTTATACAGTTATAAAAGTTTCTCTTAGCTTTGTTGTTGTTTAGTTGATAAGTCATGTCTGACTCTTTAGCAACCCCGTGGACTGTAGCCAGCCAAGCTTCTCTGTCCATGGGATCTCCCAGGCAAGAATATGGAGTGGGTTGCCATTTCTTTCTCCAGGGGTCTTCCCAACCCAGGGATCGAACCCTCATCTCCTGGCAGGTGAATTCTTTACCACTGAACCGCCAGGGAAACTTACTGCAGAATAAAGAATTATTTGGTTTTGGCAAATTTTGATTGATGCGTTAACCAAAATTAAGTACGTGGTTTTGGCAAATTTTGATTGATGCATTAACCAAAATTAAGTACGTCTCTTGGGACTCTAGTCCATAGTTTAAGACTTAGCCTTCTAATGAAGGGGATATAGGTTCGATCCATGGTCAGGGAGCTGGGATCCCACATGCCTTGAGGTCGAAAAAAGCAAAACATAAAACAGAAACAATGTTGTAACAAATTCAATAAATACTTTAAAAATAGTCCACACATTAAAAAATATTTTAAAACGGTAAAAAATAAAATAAAGTAGGTTTCTAAAATTTTTAGTAAATACATTTAATACCATAATAAGGCTAATAGTTGTTCTATTTAATGATGGAGTCATAAAGATCAAGAGCTCAAATGCTGGTATTATTTTTGCACACTTAAAAGGTGGTAATTCGACTTTGGAAACCTCCAGTATTTTTGCTTTATTTGTACCTTACTTCATTGAAAGCAGACTGATTTCTTTCACTTTTCAATTGTGTCTTATGATTGAGGGCCTTTGATTTCCTTATACGATAGTGGTTGTGTTCTTTCGTTCCTTAGCAACCCTTTTCTCATTCTGTTTATTACTGTCAATGCACATTATCGGGCACTGATGTACTGTGCTCTGTGCTAGAGTGTAGATTCTGATCCTGGGATTTTGATGCCTATGGCAAGCATCAGGATAGAAGCCCTCAAATCAACTTTGTAGTTCATGATTTGGGTCACAGAAGGGAGGATTAACAATACAGGCTCTATGGTGGCTGTATCACCAGGGTTCTCCAGAGAGAGAGAACCAATAGGAGATGTACACATATAATTGACCTCCATTATTGTGAGGCTGGCAAGTCTGAAAGTTGTAGGGCTGGCCAGCAAGCTGGATTCTCGGGAATTGATGTTGTATTCGTCAGTCTGAAATCTGTAGGACAGGCTGCCAGATGAGAAACTCAGGCGGGATTTCTGTGTTTATTTGTTTGTTTTTCCCCATATTTTAAACTTTTTATTTTGCATTGGGGTATAGCCGATGTTAACAGTGTTCTGGTAGTCTCAGGTGAACAGCAAAGGGACTCAGCCATACATATGTATGTATGTCTTACAGCGGACTTCCTTTTCCTCTGGGAAACCTCAGTTTTGGCTTTTAAAGCCTTCAACTGATTGGATGAAGCCCACCCATGTTATCCAGGTTAATCTCTTTTACTTAAAGTCAACTAATTATAAAGGTTAATTACATCTACAAAATACCTTCACAGCAAATCTAGATTAGTGTTTGGACAAACAACTGACCACCCTAGCCAAGTTGACATAAAAATTAACAATCATAGTGATTCTTTTTTTTTTTTTTTGCTGTGCTGCACGACTTTTCAGGATCTTAATTGCCCAACCATGGATCAAACCTGTGGTAGTGAAAGTATGGAGTCCCAACCACTAGACCACCAGGAAATTCCCAGTAGCTTCTTATTTTATCAGATTATTTGTGCTAGATAGGCACAAAACTTTGGCTCAAGTTTTTAGTTTATGAAAGAGTGCCTATGCTGGGAAATAATATTTTTAAATGTCTAAAAATTACAGTCTTTAAAAATCATTATTTAAGAATTACACTCCTTCCAAAATTTCAGTGCTTATCATCTAGTATCAAATGTAGAATGCAGTCATAAAGAGATAAATAAGAACATAAAATATACCATGATCAGGTAGAATTTATGCCAGGAATGCAAGGTTGGTTTAGTATCTGAAAAATCAATTGATGTTAATACACCATATTACTAGAATAAAGAATAAAAACTACATGATCTCTAGTACCTTGGATCAATACTGCTTAACATATCCAATAACTTCTCAAGATAAAAAAACATTCAACAAATTTGGAATAGAAAGGTGCTTCTTCAATCTGATGTAGGATATCTATGAGATTATCATAGCTACCAGTATAATTAATGGTGAGATACAGATTTCTTTCCTGCTAAGATCAGGGTCAAGACAAGGATGTCTGCTTTTGCCATTTAGTATTGACTAAAGATTGGATAACTGGATTGGAGATTCTAACAATAAGGTCAAACAAAGAAATACATAAAAAAGAAATTTTAAGGCAACCAGATTGTAAAGAAAAAAGTGAAACTATTCACAGATGACATGATCCTATGTATAGAAAATACCCAGGATTCCACAAAAAAGCCTACTAGAACTAATAAATGAGTCAGGTTGTAGATAAAAGATCATATAAACATGAAAAAATCAATTGTGCTTTTATATACAAGCAATTATCTGAAGGAGTTCCCCGGTGGCTCAGCGGTAAAGAGTCTGCCTGCAATGCAGAGGACTTGGAGACCTGGGTTTTCAGTTCCTGGGTCAGGAAGATCCCCTGGAGGAGGAAATGGCAACCCACTCCAGTAATCCTGCCGGGAAAATCCCATGGACAGAGGAGCCTGGCGGGTTAAGAGTTGGACACTACTGAGTGACTAAACAACAACAAATAATATGAAGATGAAATTAAGAAAACCCTTCCATTCCCAATAGCATCAGAACGAATATAGTGATTTCCAGGAATAAATTTAACATAAGTGTGTGAGTTGTACACTGAAAATTCTAAAATGTTATCAAGATTAATGCTCTAAAGATTCGTTTGAAGAGGTTTATATAAATAGACATTTCATGTTCATGAATTGGAAAACTCAGTTGAGATGCCAGTGATCTCCCAATTGATCTGAAAATTGACTACATTCGTCTGTCACAATCCCAACAGACTTTCTTGAAGAAACTGGCCAACTAGTTCTAAAATACACGTGGACAAGCAAAGGATCTAGAATATTCTTAACAATTTTGAGAAGGAAGAACAAACTTGGAAAATTTTCATTACCCAGTTTCAAAAATTACATCAAGACACGGTGTGGTGTTGGTACAGCTAGAAGCATATAGATCAGTAGAATTCAAGACAGAAATAAATCCTTATATTTATGGTTGGTGGTTTTTGACAGAAGTGCCAAGACAATTCAACAGGGAGAGGATATGCTTTTCAACAAATGGTGCTAGGACAATTGGATACTGACAAGCAGAAAAATGAGTTTAGAACCCTTTATTCCCATCAGCAAAAATTAACTCACAGTGGAGCATAGAATGAAAATATTGACCATGGAATGGAAGAAAATATTTGCAAATCTTCTATATGGTAAGGGATTTGTATCTAGATTACATAAAGAATGTGTGCAATTCAAAAACAAAAGGACAACCTGAAAAGGAGCAAAGTTCTTCATTAAACATTTCTCCAACAAAGATATACAAATGAACAATAAGCATGTCAGTAATGAAAAGATGCTTACTATTGTTGGCGTTTGCTGCTGCTGCTAAGTCACTTCAGTTGTGTCCGACTCTGTACGACCCCATAGACGGCAGCCCACTGGGCTTCCCTATCCCTGGGATTCTCTAGGCAAGAATACTGCAGTGGGTTGCCATTTCCTTCTCCAAAGCATGAAAGTGAAAAGTGAAAGTGAAGTCGCTCAGTCGTGTCCAACTCCTAGCGACCCCATGGACTGCAGCCTACTAGGCTCCTCCATCCATGGGATTTTCCAGGCAAGAGTTCTGGAGTGGGGTGCCATTGCCTTCTCTAGTTGGCCTTTCAGTTCAGTTCAGTATCTCAGTCATGTCCGACTCTTTGCGACCCCATGAATCGCAGCACGCCAGGCCTCCCTGTCCATCACCAACTCCCGGAGGTCACTCAGACTCACGTCCATCGAGTCCGTGATGCCATCCAGCCATCTCATCCTCAGTCATCCCCTTCTCCTCCTGCCCCCAATCCCTCCCAGCATCAGAGTCTTTTCCAGTGAGTCAACTCTTCGCATGAGGTGGCCAAAGTACTGGAGTTTCAGCTTCAGAATCATTCCCTCCCAAGAAATCCCAGGGCTGATCTTCAGAATGGACTGGTTGGATCTCCTTGCAGTCCAAGGGANTGAACTGTGGTGTTGGAGAAGACTCTTGAGAGTCCCTTGGACTGCAAGGAGATCCAACCAGTCCATTCTGAAGGAGATCAACCCTGGGATTTCTTTGGAAGGACTGATGCTAAACCTGAAACTCCAGTACTTTGGCTACCTCATGCGAAGAGTTGACTCATTGGAAAAGACTGTGATGCTGGGAGGGATTGGGGGCAGGAGGAGAAGGGGACGACTGAGGATGAGATGGCTGGATGGCATCACGGACTCGATGGACTTGAGTCTGAGTGAACTCCGGGAGATGGTGATGGACAGGGAGGCCTGGCGTGCTGCAATTCATGGGGTCGCAAAGAGTTGGACACGACTGAGCGACTGAACTGAACTGAACTGACCCTGAATGCTGACATTCGAAAATAGAAACCATTGGGGAAAGGTCTGTCAGTAACAGATGAGTAAATTTTTCTCATTTGAATAGGTCCTTGTATCTAGTTAGATATTAACAGTATTGTGTAGTGAGAAAGGATCTTTAGGTTGATTTTCTTAACACTTGGATTCCAGTTTATAGGTGAATGAAGATGTGGCTTTAATCACCTAATCTTGAGTTATATTTTAAAGGAAAATAAATTTGCTTTTGGCGGTTAACAAAAAGATGTTTAAAAGGTGAGGGAATTCCCTGGAGGGCTCAGCTTTCCTCCCCTGCAGACATGGGTTTGATCCCTGGTTGGGAAACTGAGATTCCCATAAGCCTCATGGTGCAACCAGACGAAGGAGGGGGAAAAAAAAGATAAATGGAATCATTAACTGTTTTGAAGATAGCTTAATAATGTTTCTTTTTTCCTGTAGCTTTCCCTTTTTTTTGGTAAACTTTTTTATTAAAAAATTCACAAATCATAAATGTACAGCTCAATAAATTTTCATACAGTGATCATACTTGTGCTTTCCAGATCAAAAAATAGAATATTAAGAGCAGCTACTTCAGAAACCCACCTCTCACCTGCCAGATACTATCCCTTTCTCTCTCCCAGGGTAGCCAGTATCCTGACCTCTTACCATTCATCAGCTTTGTCTTTTTTTTTTAAGGAACGTTACATAAATAAGAGTCATAGAGTGTATATTCTGTCTGGCTTCTTTTGTTCAACAGTAATGACCCATGTCCTTGTATCAATAGTTTTTTCTTATTGCTGTATAGAATCCCGCTATAAAAATATACTGCAGTTTATCCACTCTGTTGTTGATGGACATTTGATTATTTCCAGTTTTTGGCTGTTAGGAATAATGCTCCAAAGAATATTCTTCTATGTCTTTGAGTGTCTGTGTGTATGACTTTTTGTTGGGTACATACCTAGGAGTGGAATTGGAAGGTCATTGAGTGTGTATACTGTCAAAAGGTTTTCCAGAAATGCTGCACCATTTACACTTGTGTCAGCAATCTATGTGAATTTTATTTTTTTTATATCCTCACCAGTCTTTTAACATTTGCTGAGTCCTACTTTGTACAGGTGTCAGGGATTCAGTCGTGAACAAAAGGAAGTCCTCTCAAAGAGTTTGATGAAAAATATATTTCTACATGCATGTAAAATTTTGTGTATTTAATTGGCCAGGCTAGGTCTTTGTTGCTACATGGGCTTCTCTCTGTTGTGGAGTGTGGACTTTTCATTTCAGTGGCGGCTTCTGTGCTGAGCACAGGCTCTTAGGGCGTGCAGGCTTCAGTAGTTGCTATTCCCCGGCTCTAGAGCACAGGCTCAGTAGTTGTGGCACTCAGGCTTAGTTGCTCTGAGGCATGTGGGATCTTCCTGAACCAAGGATCAAAACCTGTGTCTCCTGCATTGGCAGGTGGCTTCTTATCACTTGAGCCACCAGGGAAGCCCCAACACAATACTGAATATATTCAGTTCAGTTCAGTCCAGTCGCTCAGTCCTGTCTGACTCTTTGCAACCGCATGGACTACAGCATGCCTGGCTTCCCTGTCCATTACCAACTCCTGGAGCTTCCTCAAACTCGTGTCCATCGAGTTGATAATGCCATCCAACCATCTCATCCTCTGTCGTCCCCTTCTCCTGCCTTCAGTCTTTCCCAGAATCAGGGCCTTTTCAAATGAGTCAGTTCTTCGCATCAAGTTGCCAAAGTACTGGAGTTTCAGCTTTAGCATCAGTCCTTCCAATGAATATTCAAGACTGATTTCCTTTAGGATTGACTGCAGTCCAAGGGACTCTCAAGAGTCTTCTCCAACACCACAGTTCAAAAGCATCAATTTTTCAGTACTTAGCTTTCTTCATAGTCCCACTGTCACATCCATACATAACTACTGGAAAAACCATAGATTTGACTAGACAGATGTTTGTTAGCAAAGTAATGTCTCTGCTTTTTAATAGGCTGTCTAGGTTGATCATAGCTTTTCTTCCAAGGAGCAAGCATCTTTTAATTTCATGGCTGCAGCCATCTGCAGTGATTTTGGAGCCCCCCCAAAATAAAATCTGTCACTGTTTCCATTGTTTCCCCATCTATTTGCCACAAAATGATGGGACTGTATACCATGATCTTAGTTTTCTGAATGTTGAGTTTTAAGCCAACTTTTTCACTCTGCTCGTTCACTTTCATCAAGAGGCTCTTTAGTTCTTCTTTGCTTTCTGCCATAAGTGTGGTGTCATCTGCATATCTGAGGTTATTGATATTTCTCCCAGCAATCTTGATTCTAGCTTGTGCTTTATCCATCCTGGCATTTCTCATGATGTACTCTGCATAGAAGTAAATAAGCAGGGTGACAGTGTACAGCCTTGATGTACTCCTTTCCCGATTTGGAACCAGTCTATTGTTCCACGTCCAACTCTGTTGCTTCTTGACCTGCACACAGATTTCTCAGGTGGTAGGTCAAGTAGTCTGGTATTCCCATCTCTTAAAGAATTTTCCACAGTTTGTTGTGACCCACCCGGTCAAAGGCTTTGACGTAGTCAATAAAACAGAAGTAGATGTTTTTCTGGAACTCTCTTGCTTTTTCTATGATAGAACAGATGTTGGCAATTCAATCTCTGGTTCCTCTGCTTTTTCAAAATCCAGCTTGAACATCTCGAAGTTCATGGTTCATGTACTGTTGAAGCCTGGCTTGGAGAATTTTGAGCATAACTTTGCTAGCGTGTGAGGTGAGTACAGTTGTGCAGTAGTTTGAGCATTCTTTGGCTTTGCCTTTCTTTGGGATTGGATGAAAACTAACCTTTTCCTGTCCTGTGGCCACTGCTGAGTTTTCCAAATTTGCTGGCATATTGAGTGCAGCACTTTCACAGCATCATCTTTGAGGATTTGAAATAGCTTAACTGGAATTCCATCACCTCTATTAGCTTTGTTCGTAGTGATGCTTCCTAAGGCCCACTTGACTTCACATTCCAGGAAGTCTGGTTCTATGTAAGTGATCACACCATCTTGGTTATCTGGGTCATGAAGATCTTTTTTTGTATAGTTCTTTGTATTCTTGCCACCTCTTCTTAATATCTTCTGCTTCTGTTAGATCCTTACCATTTCTGCCCTTTATTGTGCCCATCTTTGCATGAAATGATACCTTGGTATCTCTAATTTTCTTGAAGAGATCTCTAGTCTTTCCCATTCTGTTGTTTTCCTCTATTTCTTTGTGTTGATCACTGATTAATTGATTAATATATTCAGGTGGTGATAAAGTATTAACTAAACGTGTTAGCTAGAGAGAGGAGGGTGGTGGGGAGTGCAGTTCGATGCAATGGTTAAGAAAGACTTCTCTGATCAAATGCTATTTGAGCAAAGACCTGGAGGAAATAGGCTAGCCATGTGGATATCTGGAAGAGGAGCAGTCAGACAAAGGGAAGCAAGTGTCACAGCTCTGAGGAGGGAGTATGCTCGATCAGTTCATGAAGCGGCAAGGAGGCCAGTTTGCCCAACAAACTGAAGACACTGTAAGGGCAATAGAGGTCGACTGTCAGGAGGTAAACCGGGGCCAGAGTGTGTGGGGTCTGAAGAGTCAAGAGAAGGAGGTTGGGTTTTCTAAACGAGGTGGGAGACTGTTGGAGGGTTTTGATCAGGGGGAGACTTGATCTCCTTTATTTTAAAGAGTTCATTCTGCTCTTGGGAGGAAATACTAATGGCAATGGTGGAAGCAGGAATGTAAATTCAGAAACTATTATAAATATAAGAACCAAAAAATTTATTCCTCAGAGCCAAGAGAGGGAAGTTGATTTGGATTAGAATATTTATTAATGGGGGAGGTAAGGAGAAATAGTTGAATTCAGGATATTTTGAAGGTGCAGCTGATAGAATTTGCCCCAGTGGCTTGGCTAGAATTTGCCTCAGTGGGTGGTTGTGTGTCAAGGATGACTCCAAGATTATTGACTTAAACTGCATCTTTATTGATTTGAGAAAGACTGGGGAGATGGTAGAAGCCCCAGATAGGTTTAAGCTGGGATGGGGAACCAAGAATTTGAATTGGGACATTTTGTATATGGAGAAGGCAGTGGCACCCCACTCCAGTACTCTTGCCTGGAAAATCGCATGGATGGGGGAGCCTGGTAGGCTGCAGTCCATGGGGTCGCTAAGAGTCGGATACGACTGAGTGACTTCACTTTGACTTTTCACTTTCATGCATTAGAGAAGGAAATGGCAACCCACTCCAGTGTTCTTGCCTGGAGAATCCCAGGGACGGGGGAGCCTGGTGGGGTGCTGTCTCTGGGGTTGCACAGAGTCGGACACGACTGAAGCGACTTAGCAGCAGCAGCAGCAGCATTTTGTATATGAGGTATCTGTTAAATATCCAACTGGAGGTGTTGAGTAGACAGCTGGATATGTGAATAAGATGATGGGGAATTCCCTGGCAGTCTAGTGGCTAGGACTCTGCTTTTACTGCCCGGGCAGGTTCATTCCCTGGTTGGAGAACTAAGATCCTGTGAGCCACACAGGTCAGCCTAAAAAAATGGTGAATGAAAATAGAGGCTGGACCTAACAAGACCTTTGTAGTGAACAGGTGAATTCTCTTTGTTATATGAATGTTTGTAAAGCTAATTATTTCAAATTTAGATTATGCAGACTTTTCTGGTGTTTTTGTGAGAGCTATTTGACAATGAAGTAATATATTAGGGATTTATCGAGAAAGTTCCTGGGTTCTTCTTTGCAAAATCTGTGGCCGAAATTTCTTAGACTTTGTATATATTTAATCGGCACTTCCCAGGTGCCATCAGTGGGGAAGAATCCACCTGCCAGTGCGGGAGACGCAAGAGATTCGGGTTTGATCCTTAGGTCTGGAAGATCATCTGGAGGAAGAAATGGCAACCCATTCCAGTATTCTTGCCTGGAAAATTCCATGGACAGAGGAGCCTGGTGGGCTATAGTTCATAGGATCACAAAGAGTTGGACACGTCTGAGCACGGATTCATTGTCGATTTAATCTACTCTACCATAATTTATACTGTCTGTTATTCTGTGTAAAATGATCATAGTGACCTTAGAAGATCTGTATGACTATTAAGTATATTGTGAATTATTTGAAGAAAGAACGCTTTAACCCACTATTTTATGTTTTATCACATATTTGTAATTTGTACCTACACTGAAAAATAGTGGTTTACATGAGGATTTCATACAGATTATTTTATTCAATGCTCACAACAGGCTGATTTGTACTATTGCCATATCCCACTTTACAGTTGAGAAAACAGAGGCTACATGGATAATGAACTCAGGGCATGTGTCTGTTTAGGTAGTAGAGACAGGACCTGAACTCCTCAGAACTATATAGACTAACTCTGTTAGCTACCATGTTCCATTTCTCTGCTATGCTGAATCTGTGATAATTTATTATAATTACATAGTTTTTGAAAGATAGTTTACAAAAGTAACTTGACGTTCTCATAAAAAATTTATAGCAAATTGCAGTCAAAAGTAAAAATTCCTTTTTACCTCATCACTGAAAGTTTGTATTTCCAGACTTATTGGAATACCTTTACAGACATCTATAAAACATACAAATGTGTAATTTTTTTATAAATGGAATCATAGTATTTTTCGAAGTTAGAAAAATTTCCAGTCAGATGAGCAGTCCACAAAACCATTCTGTCAGACCTTTGCTTTAAATAAGAGCAAAGACATTTATCTCTTCTGCTATCTTAAGTACCCTGGAACATATTTTTATGAATGACTGCAGCTTTCAGTATTGATTTGTTCAATGTTAGTAGTGAGATGCCTTTAAAGTGATCATACCTTTCATCTCAGAGAACTTTCCAAATGCTCTGTAAAAAAGGCAAATATATGACCAATTGCTTCTTGAGGTTGCCAAGAACCATTCAAATCCTTTTCCCTTTCTCAGAATATGCAGGCTTGTCTATTTTGGAGCATTTAGCTCTTGCAGATGCACCTGTTACCTGTAGTTGTAGGAGGTGATGTCTCTCCATGTGTTTCGTAGTAGAAAAAGGAATTAATGAACCTGTAACTAAAATAGAACAGTGCCAGAAGTGAAAATAGGTCCTTTCTGCTATGATATTGACATAGAGAAGGAAAGCTTCAGGTGGATCAAACTCTCCAGGCCTGTCATAGGAATCTTGCCATTTTTAGCTCATTAATGCCATAAAGGTATTTTGGTGATTATTTTCACCAGTGTAAACTAATACATATGACAGATGATGCATTTTGCTTTTTATTTATTTATTGTTTTTTAATTGAAATATAGTTGATTTACATTGTTGTGTTTCTTATGTAAAGTGATTCAGCTATACATATATTCTTTTTCATTATAGTTTTTTACAAGATATTGAATATAGTTTCCTCTGCTGACAGTAGGATTTTGTTGTTTATCTATTTTATATATAGTAGTTTGTATCTGCTGATCCCAGACTCCTGATTTATCCTGCTGCCATCCCCAACCCCTTTAAGGCTTCCCAGGTGGAGCTAATAGTAAAGAACCCAACTGCCAATGCAGGAGACATAAGAGACGGGGGTTCGATCCCTGGGGTGGGAAGATCCCCTGGAGGGAGGGCATAGCAACCCCCTCCAGTATTCCTGCCTGGAGAATCCCATGGATAGAGGAGCCTGGTGGGCTACAGTCCATAGGACTGCAAAGAGTTGGACACGACTGAAACTGTGTAGGAAAGGGGACCCCTTCCAGGGCCCAAAACTGGGCTCTTGTCTAACACTCGGAAATAAATTGTCCGAGGAGACACATGTGCTGACCAAGCAAGAGATTTTATTGGGAAAGGGTGCCCCGGTGGAGAGCAGGAGGGTAAGGGGACCCAGGAGAACTGCTCTGTCACATGGCTTGCAGTCTTGGTTTTATGGTGATGTGATTAGGTTCCGGGTTGTCCTTAGCCAGACATTCTGACTCAGAGTCCTTCCTTGTGGTTCATGCCTTGTTCAGCCAAGATGGATGCCAGAGAGAAGGATTCTGGACAAGCAAGAGATTTTATTGGGAAAGGGTGCCCCGGTGGAGAGCAGGAGGGTAAGGGGACCCAGGAGAACTGCTCTGTCACATGGCTTGCAGTCTTGGTTTTATGGTGATGTGATTAGGTTCCGGGTTGTCCTTAGCCAGACATTCTGACTCAGAGTCCTTCCTTGTGGTTCATGCCTTGTTCAGCCAAGATGGATGCCAGAGAGAAGGATTCTGGGAGGTGGTTGGACGGGTGGTGTCTCCTTTTGACCTTTCCTGAACTCTTCTGGTTGGTGAAGGCTTATTAGTTCCCTGTTCCTTACCAGGACCTCCTGTCGTAAAACAACTCATGCAAATGGTTACCGTGATGCCTGGCCAGGGTGGGCAGTTTCAGTCAGCGTGCTTCCCCTAACAAAACAATGGCACTCACACATTAGATCTGAGTCAATTTCCTAGTTTGTAAAAGAGGATGTATATCTGATTTAAAAGGGAAGGATTAAAGGCAAAAGGTGGATATGATGCTTGTCATGGTTCAGTTCAATTGAGTCTCTCAGTTGTGTCTGACTCTTTGCGACCCCATGGACTGCAGCACGCCAGGCCTCCTTGTCCATCACCAACTCCCGGAGTTTACTCAAACTCATGTCCATTGTGTTGGTGATGCCATCCAACCATCTCATCTTCTCTTGTCCCCTTCTCCTTTTGCCTTCGATCTTTCCTAGTATCAGGGTATTTTCGGATGAGTCAGTTCTTCGCTTCAGGTGGCCAAAGTATTGGAATTTCAGCTTCAGCGTCAGCCCTTCCAATGAATCATGGTATCTACCCCAAAATTAACATATCAAGTAACTAGTAAATACAGGCTTATTAAAATAATGATTAAGGAGGAAAAAATAACTATGTGCCACATACGCTTTGGTGTGCATCCCAGGCATCTAGGAAGCTTGTTAAATACAGCTTCTGGGACTTGCACCTTCCAGAAATTTAAATTCCAGAATTTAGGATCAGGTCAAGAATCTGTGTTTTTTCATCAAACTTCCTAAGTTCTTTTAGATGGTCTAAAGACTACTTTCAGAAATACCGATTTAGAGTATCTAAACCTGATAAAGACCGTCCAAATCTAAATGGAGAAAGCATTAGGGGGAGGAAGAATTATTTTGATATAGGACATTGCAGTAAAGTTAAAGTCGTTCAGCTGTGTCCGACTCTTTGCAACCCCATGGACAGTCCGGTTACAGTCCCTGGGATCACAGAGTTGGACATGACTGAGTGGCTGAGCATATACACACCTAAGTTAATTCAAAGTCTCATGGGGAGAATAAAAAAATCTCAGTTGTAAAGTTTAAGTGTAAAACTAGGAAGAAATTCTCATTTTTCACATGTTTATTTGGCGTTATTTCTTAATTGAGTACATTCACTAGTATTGATACTGCCATTCTTAATATAACACATTGACTTTTGGGAGATAATGAGCTCATTTTCCTGGGATTGCTGCTGCTGCTGCTAAGTCACTTCAGTTGTGTCCTACTCTGTGCGACCCCATAGACGGCAGCCCACCAGGCTCCCCGGTCCCTGGGATTCTCCAGGCAAGAACACTGGCGTGGGTTGCCATTTCCTTCTCCAGTGCATGAAAGTGAAAAGTGAAAGAAGTCGCTCAGTCATGTCCGACTCTTTGAGACCCCATGGACTGCACCCCACCAGGCTCCTCCATCCATGGGATTTTCCAGGCAAGAGTACTGGAGTGGGGTGCCATTGCCTTCTCCTTTTCTTCCTTTAAGTGCTCTGAATTAAGTAGTTTGGAAAGTGGTTAATGATAACCAAATTTGTAATCTAGGATTCCATACTTTATAACAATTCTTTAGCATTATTACTCTAANGCTCCTCCATCCATGGGATTTTCCAGGCAAGAGTACTGGAGTGGGGTGCCATTGCCTTCTCCTTTTCTTCCTTTAAGTGCTCTGAATTAAGTAGTTTGGAAAGTGGTTAATGATAACCAAATTTGTAATCTAGGATTCCATACTTTATAACAATTCTTTAGCATTATTACTCTAACTTCTTTGACATTGTTGTATTTGTGTTTTGGATATGAAAAATATTTTAACATCTTGTAGATAAGAATGACGTTGGTCTTTAATTTTGGCGATAAGACGAAAACGCTGGCTTGGGCTTGCCTGGTTGGTAACTGGGGTTCTAGCAAGCTGCACAGAGTACGGGTGTACAGATCCAGGAGATTCACTTTAACTGCGGCTGTGCCATCTGGGGGAGCAGGTGGACAGATTCTGTGTCATCAGGAAAACACAGCTGGTGAGACTTAGGAGAAGAGGTGATGGACTGCTTTTCCTCAGCTGTAGCTCTCTCCAGGCACGTCCATTTAAGCACAGCTTTTACCTGTGCACAGGTGTTGCCTTTGGTCAGGAAGACAGCAGCAACCCAAGTGAACAAACAAGGGTACATTTGGCTGCTTGTGCTTTTTGGGGATTGGCATGGAGAAGGATAATTTAAGGTTTTCGTTTTTTACTTTTTGTTTTTGTTTTTACTTACTTGAGGCTATTTCCAGTTCATCATATTAACTTCTCTGAGAGTTCCTTGTAAAGATAGTTAAATATAGGAATGTCTATATATAGTTTATGCAGGCTCCTTTCTCTGGAGAACTGGGAAGTAAGCAAAATAAAGCAAAATGTCATAGATCTCAAGTACTGAAGATTGGAAGGGAAATGAAAAACTCTAGAGTCATAGATTCTTAGAATAGACTTACAAGGAATTATTTCTATTTCACAGATAACAAAACTGTAACTTAGAGAAAATAATTCCTCAGTACCAGAGCCTGATTCCTTGGAGAACTGGATTAAAATTCAAAATAACTTGTAATTCTGAAAAAGTGGATCAAATTCAGTGGTATTTTACAAAGAAATAGCAAAGTGAATGAGCCAACTGAATATAGGGAGCAACTAGTTATGTACATAATATCAGTTCATCTGAGACTGCCAGTCTAAAAGTGAGCCTGTATTGGTGGTGTTTCAGAAAGATTCATGCCACTGGGTTGCATGAAGGGAGCCAGGAGTTTGCTTCTTCCTTCCTAAGGTTTAATTTAATATTTATGTACCTCATTTTAAGAGATCTATGTGAACAGCATTTGAGAGATTCAACCCCTAAATGTGATTAAGAAAAAGAAACTCCGATTGATGAAGAGCATGCATGGTGGATTGATAGGCCTTTTGCAGAAGCTGGCTGTATTCCCCTTCACTTTAGACAAGAGTGGTCAGGCAACATCAACTTTACCGTAGCCATGAGAAAAGTAAATACACGTTGTCTATGCTGAGGCTATCAGCATCATTGTCACCTGGGAGCTTTTTAAAAATGTACAATCTCAGACTGTGTCACACATCTAGTGAATTTGCATTTTAATAAGATTTCCCCAAGTAATTCGTATGTACTTAAATATTTGAGATGTACTGGGTTAAACCAGTGTGGAATCTAGGTAGACAAGGTGACTTTTTTTAAATGTTTCTTCTTTTCTGCTTTTCATAATACTGTGACTTTGGCTGGAATTCAGAATCAGGGTTTGAACAGAGAAGTGAGTTACTCTGTTGCTTATGTTAACCATCTACATGGATTGGCTTTGGAATATCCAAGGAATATCTAAGGGGTTCATTTCTCTCCCTTTGTTGTTTCTTCTGGAACTTGTTTTAGATGGATGTGCTACAAACATGCAAATGTTCTCATTTTCAAATAAAACACTTTTGTTGCAAACTCATTTTTAGTTTTTTTTCCCCTCATCCATAGGCAATGGCCAAAAAATAAAGAAAAGAGAACAAACAAAAATACCCCAAGGCTCTATCTTAATAAGGAAAGAAGTGTGTGCTTAGAGAAGGGCCAGTTTTAGGCTTGCTTTGCTAGAAGTGAACTGGTTAAGCTATACCCAAGTAATTGTTGTATGATAAGGCACAATTTTTCTTTTGGCATTAATTTGAAAAGCAGGTCATAGGCATATTGCTATGCATAAGTCAGAAAATAATGTAGGGAATAGTGTTTTTTCATTAACAGCTTTATAATAGATATAATTCACATACTATACTCTTTTAAAGTGTACAATTTAACGAATTTTAGTATATATACAAGGTTGTGCAGCTATTGCCATTGTATACCTGGACATTTTCATAATCCCCAGAAGACTCCATACCCATTAACAATCACTCTGCATTTTCCCCCTTTCCCATCCCTTAATCTATTTTCTGTCACTGGGTTTGCCTGTGTGAACATTGCATATAAAGTGTTAGAAACATTCTTTGGCTTGTATTATAACTTTTCTGAATTACTTGTCAATATTTAAGATTGGGGAAAATGCAGTATTTTGTGACTTGGTCAGTTTTTTGTGATTGACTGCTTTCACTTAGCGTGATGATTTTTGTTTTTCCATGTTGTAGTGCATATTAGCACTTCATTCCTTTTTGTGACTGAATATGTTCATTGTATGATACACAGTCAGTCCTCATCAGTCACAGGCTCTGTATGTGTGAAACTGTATACTTGCTAAAATGTTTGTATCCAAAAATCAGTATGAAGTGGTCATTTTTGGACATGAACGGTGAAAATTTTTGAGCTGCCCCGCACTCACATTCCCAGTTGAACTTGAACATGCTTGATAACACTCTGCCTTCTTTCTTGCTTTACTTCTCATACTGCAGACACGTTGTTTTTTTTTTTTTTCCCAAACAAGTTATTTTTGTGGTCTATTTAGTGCCGCATTTTTCTGCTGTTGGTGATTTTTCTGTTTGAAATGGCCCCCAAATGTAGCACTGAAGTGCCGTCTATTGTTCCTAAGGAAGAGAATACTGTGATATGCCTTAAGGGAAATCTATGTATGTCAAATAAGCTTTGTTCAGGCATGAGTTATATTGCTGTTGGGAATGAATTCAGTGTTAGTGAATCAACAATATATTAAAGCAGATGGCTTTAAACAGAAACACATAAAACAAGGCTATATATTGATTCATTGATGGAAATGTTTTGACCAGAGACTCAAGGAACCTAACCCTGTGTTTATTTCCCTGGGAACAGTGGTTTGGTATTTGCTAATTCAGTGTTTGCAGTAACTTTACGGAACACAACTACTGTGAATAACGAGTAGATGCTGTGCCTCGTTTTTACTTAAATGTTTATCAGTTGATGGAGTTTGGCTTGTTTCAACTTTCTGGCTAATAAGAATTGAGTTGCTATAAACATTTGTATATGAGTTTTTATATGGACACACATTCTCTGTTCTTTGGGGTATATAGCTAGGAGTGAAATTACTGGGTTATATGGTAATTCTGTGTTTAACTTTTTGAGAAACTGCCAGGTCTCTTTGGAAGAGTAGCCAACTATTTTACATTCCCTTTAGCAGTATATTTGGATTCCGATTTCTCCACATCCTCCCCAATACTTGTTATTATCTGTCTTTTTCTTTATTATAGGCATCTAGTGGGTTGGAAGTGGTGTCACGTCCTTTTGACTTGCATTTCCCTAATGGCTAACAATGTTGAGCATCCTTTCATGTGTTTATTGTCCATTCATATATCTTCTTTGAAGAAATTTCTAGTCTTTGCCCCAAAGATAGCATTTTTGAGGGGAGAGGGAATATCCAGGATTCTTGCCTGGAGAATTCCATGGACAGAGAAGCCTGGCAGGCTACAGTTCATGGGGTCGTAAAGAGTCAGACACAACTGAGCTACTAACACACACACAAAATACATACATACATATATATATATATATATATATACACACACAACTTAGCGTGATGATTTTTGTTTTTCCATGTTGTAGTGCATATTAGCACTTCATTCCTTTTTGTGACTGAATATGTTCATTGTATGATACACAGTCAGTCCTCATCAGTCACAGGCTCTGTATGTGTGAAACTGTATACTTGCTAAAATGTTTGTATCCAAAAATCAGTATGAAGTGGTCATTTTTGGACATGAACGGTGAAAATTTTTGAGCTGCCCCGCACTCACATTCCCAGTTGAACTTGAACATGCTTGATAACACTCTGCCTTCTTTCTTGCTTTACTTCTCATACTGCAGACACGTTGTTTTTTTTTTTTTTCCCAAACAAGTTATTTTTGTGGTCTATTTAGTGCCGCATTTTTCTGCTGTTGGTGATTTTTCTGTTTGAAATGGCCCCCAAATGTAGCACTGAAGTGCCGTCTATTGTTCCTAAGGAAGAGAATACTGTGATATGCCTTAAGGGAAATCTATGTATGTCAAATAAGCTTTGTTCAGGCATGAGTTATATTGCTGTTGGGAATGAATTCAGTGTTAGTGAATCAACAATATATTAAAGCAGATGGCTTTAAACAGAAACACATAAAACAAGGCTATATATTGATTCATTGATGGAAATGTTTTGACCAGAGACTCAAGGAACCTAACCCTGTGTTTATTTCCCTGGGAACAGTGGTTTGGTATTTGCTAATTCAGTGTTTGCAGTAACTTTACGGAACACAACTACTGTGAATAACGAGTAGATGCTGTGCCTCGTTTTTACTTAAATGTTTATCAGTTGATGGAGTTTGGCTTGTTTCAACTTTCTGGCTAATAAGAATTGAGTTGCTATAAACATTTGTATATGAGTTTTTATATGGACACACATTCTCTGTTCTTTGGGGTATATAGCTAGGAGTGAAATTACTGGGTTATATGGTAATTCTGTGTTTAACTTTTTGAGAAACTGCCAGGTCTCTTTGGAAGAGTAGCCAACTATTTTACATTCCCTTTAGCAGTATATTTGGATTCCGATTTCTCCACATCCTCCCCAATACTTGTTATTATCTGTCTTTTTCTTTATTATAGGCATCTAGTGGGTTGGAAGTGGTGTCACGTCCTTTTGACTTGCATTTCCCTAATGGCTAACAATGTTGAGCATCCTTTCATGTGTTTATTGTCCATTCATATATCTTCTTTGAAGAAATTTCTAGTCTTTGCCCCAAAGATAGCATTTTTGAGGGGAGAGGGAATATCCAGGATTCTTGCCTGGAGAATTCCATGGACAGAGAAGCCTGGCAGGCTACAGTTCATGGGGTCGTAAAGAGTCAGACACAACTGAGCTACTAACACACACACAAAATACATACATACATATATATATATATATATATATATACACACACATATTTGTTTATGCCGACACAGCTTGCAGGATCTCAGTTCCCCAACCAGGGATCAGACCCAGGCCCTGGCAGTGACAGTGCCGAATCCTAACCCTAGGCTATGTGGGACTCCTAAAGATAACATTTTAATGAAATCAAAACATCTTATTTGATGAATAAATTTATTTTATATCAAAACTGAAAATTTTAAGTGATCAACAACCCAAATTCAGAGTTATAAATTAGCTTCTTTCAGGATATTGAAAGATTATTGATTAAAAATTTCAAATTGATTGTAATATAGGAAGTATACCTCTTAAAGCCATATTTCCATGTGAAAGAGGACTGTTTTCAGTACGGTTTTTGAGAGGAATTTAGCCCAGTCTGCTTCTTTGTGGTTGGAAGACTTAGAAAGTTCTCCATTTTGCTCATCTAGCTTGCGTTGCAATATTTAGGGTCAGAGCTGGGCCACAGAGCCACATACTCAAGTGAGTACAGGTGTGTATTTGAATGGTACACAACTCCACACTTGAATAAGGCAGATTTCCACACTTGCCATTATCTGAGTGTGTGATCACCCCAGCGTTTCCTAATTTTGTAGGATCAGTTGGTAGTAAGCTGCTGTCTTGTTCAAGTCTTCAGCTGTGTTATTATTACAAGACTTATGGGACCTTGTTGAGCCACTACCTCTTTGTATGTTTATTTGGTAAAGTTTGCAAAATCCAGGAGCCTTTTGAAATTGTTCTCCTTTATCTCCTACCTACAGTTATTATAGATCATTTACTTTGTATGTTTTATAAGTGTGTGTTTCAGTTCAGTTCAGTTGCTCAGTCATGTCCGACTCTTTGCGATCCCATGATTCGCAGCACTCCAGGCCACCTTGTCCATCACCAACTCCCGGAGTTCACTCAGACTCACGTCCATCGAGTCCGTGATGCCATCCAGCCATCTCATCCTCTGTCGTCCCCTTCTCCTCCTGCCCCAATCCTTCCCAGCATCAGAGTCTTTTCCAATGAGTCAACTCTTCGCATGAGGTGGCCAAAGTACTGGAGTTTCAGCTTTAGCATCATTCCTTCCAAAGAAATCCCAGGGTTGATCTCCTTCAGAATGGATTGGTTGGATCTCCTTGCAGTCCAGGGGACTCTCAAGAGTCTTCTCCAACACCACAGTTCAGAAGCATCAATTCTTTGGCGCTCAGCTTTCTTCACAGTCCAACTTTCACATCCATACATGACCACAGGAAAAATGATAGCCTTGACTAGACGGACCTTTGTTGGGAAAGTAATGTCTCTGCTTTTGAATATGCTATCTAGGTTGGTCATAACTTTTCTTTCAAGGAGTAAGCATCTTTTAATTTCATGGCTACAGTCACCATCTGCAGTGATTTTGGAACCCCCAAAAATAAAGTCTGATATTGTTTCCACTGTTTCCCCATCTATTTCCCATGAAGTGATGGGACCAGATGCCATGATCTTCGTTTTCTGAATGTTGAGCTTTAAGCCAACTTTTTCACTCTCAAGAGGCTTTTTAGTTCCTCTTCACTTTCTGCCATAAGGGTGGTGTCATCTGCATATCTGAGGTTATTAATATTTCTCCTGGCAATCTTGATTCCAGCTTGTGCTTCTTCCAGCCCAGCATTTCTCAGGATGTACTCTGCATAGAAGTTAAATAAGCAGGGTGACAGTATACAGCCTTGATGTACTCCTTTTCCTATTTGGAAGCAGTCTGTTGTTCCATGTCCACGTCTAACTGTTGCTTCCTGATCTGCATATAGGTTTCTCAAGAGGCAGGTCAGGTGGTCTGGTATTCCCATCTCTCTCAGAATTTTCCACAGTTTATTGTGATCCACACAGTCAAAGGCTTTGGCATAGTCAATAAAGCAGAAATAGATGTTTTTCTGGAACTCTCTTGCTTTTTCCTTTAGGGGAATGCAAATCAAAACTGCAGTTAGATTACCACTTCACAGCCACTAGGATGGCAATAATTTTTAAAAACATAGTAAGAGTTGGTGAGAATGTGGAGAAACTGAAATCCTGGTCCACCACTGAAGGGACTGTGAAAAGGTACAGCTGCTATGGAAAACAATTTGACAGCTCCTCAAATGCTTCGTTACTTTATAATTCAGCAATTACAGTCCTAGGGGTGTATGTGTGTGTATGTATGCCCAAGGAAAATGAAAATAAAAATATTCCATACCAAAACATGTAGATGAACGTTCATAGCAGCATTAGTCATAGTAGCTAAGAGGTGGGAATAACCCTAATGTTCAACAACTGGTGACTGGAACAACTGATAAAATGTGGTAAATCTGTGCAGTGGAGTGTTATTCGTCAATAAAAAGGAATGACATATTGATATGTGCTATAGCTTAGCTGAAACCTGAAAGTCACTAACATGAAGTGAAAGAAGCCAGAGGCAAAAGGCCATATATTGTATAATCCCGTTTATATGACATGTCCAGAAGAGGCAAATCCATAGAGACAGAAAGGAGATTAGTGATTGCCAGTGGCTGGGGGAGGGGGAGATGAGAAGTGATTGCTAACAGGGTTTCTTTCTGGGATTATGAAAATGTTCTACAATTAGATAATGATGAATAGTTGCATAACTTGTGAATATACTAAAAAACCATCGAACTGTATGTTTTAAATAGATGAATGGTATGTGAATTATTTCTCGATAAAGCTGTTTTTAAAAGGGACCTAGGACTTCCCCAGGGCTTCCTTGGTGGCTCAGATGTACAGAATCTGCCTGCCAGTGCAGGAGACTCAGGTTCTATCCTTGGGTCAGGAAGATCCCCTGGAGAAGGAAATGGCAACCCTCTCCTGTGTTCTCATCTGGGAAATTCCATGGACAGAGAAGCCTGGTGAGCTACAGTCCATGGGGTCACAAAAAAAGTCGGACACGTCTTAGTGACTAAATGACAGCAAAGAGGACTTCCCTGGTGTCCCTGTGGTTAAGGCTGCCTTCCAATGCAGGGGGCGAGAGTTCAAACCCTGGTTGAGGATCCCACATACTCCATGATGGGGCCAAAAATTAAAAAAAAATAAATGGACTTAGATTCAAGAGTTAGAACTATAGAACCCCTAAAAGAAGACATAGATGATGTGGGGTGGGAGGTGGGAGGGGGGTTCACGTTTGAGAGTTCGTGTACAGACATGGCGGATTCATGTCAATGTATGCCAAAACCAATAGAGTACTGTAAAGTAAAATAAAGTAAAAAAATAAAATTCCTAGCAGAAAAAAAAAAAAAAGAAGACGACATAGGAGAAGCTATGTATTTGTTTCAGATTGGGCAGAGTTCTTTGATACGATGCCAAAAGCTAAATCCATAAGGGAAAAAACTGATAAATTGGATTTCTTCCAAATTAAAAATGTTTTTACTTCAAACAACATTAAGGAGATGAAAAGACAAGCCACCTTCTGAATGAAAATATTTGCAAAACACATAGAGGATTTATATCCAGAATATTTTGACAACTCTTACAACTCAATATTAAGACAACAACTCAATTTAAAAATGGACAAAAGAGATGAATAGACATTTCACCAAAGAAGACATAGGAATAGCCAATAAAGACATGGGAAGATGCTCAGCATCAGTAGTTATTATAAAACCACAATGAGATAGCACTTCAAAACTGCTAGGAAAGCAACAGGAAAAAAGACAACATCACGTGTTGGTGAGAATGCAGAGAAATTGGGATCCTTGTACCTTACGGATGGGAATGCAAAATGGTAATGGCCAATTTGGAAAAGGGTGTGAGAGTGTCTTAAAAAGTGAAACATAAACTCACGTTACGGTCTAGCAGTTGCCCTCCTGTTGTTGCGTGGCTCAGTCGTGTCCGGCTCTTTGCGACCCCGTGAACTGCAGCATGCCAGGGCTTCCCAGTCCTTCACCATCTCCTGGAGGTTGCTCAAACTCATGTCCATTGAGATAATAACGGCATCCGGCCGTCTCATCCTCTGTCATCCCCTTCTCCTCCTGCCCTCAATCTTTCCCAGCATCAAGGTCCTTACCAACAAGTAAATCTATTAAAAAAAAATGAAGACATAGATACACCCAACGCCATATGTTCAGTTGTGCATAACAGCATTGCTCATGATGATCAAAAAACTGAAAGTAATCCAAATGTCCGTCGACTGGTGAATGGATTAACAAAATAAGGTGTATTCATACATTACAATACTATTCAGCAATTTAAAGAAAACAGCTATCGATATATGCTACACAATGCAGATTAACCCCAAAAACATTGTGGTAAGTGAAAGTAGCCAGATACAAGATGCTGTATTATTGTATGTGTCCATTTGTATGGACTAGAAACAGCAATTACAAAGAAATGGAAAGCAGAGCAGGGTTTGCTTAAGGCTGGGGGTGGGAGTGGGAATTAGTTGTAAATGGACACGAGGGAGCATTTTGTGGTGGTGATGTTTTCAGCTGGCATGGATGAATTTTATGCTGTGTATATTATACCTCAATAAAAACTGTTTTTAAAAATAACAGTCAAGAGACTTCCCTGGTGGTCCAGTGGTTAAGACTCTGAGCTCACGATGCAGGGGGCTCGGGTTCCATCCCTGGTCAGGGAACTAGATCCCACATGCAGCAAAGATGGAAGATCCCAAATGCTGCATCTAATTCCTGGCACAGCCAAATGCATAAATAAATATGAAAAAAGGCAATACCGAGTGGTTCATGCCAGTTGAATAAAATAAAGAGAAGAGCTTGAGGACTCCCCTGGTGGTCCCATGGTTAAGAATCCGTTGGCCAGCTGGGGGGACACGGGTTTGATCCCTGGTCGGGGAAGATTCCACGTGCCTCAGGGCAACTAAGCCCACACACCACAACTAGTGAGCTGGTGCTGTAGCGCCAGCGAGCTGCAACCACTGAGCCCAAGGGCTGCAGCTCCTGAAGCCCTTGAGCTCTAGAGCCCTGCTCCGTGACAGGAGAATCCACCACGTGCAAAGCCCCCTCACCGCAATGAGAAAGTAGCTCCTGCTCACCACAACTAGAGGAAGCCCGCCATGTGCCACATCGAAGGCCCAGAGCAGTCAAATAAAGAAAGAAATGCTAAAAAAGAAAGAAATTAGCGCTGAAGTCTTCTGAGCATTCATAAGGTGAATGAAGTGTGAGAAAAGACAGTTGGCCTGGGTGGCCTGGTTCCAGAGGAGTTTCAGCGCAGTGGTAGAAACTGCTGTAAAGATCGGAGGGGTTGTTGAATGTGGGGGTGGGAGCAGACAGAGGATGGAGGACTGGATGGATGGATGGATGGGCTGGTGGGTGGATGAGCGTGTGGATGGATGGATGGGTGAGTGGTTGGGTCTTAAGGCATTTGTTTTTGTATTTGTTTTTTAAGTCAGGGAGAGAATATGTTTGTAGAGGCAAACAAAAAGGCAGTGGAGAATGAGGAATAGAAATCTTAAGTAAGAAGGATGGTTGCTGATGAGGTCTGGAGGAGGTAGAGTTAGTTGGGAATGAGAACCTAGGTGAAAAAATCAAGCTTGCGACGGGGAAAATAGGAATATCTTCTTGAGATGGGAAGAAAGTATGAATACAAATATAGGGAAGTTGAAGGTATTGAAACTTTGGTAACTAAAGGGTTTTTAAGGAGCTCCACAAAGTAGAAGGAAAACAGGTAGAAGGGTCAAGGTTGGGGACCTGAGAACGTGGAAAGTTTTGGGTCCACTGACTGTGCCTTGCTGTATATACTGTGAAGCTACAGTGGTTAAAACCGTATTGTGGGACTTCCCTGGTGGTCTAGTGGTTAAGACAACCACACTTCCAATGCAGGGGCCCCGGGTTTGATCCCAGGTCAGGAAAGCAGATCCCACATGCTGCGACTAAGGGTTCCCATGGCACAACTGAAAGGTCTTGCACACCACAGCTGAGACCCCAGAGCGCGCCCCCTCCAAAAACCCTATATTGTACTTGTTCAGAATAGAATAGGACCCAGATCTAGATATATATATATAGCATGATAAAAATCAAATTTCAATTAGTGGAGGGGGCCAAGGGCCACAACTTTTGAGCCGGTGCTCTAGAGCTCAGGAGCCAGTTAAGCACAGGCGTCCTAGAGCCCGACTGAGCGACAAGAGAAGGCACTGCAGTGAGAGGCCCAGGCACCGCAAGTGGGGAGGAACCGCCACTTGCCGCAACTGGAGAAGGCCCAGCAGCAGTGAAGACCCAGCACACCCATAAACAAATAAGAAAGTAAAATAGTTGGGGAAATGGAATAGTAGAGAGATTGTGTTAGTGACGTTTCCTATTTGGAAAAAAAAATTAAACCCTTATCTCACACAGTTCACAAGGACAAATTCCAGATGTGAAAACAATACAAAAAAAAGAAAACCAGTCGGGGTGACGGGCTGTCCGTCCTAGGACCGCGGCCCAGTTTGTCCGTAACCTTGCGGAGAAGGCCCCGCTGCTGTGACTTACTCGAAGCCTCAACTGGCCAGCGCTGCTGTGACATTCTTGAAGCCTCAGTTGGCCCCGTTTTGGTACTATGCCAAGGTTGAGCTGGTTCCTCCAACCCCTGCTGAGATCCCTGCAGCAATTCAGAGCTTGAAAAAAATTATCAACAGTGCTAAAACCGGTAGCTTCGAACACAGCTCACTGTTAAGGAAGCTCTACTGAATGGTTTGGTGGCCACTGAGGTGTGAATGTGGTTTTATGTTGGCGAGATCATAGGCAAGCGTGGCATCATTGGCTATGATGTTTGAAGACCAATTTTTAACGTGATTATATTTGCTTTATTATTCAAGTGTTCTTGGACCATGTGTGAGCAGACTGCTATTTGAATAACATAAGGCAATGTGTCAGAAAAAAAAACAACAGGCAAGCAACATAAACTAGAGAGTAGGGAGTGTTTATCAGGAGGGAAACAGTTAATTCAATCTGGACACTCAATGGGATTACAGTATAATGGTTAAGAGCACACACAGGCTTGGGAATAAAAATAGCTGGATTTGGGGCATGGCACTGCCTCTTCTTAACTGTGTGACCTTGGACAAAGTCCTTAACCTATCTGGGCATTCAATTCCTCTTTGGTACAATAAGAAAAAAAAAAAATAGTTGACACCCACCTTACAGGGTTGTAAGGAATATGTAATATTTGTTACTATAGCACTGGTATATAGAGTAAGCCTTCAAAAAGAGGTTGTTATTATACAGTCATTAAGAACAATGAGGTTGGGAATTCCCTGGTGGTTCAGTGGTTAGGACCTGGCCTCGTCTGGGTTCAATCCCCTGGTCAAGGAACTAAGATTTTGTAAGCTAATTGGAGTGGGCCAGGGGAAAAAAAAGAACAATGAAGTCAATCTGTAAGTCCATAAGTACAGACATGGAAAAATGCCAATATTACATTAGAGAAAAAAAGCTACATGCAGATCAATATGAGTAATATTTTAAGTAGGTAAAAAAACAAAGCAAAACCGAAAACTTGAATGTGCTTATATATGTATAGGAAAGCCTAGAAGGCTGCAAACTGTTTTTTGTTGTTTGTTTGGGGGGAGAATCATTATCTTTTTTAAGTTAATTAATTTTGGTTTTGGCTGCTCTGGGTCTTCACTGCTGTGCACAAGCTTCAGGGCTACTCTTCATGAGAGTACGCAGGCTTCTCACCGCAGTGGGCTGTTACAGAGCACTGGTTTTCGGCACGTGGGCTCAGTACTTGCTACGAGGTGTGTGGAATCTTCCCAGACCAGGGATTGAACCTGTGTCCCCTGCGCGGGCAGGCAGATTCTTAACCACTGGACCGCCAGGGAAGTCCCCCCAAATTAAGAGTTTTTGTTTGTTAACATTTAGGGTATCCATTAAATACAGAGTTGAAGATCATGAGAAGTATCAACTGTCCTTTACTGTGTGATGTAATAGTTCATAGTGGTTTGGTGGCAAATGTCAGAATATCTCGTTGGGGCAGACATAAATTCTGGAATCCACTGAGCAGCATTTACTTTCATTATGATGTTAGGAATGTACCCCAGTAATGTAGTTCATTGGGTAAACTATTTAAGATTGTTAATTTCAAGATATTTCTTTTTCACATGGTGAGTAAAAAATAGCTGTATTCTTCTTGGCAGATAGTTGAAAAACGAATGTGACTAGCACTTGAAAATGTTTTTATATTGATTACATGTTGAAGTAATATTTTAGATATATTGGGTTATTAGAATATCCAACATTGGGTTAAATAAAATATATTCAAATTAATTTTGATTATTTTTACTTTAAAAATATGGCCCTTAGATAATTTAGAATTACATATGCGGCTTGCTTTTTTTTTTGGTCACGCCTCAAGACATGTGAGATCTTAGTTCCCTGACCAGGGATTGAACCCTTGACTCTACAGCGGAAGACCAGAGTCAACCACTGCACCTTCAGGGAAGTCCTGTCATGGTTTATTATTACTGAACAGTGCTGATCTGGAAGAACAGTACTAGTGTAATTTTAAAAAATCTGGATGCCTTTTTTTTTCTCTAATACTCAAAAAAAAAAAAAAACTGAATTGTGCTAATACTGATCATTGTGGGCCATACGTTATGGGGTTTTCCCCCTTGGTATTTTATTTTCATTGTGGTTAAAAATACATAACATTAAACTTAACCACCTTAAGTGGTTTTCAAGTGTTAACAGTTCATTAGTGTTAAGATCTCTAGAACTTTTTCTTCTTGCAAAACTGAAACTATACCCATTAATCACTGATTCCCCCCTTTCCCTCCCACACACACCTTATGTTTTAAATACAATTTGGGGGGCGAGTGATAAATTAGGAGTTTAGGATTAAAATGTCTACACTACTATATGTGAAATAGATACCAACAAGGACCGATTGTATAGCACAAGCAGTTATACTCTGTATACTCAGTATCTTGTAATAACTTGTAATGGAAAAGTATATCTATAACCGAATCACTTTGTTATACTCCTGAAACTAACACATCATTGTAAATCAACTGTATTTCAATAAAAACTTTTCTTAAAAGTATACAATTTTTGTGTATGATGTGGCTTCTTTTTTCCAGTTCTACTGATATAATTCACAAAGAACATTCTGTAAGTTTAAGGGGCACAACATGATAATTTGATCTAGATGTATCTTGCAAAATGATTACCACAAGATATGTCTGTTTAAAAATAAGGTTTAGATGTTTTTAAATTGAGTTTACTGTTGGCTGCACTGGGTCTTCATTGCTTTGCGAGGGCTTTTCTCTAGTTGCGGCGAGCTGGGGCCACCCTCTCCGTTTCGGTGCACTGACTTTTGCTGTGAAACACGAGCTCTGGGCGCTTGAGCTCAGCAGTTGTGGCTCTTGGGCTTCGCTGCTCCTTGGCATGTGGAATCTTCCCGGACCTGCGATCAAACCAACATCCTCTACATTGGCAGGTGGCTTCTTAACCCTTGGACCAGGGACGTCCCAAGATGTATCTTCTTAAAGCCTGCAAAGAATTCCAATTATGATTTGGTTAATAAATTATAGCCAACTATGGGACTTCCCTGGAGGTTCAGTGATTAGGTTTCCATACTTTCCATGCAAGGACTGCAGGTTTGATCCCTGGTCAGAGAACTAAGATCCCACATGCTACAGAGGTGGCCTACAAAGTAAAATAAAAACTCTAAATAAAAATTATAGCCAATTAATAATGAAAAACTTGCAGGTAATCTACTAGTCATGTGTGTTGTTTCCTACCCATAAATAGGCAAAGAAATGTTCCAGTGTAGTTCTTTTTTTCCATACCATTTCTGATCTTAGTGCACAGTTCTCACTAAGAAGCAGAAATGTACACAAACTGTCCACCAGGCAGTTTTTCTCTGTTGGTGTGTTTGGGGTTCCCACACCGTCTAGGTCACTGTGCCCCGATCCCCACCTCTGGGCAGCCTCGGCAAACAGAACGTTTTTCTTTTATCTGTTGAGGCATTCGTGTTCTAAGCATGTCAGGGAGATCAGTGTGGCGTTGACACTTCTCTCAAAATGAAAAAAACCCTCCTTTTCACCTGTAGATTATGGACCTTACTTTTAGGTCTTTGTATGTGTGTGCTCTTGATTTTTAATGCCAAGCAAGGCTGGATTTCCCTGGCACTCCAGTGGTTAAGACTCTGAGTTTCCAGTGCAGAGGATGTGGGTTTGATCCCTGGTTGGGGAACTAAGATCCCACATGCTGTGCAGCGCAGCCAAAAACAAATTTTTTTTTCTTTTAAATAGTCATAAAATAAAATAGAGACTTCCCTAGTGGTCCAGTGGTTAAGACAGCAAGCTTCTATTCCAGGGGGCCCAAGTATGATCCCCGATCAGGAAACTAGAGCCCATATTCGGTAACTAAGAGTTCACATGCCTCAACCAAGACCCTGTGCAGCTGAAGAGATTTATTTAAAAATAACAAGTTAAAAGTTAAACAATAAAATGCCAGACAAGGCTACAGTTAGTGCTACACGCTGCTTTCTGGGTAATTTCATTTATTATCATGGCTGTCCCCAAAAGGGCATTTCCAGTAGAACCCTGCCATCTTTAATGCTTTAACCCCAAAGCCTTTAACGCTGAAGTGCTCTTTTCTTGCTAGAATCAATCACTACCATGTGTAAGCTGATTATCCGTTGATTTCATTGTCCCCGCGTCCCTCACCTGATGGCTCCCAGGTCCTGGAAACTCAGCGTGTCCCAGATTGAACTCAGCCTGTACCACTCCAGACACCGAACCTGCTTCTCCCCATTCTTTATTCATGATCTGGGCAAGCCGCCCATTAATGTAAACATCTTTCCTAATTTCACCTAACGAGTAGTAAATGTATCATGTCTAATGTGTAGAAAATGTATTTTCCTAATGTTTGACAGTAAATGATAAATTCTTTGAGATGGGTGCTTCTGTTTGTGACAGCTAGGCACCTCCTTCTCTATAAATTATGCACGTGGAAAATAGGGCTCGTAAGTGCTAGACATAAATAATTTATAACTAAGCTCCTAAATGATGAATCGCGCCGTGTATCACTGCGGATGGCTGCCCCTGTGTGTTTTCGTGTTGATGGGTAACTTTCAAGGGCTCCTCCTTGACTGCTTTCGTTTTGGCTGCTTTTACCCTCAAGCAAGGGGCTTTCCGGGTGGCTCAGTGGTAAAAAGAATCCACCTGTTAATACAGAAGATGCAGGCTCAATCCCTGGGTCAGAAAGATTCCCTGGAGAAGGAAACAGCAACCCACTCCAGTATTCTTGCCTGAAAAATCCAATGGACAGAGGAGCCTGGCAAGCTACGGTCCCTGGGGTCCCAAAGAGTCAGACACGACTTAGGAATTAAAGTAACAACGACTCTCAAATGATGTTTTCCTGCTTGCTGGTTAGTTAAAGAATTGCGTCACGTTGTGGCAAGGGATTTTATCCATGTTGTTTTGTTTAATGTGTTTCTAGACCAAAGCAACTCCATGTGTAGAAAATCCAAAAAAAATGAATGTTTGATTCAGTTTTCCTGTTAGAACTTTCTTCTCTGCCTTTGTTGCTGCGGCTTCTTCACAGGCTGAAAGTACTGAATCTCATTTTTTAGAGTTTTCTGTAAACCTAGAAAGTTGAAACATTTATCCTAGCCATATAACACATAAAGAAGACTTTTTGCTGATTCGTAAGTTCTTTGTATTAATCCAAGAACTGGGGTACATGAGAGCATTGATGGAATATGATATGGTCGAGTCACTCACTTTTGAACAGTTTACGTTTATGGGAGAATTAGATTATAGAAATGTGAGCTAAGAAGCATTTGGGATTTGTTGTTGTTACTGCTTTGTTTTTTTTTTTTTTTTTTGGCATATAGTTGATTTACAGGGTGTTAATTTCTGCTGTACAGCTAAACGATTCTATTTGTATATATACATTCTTTTTTATACTCTTTTCCATTGTGGTTTATCACAGAATATTGAACACAGTTCCCTGTGCTATGCGGTAGGACCTGTTGTTGATCCAGTCTGTGAGAAGCATGCGTTTAATCAGATTTGGAAAGTGTTCCCAGATGGAGCGGGCAGTGTTACCTAAGCCTCCCTTGATTACTTAGTGCCATCGTGTCCTGGCTCGCTTCTTCCATCTGTCTGGATAAGGCAGTTGGAGATCCTGACCCTGCCTGCAGATTGCCTCTGGTTGGTGTAGAACTGAAAATATTCCTGCCTTCTGGCTGGTCAAGGTGGGGCCTGACTGATGTCCCTGTAACCTTGGCCATGAAGACTGCTAATGAACTTGGGACTAGGGTGTTTATGCGTGTCTGTGTCTTTCAAAATCACTAAACTTGTCCAGTTAAGCAATATAATCTGTGTGGTATGTGAGTGCCCAGTTGCTTAGCTGTGTCTGACTCTTTGAGACCCAGTGGACTCCAGCCCGCCAGGCTCCTCTGTCCATGGAATTTTCCAGGCAAGAGTCTGTGTGGTAGTTGATTGGTAGAGCCTGGGGCAGTATTACTTCATTTGTATTTTCCTATTAAACCATCATTTTGAAGCAAATATGGAACACAAGGACCCTTCATTGTGGAGGGTGATGGAGGTATCCACGGAATTGGCAGGGAAATGTTGAGACGACTGTGTTTGGGTATGAGCCAGTGTATGAAAAGTCTGGGCAAAGGAAGGTATGTGCGTGCGTGCACGCTGATACCTGCAGTTAAGATTCATGAGTACATGCAGGGTAAGGAATAACCATTTCAAGTGTAAGGGAAAAAATTCAGGAACAAAATACATATATATATTTTACTTAATGTGCATTGTGGGGCCTTCTGGTCTTTTGCTTCTTGGTGTGATAGGCAGATCATGGTAAAGATTTAATTAAGAATGTCAAAAGGGACTTCCCTGGTGGTCCAGTGGTTAAGAATCTGACTGCCAATGCGGGGGACGGGGGGATGAAGCGGGGATTCGATCCCTAGTCTGGGAAGATCCCACGTGCCACAGGGCAACGAAGCCCTGAGACCACTGAGCCAGCAGGCCACCACAAGAGAGGCCCTCAGTCACCGTAACTGGAGAAACACCACGTGAAGTGCAGCCGAAAAAAAAGAAGGTCAAAAGGAAAACAGTGATCTGTTTTATATTTGATATCTCACTGCTAGGATTTTGCGTATTTTGTGCCATTATCCCCAATCAAGAGAAGAAAATTTTCCTAGGGTTAGAAATGGCTCTAATTGTCTGTTGAAGGGCTAACCTTCTTTTTCTTTCCCCCTGAATCGGCTTGTTCACTTGGCTTAGTTTGACTGGTTTCTGTCTCTCGCCCTCTAGGAAGCTATTTTGCCAGCCACTTCATTATGGGAGGAGAGAAGTTTGATTCAGCTCACCCGGAAGGCTACTTGTTCGGAGAAAACAGCGATCTGAACTTTCTGGGGAACAGACCAGTGGCGGTATGGTTGTCATCCGTTTACTTCCACTTGGGGCTAAGTGGCTGAGTCGAATGGTCTTGTCAAAATCAGTTTGTAATTGCTGGTTCAGCAGCGCCTGCGGCTTGGTCTGAGTTGAGAGGAGCCAGACTGCAGCCTCTTTGGTGGAGCAGGGCCTCCTGGCACCAGAGGCTGCCCCGGGGAAAAGTACCCGGTCTGCCTGAGGGTGAGGATGGCTCACAAAACCCAGCTCTCCTAGGATCTGCCCCTCTGAAGCTCCGCCTAAACGCCGCCTCTGCAGACTTGCCTGGCCCAGTCCCTAGCTTGTCCTCACCTTGCTTTTCATTCCTCTTCATAGCAACTAACCACGTTGTTGTTTTTCAGTCGATAAATCATGTCTAACTCTTTGCAGCCCCGTGGACCACAGCATGCCAGGCTTCCCTGTCTTTCACTGTCTTCCAGAGTTTGCTCAGATTCATGTCTGTTGAGTCAGTCAGTGATGCTATCTAACCATCTCATCCTCTGCCACCCCCTTCTCGTCCTGCCTTCAGTCTTTCCCAGCATCAGGGTCTTTTCCAATGAGTCAGCTCTTTGCATCAGGTGGCCAAAGTAATAGAGCTTCAGCATCAGTCCTTCCAATGAATATTCAGGGTTGAACTCCTTTGGGATTGACTGGTTTGATCTCCTTGCAGTCTGAGGGACTCTCAAGAGTCTTCTCCAGCACCACAAAAGCATGAGTTCTTCCTAATACCACATAAGCTTCCGTTGCCTTGTCCCCTCTATTATCTGCCTTTTGCATCAGAATGTCCATTTCCCAGGGCAAGGGGGCTGTGCCACTGTCGAAACCCAGCACCCAGAACAAAGCCTGGGACATTGTGATAAGCCTTTCATAAAGATCTGTTGAACGAATGACTGACAAGTTTCCCCTCGATGTCTGAGTTGATATCAGATTGTCTCTCTCTCCATTCATTCAACTCATTCCATAAATGTTTATGGGGCATTTTCTCTGTACCCAGCATGAAGCTTTGCAAAAATAGCTGCCATGTGGCTACTGATTGGCCACTTTGTGCTTTAAGGAAGGCCCTAGAGACTTTTCAAGACATTATTTCTAATCTTCATAAAGACCCACTTTAAGACTTCCCTGGTGATCCAGTGGTTAAGATTCCGCACTTCCAGTGCAGGGGCCAGAGTTCAGTCCCTAATCCGGGTACTAAGATCCCACATGACACGTGGTAAGGCCAATAAATAAATAAATAAAAACAAAACTATATTAAAAAAAAAAAAACCCTACCTGTCAGAGAATTTATTCAGTATTATTTTGTACGTGAGAGAACTGAGGTTCTGAGAGCTGAACAGTGGTAATAGCTTTTGTTGTCGCTGTTGTTGAGTCGCTCAGTCATGTCCAGCTCTTTTGTGATCCCATGGACTGTAGCCCGCCAGGCTCCTCTGTCCATGGGATTTTCCAGGCCAGAATACCGGAGTGGGTTTCTATTTCCTTGTCCAGAGGATCTTCCCAACCCAGGGGCTGAACCCACATCTCCTGCAATGCAGGCAAATTCTTTACCACTGAGCCACCAGGGAGGCCCAGTGGCCTTTATGAAGTGCACACTGTGTTCCAGGCCCTGTTCAAAATGCTTTCAGAAAATTTTTCCCAAAGCCACACAACTGGATTTGCCTAGCTGCAGACCAGTAACCTTCCCGCTGCTTCTCTTTGCTTCACAATATCCTGCCGTTCTCCAGAAACTCCTATTTTAGTGGGGCAGGCCAAACACAGGAACAAGAGATACTTCAATAGCAATCAAGGTCTGAAAGGGCTGGGATTCTGTAGGTATAGAGAGCAAGGGAGGGGAATCACAAGGGTCAGTGCTTTGGTGCTGGTTTTGAAGAGGAGGCCTTGGAGGATGGCTGGGTCTTCCTGAGGTGGGTAGGCAAGGGGCTTCCGGAGAGGGAGGCACAGGGCACAGGCGTGAATGCATTCACATTCTGTCGAATCAGCAACCATTTACTGAGAAACTGCTGTGTGCCAGGCACTGTGGGAGGCGCTGGGGACACAAAGCTGAAATGAGCATGGTTTGTTCCTCCCTTGGAACAAATAAGGAAGCCAGTCTGGCAGGAGTGGCCCTTTTCCTGGTGGAGAAGCAAGGTTGGAAAGGTAGGTGGGGGCTCCGTTCCCTCAAGATGTGCTCCATCCTCTCCCACAGGCCCAGGAAGTACTGAAGTGTTTTAGGCAGATGAGCGCCCCAGAGAAATCATTCGTTTTTTGGTTTTTAGGAACGTTAATCTGATGACGATTTTCCATCTGGAGCTTTAATTAAAAAGCATTTTGGTTGTTGTTGATGGTTTTTATTGTTTTCTTCCTTTCCATCTGGGCTTTGCTGATGGCTCAGAAGGTAAAGAGTCTGTCTGCGATTCAGGAGACCCGAGTTCGATCTCCTGGAGATGGAAATGGCAACCCAGTCCAGTATTCTTGCTTGGAAAATTCCATGGACGGAAAAGTTTAGGGGGGCTATAGTACATGGGTCACAGAGTCAGAAACAACTGAGCAACTAACAACACCTTTGTATCTGGAGTGACAACCCCCCCACCACACCCCGGTGCTGGGTGCTCAGTCCTGTCCAGCTCTTTGTGATCCCATGAACTATAGCCTCCCCCACCCCGCCCCGCCCAGGCTCCTCTGTCCATGGAATTTTCCAGGCAAGAATACTGGAGTGGGAAGCCATTTCCTTCTCCAAGGGATGTTTCCCACTCAGGGATCAAACTTGTATCTCCTGCTTTGGTAGATGGATTTTTCACTGTGCCACCTTGGAAACCAACTCTTAGTTGAACAGTACTTTTAAAATACCAAGTACTTTCTGCTTCACAGTCAATTATGACAACTTATACTTATCAAATGTCTACTGTCTGATTTTTCTACTGTTACCTTAGCCTTCAGAGTGGAATGATCTTTTTTTCTGCTTGAGCCAGATAAGAGCTCCCTTACTTCCTGGAAGTGGGCTCATGCTTGTGAGAAAAATACCCTTTCTTCTCACAGGGACTTGGCCATTTGCATCTGCTTCTTTCTCCCTTTTTTTCTTTCCTCTGGTGTCAGAATAGTTTATATACTTTTTTAAAGTGTAGGGTTAAAAAAAAACACAAACTTTTTCAGGCCGTAAAGGTGATTTTAAAACAAGGGAACATTTCTTTAGGCTCATTTTGAGGTTTATGCTGGCCGACAAACCTCCCCAAAGTGTAACCGTCTTGTTTACACTTCTGTGAGCCCGTGAATGACCGAGCTCTTCCAGGAGCCCCAGACAGCAGCGTTGACCTTCACTTGCAGGCTTTCTCCCAAAGAAGCAGCAACATTGGCCTTTTTGTTGTCGTTTTTGTGGACTAATGGTTAAACATGCTTCATGCTGCACAGAGCAAATGTTTTCAAAGGACATCATCATTCACGTTAAGAAAGCAAATCGGAGTCACTTCAAAGAGGGAGGTGCAAGTAGAGAATGCAACACGTTTCCCTTTGCTTTTTCCCTTTCTTAGTTAATAATAGCTAACATTTAGTGAACGCTTACCATTTGCCAGGCCCAGTTGTTCCAAGTTCTCTGTATGTGTTGACTCTGTGTCCTTGTTGATGCAAGTTCAAGGGCGATGCACAGTGAGGCCGAACTGAAACGTCAACAGTTTGGAGCAGAGAAGGGTTTATTGCAGGACCGTGCAAGGAGATGGGTGGCTCATGCTGTAAAAAGCCTCAACTCTCCAAAGAATTTCAGCACAGCACTTCGAAATGGCAGGCGAGTCAGGGGTGGGCGGTGTTGCGAGGTATGTGATCGCCTTGTGCACAGTTCTCTGGCTGATAAGGAGGGAGCAGGGGGTGTCACAGGGGTTCACTTTATCAGTCCTCAGGCTCCAGGAGGCCTGGGGCTTTGTAGATCTTCCATTTGGTAGGAGTTTTTCCAGATCTGCAAAACAACTCAGGAAATTTGCATAAAATACTGTTAGCTCTGGGATGAGCTGAAACAGGCTATGTACCTGCCCAGCGCTCCTCGGCGGGGAAGGCAATGGCACCCCACCCCAGTACTCTTGCCTGGAAAATCCAATGGACAGAGTAGCCTGATGGGCTGCAGTCCATGGGGTCGCTAACAGTCAGACAGACTGAGCGACTTCACTTTCACTTTTCTCTTTCATGCATTGGAGAAGGAAATGGCAACCCACTCCAGTGTTCTTGCCTCGAGAATCCCAGGGACGGGGAATCCTGGTGGGCTGCCGTCTATGGGGTCACACAGAGTCGGACACGACTGAAGTGACTTAGCAGCAGCAGCAGCAGCAGGTGTTTCAGAGGGGAGCTGAAGCAGAGGATATGGGGGAAGGCCTGTCCAGGGAAGGCCCCATAGGGTCCTGCTCAGTTACATCCTCACACTCTAATAAGGAAGGTCCTAATTTGACGGATGAAAAGCAAGAGACACAAAGAATTTAGGCAAAGATTGCAAAGCCTGGAAGTGACTAACTCAGTACGTGAACCCAGCAGTCCAGCTCCAGAGCCTGGGGTCCCCTGCCCTTTCCTGATGGTCAGGTTGGGGGTACTCAGGACCCCTGCCCACATCTTGTATGTGAGTCTGAGTAGATCCTCGAGGGCAGTTTGTGAAATGTGGAGAGTAGCCAGCATGCCCGTGACACGTTCTTACGAGTGTCTCTTGAGAGAGTTTGTATTTGGTGTGTAATTCCACCAGCTGACCTGACCTTGGCCGCCTGCTGTTACTGCACGTCAGCTTGTTTAGGGGAAGGCGCAGCGACTGAAGCCTGACTGGTCACTTGAGTTCTCCAGAGCTGACCTCTACTCTCTGCTAACATATCTCAGTGTCGGGCGTTGGGTTGCAGAGGAAAGAGAACAGCCTTATAAAGCCATCCAGCAGCCCCAGGCAGGAACGGCTCCTCTTTCTGAAGAGATGGGGACACAATATGTTGAAATACATGGTTAGATTAAGTTATAAAGGCCATAGACTTCCTGGCTTCTGGGACTTGTCGTATTTCCTGTCATCTTCTGAATGATCAGACTCAGATGAGTACCATTCAGCTATGGCTCGGCCTATAGTTTTTACGGAAGCTCATCTCCCGCTTAGGATAATCCATCCGTCAAAGTCAGGTGTATTATCAAGTCTTCAGGTCAGATTTAAAGAACCAGAATGTGTGTGTATACGGAAGGACGGTTGAAGAGAGGTCGGAATCAAGATTGCAAATTTTACATACATATCGCAACCCTGGCAATGAAGATTGCCACCCAAACTCTTTGCAGCCCTGGCAAGAGTCCATCACTCAGGCTCTCAAATTACCCACTTGTAACGGGGAGGCTGTTCTGACTTTGTAGGAATGTCATGCTTGAAAAATGCACTGGAATTGCTGGAGAAAGAGAAGTATGCAACAATGTTAGCTGCATTCGCTAGCCTTTCAGGTTGGTTATTTCTGCAATTACAGTTCTGGGTGGAGCACATACTCTTTTTTTTTTTTTTAAAGTGAATTGTGAGTTTTTTTCTTATTTTCTTTCTTTTTTTTTAATTTTCTTGGCCAAGCCACGTGGCAGGGGGGGATCATAGTTCCCAGACTAGGGAGCGAACTCATGCCTCTTGCACTGGAAGCGCAGAGTCTTAACCACTGGGCCACCTGACAGATCCCCTCACTGGTGGTTAAGGAACCCTCTTAAATAGTGAACAGGGCTTCTTTGGGTCCTTCTGCTCTGGTGTCTGTATAGGAGAGGAGATGGCGGTGTTTGTACATCACCGTTGAGGCCACCCTCCCCTTCCTCGGTGGCAGAAGAACGGATGCTGGTTTTTTGGTCCTTTATTGCATTAGATCTTTTTTTTTTCTTTAAGAATTTTTTTCTTTTCTTTTTTTGTGCCTGCACTGGATCTTCGTTTGCTTTGCTTGCGCTTCCTCTAATTGCAGCAAGCAGGGGGCTCCTCTTCCTTGTGGTGCGTGGGTTTCTCATAGTGGAGGCTTCTCTTTGGTGGAGATCCAGGTGCACGAGGTCTGTAATTGTGGCTCCCAGGCTCTGGAGCTCGGGCTTCAGGAGTTGTGGCGCTCCATGGCGTGTGGAATCCTTCCTGACCACGGATTGAACCCATGTCCCCTGCATTGGCAGGCAGATGCCTATCCATTGCAGCACCAGGGAAGTCCTAGGTCTTATTTTATTGATGTAAATTACTGCTAAAACTCTAAATCATTTGGAGGTTTAGTGACCTTAGGATTGTCAGTTATTGAGAGAGATCTTGACTCCAGAGGCATTTAAAAAAATATCCGTCTTGCTGGAATATTTTAAGAGTTTGAACAGTGACAACTATAGTGCTTTGATTTCCATTTTAGAAAGTTAATTCTTTAAGTCAACTCAGAGTGTAGAGTGAATCAGAAAGAGAGGAAGAGACCAGTTAGGAAGTTGTAGTTTACCTTACTTTTCAGATAAAAAGTGCATGTATCTAGAGAGAAACACACTCCATAGACAGAGTGTGGGCCATCTCAGAAGGCGAAAATGGCCCAGAAGTCATAGTTCACGTTAGTTAAGAATGAAAAGTACCTGAACTAGGATATCGACATTAGAGAAAAAAAAAAAGGGATACAAGAGTTCTGGGCAGTTAGAGTTGAGAAAAGGGGAGAAGTCAAGGCAGAGGACACAGAGGAGCAGAGCCCCTGGGGGCAGCTACCGCTTAAACAGGGCGCCCTGCAGGTGTTTTGTCTGAAGGCTGATTTGTGCCTGGGCCCCAGTGTAACCAGGCAGGTTGGTCACAGGTACAGTGACATCTACAGCCTTAGAGCCTCTATTCATCTGCAAAGGCTGCCATAGCAAAATACCATAGGCTGGGTGGCTTAAACAACAGATACTCATTTTTCATGGTTCTGAAGGCTGAGAAGTCCAGGATCAAGGTGCTAGCAGACAAGGCTGCCAGTGAAGGCCGTCTTCCTTACTTGCCATGACTGCCTTCTACTGGGTCTTCACACGGCAGAAAGAGCCTGGGAGTTCCTTAGTGGTTAGGATTCTGGCTTTCACTGCCAAGGGTTGGGTTTCAGTCCCTGGTTGGAGAATTGAGATTCTGCAAGCCTCTCAGTGCAGCCAAAATGAAAAAGAGAGAGAATGATATAGCTCTGTTTCTGTTCCCATCTTGAGGGGCCCACCCTTATGACTTTATCTAACCGTATGTTGTTTAGTCACTAAGCTGTGTCCAACTCTTTGCGAGCCCATGGACTGCAGCCTACCAGGCTCCTCTGTCCATGGGATTTCCCAGGCAAGAATACTGGAGTGGGACTGTAGACCCCCAGGCTCTTCTGTCCATGAGATTTCCCAGGCAAGAATACTGGAGCGGGTTGCCATTTCCTTCTCCAATGCATGAAAGTGAAAAGTGAAAGGGAAGTCGCTCAGTCGCATCCGACTCTTAGCGATCCCATGGACTATAGCCCACCAGGCTCCTCCGCCCATGGGATTTCCCAGGCAAGAGTACTGGAGTGGGTTGCCATCGCCTTCTCTGAAGGAAACCCTGTCTAACCTAATNTTTCCTTCTCCAATGCATGAAAGTGAAAAGTGAAAGGGAAGTCGCTCAGTCGCATCCGACTCTTAGCGATCCCATGGACTATAGCCCACCAGGCTCCTCCGCCCATGGGATTTCCCAGGCAAGAGTACTGGAGTGGGTTGCCATCGCCTTCTCTGAAGGAAACCCTGTCTAACCTAATTACCTTTCAAAAGCCCCATCTCCAAATATAGTCACTCTGGAAGCTGGGCTTCAGTGTATGAATGGGGGAGGGGGCATAATTGAGTCCATTTTTGTTGCTGTTCAGCCACTAAGTCCTGTCTGACTCTTTGCGACCCCATGAATTGAGCATGTCAAGCCTCCCTGTTCTTCACTATCTCCTGGAGTTTGCTCAAACTCATGTCCACTGAGTCAGTGATGCCATGAGTTCATGGCACAATGTAAAGTCCATGGAAGGAGTGTGTGGGTGTGGATTTGTATTAAATTGGACTTTTTGCCTTTTGTCTATCTTCTTTCCCTCTCCCTTCCTTTGTAATGGTGCTACAGCTGTTTTTTCATTTTTTTGGATATTCAGTTTGCAGTATGTATTTAATTTTCATCTATGGCCCAGCTATTTCTCGTCTCCAAATGTCCATGTAGAGGAAGAACATACTTCTGTGTGTCTCCTCTGCTCTCAGCATTCTCCTGCAGCCCTGATTCACTTTGACACCAGATACGTGTGAGTTTTCCACACATTAGGCAGGAATCATCAGATAAATTATAGCGTGTCTATACTATGAACTAGTACTCAGCCAAAAATAAGGTAGAGCTGTATTTACTGAGATGAAAATATATCCATGACCACGTCATTTACCAAGAAAAGCAAGTTGCTATATATAATGTAGAGTCTGGTTTCACTTCTGATAAAAGTATTAGTAACAGTGTATAAAATATTTGTGCATACATTTATGTTGATATTTACAGGTGCATAAAAATACATGAGCACACAGCATTTGAACCTGTGACAGGAGTAACTCTTGGGGCTACATCAGCGACAGGAGGTACTTTCTTCATATCCTTCTGTGTTGTTTGAATTTTCCCCAGTGGATATGTTTTTATTTTTTAATTGAAAGCATTTACATTTTCCTTAAAAATAGAAAAAGGATTACCATTGAGCATAGGAAGGAAATAGGCCTACGAGAAAATATAAAAGTAGGAAAATGAAGGACGTTCATAGAATAATAGTTTTTTTAGTGAACTGCAGGAAGGGTGTGGTCTGCTGAGTGGGGTTGCATGCTGAATCGGTCGTCATGTCTGACTTTTTGTGACCCCATGGACTGTTGTCCACCAGGCTCCTCTGTCTATGGGATTTCTCAGGCAGGAATACTAGAGTGGGTTGCCATTTTCTCCTCCAGGGGATCTTCCCGACCCAGGGCTCGAACCTGCATCTCCCAGATCTCCTGCTCGGCAGGTCCATTCTTTACCACCGAGCACCAGGTTGGGAGTCTGAGTGATCTCCGGGAGATGGTGATGAACAGGGAGGCCTGGCATGCTGCGATTCATGGGGTCGCAAAGAGTCAGACACGACTGAGCGACTGAACTGAACTGAACTGAACCAAGTTGGGATGTACTAAGACGTGGTTGTGGGCTTGTAGAGAAAGACAAAGACACCAGAATCAGCATGGGGAGGAGTAGACCTGGGGGCTTCGGCCTCTGGGTGTCAAGGTGCAACGATTCACCTTTAGAAATGTCAGATTCAGTGTGACTGGGTCCTGCTTTTAACAACCCGAGAGTCCAAGAAAATCCAGACTATAAAAATGTTAAACTATGAATATTTATACTTTTAAAATGCGAATAGGGCTTTACAGACCTTTATGTAAGGGTTTTTTAAAAACAGCACTTTTATAATACCTGTCTCCCTACTCCTGGACTCTCCCCGGAGGCGACTACCCTGCTCAGTTCAATATGTTATCTTCTCAATCTTACTTTCATTTTTTAAAACTGTGACAAAATATGCATAACATAAAAGGTATCATCTTAGCAATTTTAAGTATGCCAATGTCAGTACATTCACATTGTTTTACACCCAAGCTCCAGATCTCTTTTCATCTTGCAAAACTGAAGCTCTGTCCCCATTAAATATGAACTTGCCCTTTTTCTCTCCTTTCAGCCCCTGGCAACCGTTCTAAGGATTTAACTTCTAGAGAAGTCTGTATCATGGAGTCGTAAAGTATTTGTCTTTTTGTGACCTGTTTATTTCATTGAGCGTAATGTTTTCAAGGTTCATCCATGTTGTAGCCTATATCAGAATTTCCTTCTTTTTTTTTAAAAAAAAGTATTCAATGGCTGTATCAGGTGTTAGTTGTGGCCTTAGGNACTTCTAGAGAAGTCTGTATCATGGAGTCGTAAAGTATTTGTCTTTTTGTGACCTGTTTATTTCATTGATCGTAATGTTTTCAAGGTTCATCCATGTTGTAGCCTATATCAGAATTTCCTTCTTTTTTTTTAAAAAAAGTATTCAATGGCTGTATCAGGTGTTAGTTGTGGCCTTAGGGAAATCTTAGTTGAGGCGTGTTGGGGTCTTGTCTTGCGAGCTCTTAGTTGCAGCATGTGAGGTCTAGTTCCCTGACTAAGGATCGAACCCAGGCCCCCTTTTCTGGGAGCTTGGAGTCTTAGCCACCAGGCTACCAGAATTCTGGCAGTCCCAGAATCCCCTTCCCTCTTAAGGCTGAGCAATATTGCAGTGTCTAGATAGACCACATTTTGTTTATCCTTTCATCTGTCAATGGACTCCTGGGTTGCTTCCTCCTCTTGGCTGTTGTGAATGTTACTGCTAAGAACATGAGTGTCACATTCCATTTTTAAGGCGTACATGCCAGTATTGGTCTAGTGAAGAGGACCATTCACCTTTAGAAATTATGTAAATAAAATTACATGTAACGTAATGTAATTGCGTTACGTATATAACGTCTTCAGTTTTGAAATGTAACTTGTTTTTCGTCATTCCCCCTTGGCTTTGGGTTAAGATGTGTCTGTTCGCTCGGTCGTGTTGGACTCTTTGCAATGCCATGAACTGTATCGCCTGCCAGTCTCTGTCCATGGGATTTCTCAGGCAAGAATACGGGAGTGGGTAGCCTTTCCTTTCTCCAGGGAATTTTCCCAACCTAGGGATTGAACCCAGGTCTCCTGCATTGCAGGCAGATTCTTTACCATCTGAGTGATCTATTCTATTTGTGTTACCTTGTAATTCTTAATAAAGATGAAGGAATCATTTCAAATGCATTCTTTTAGGGAAAGTTGCTTCCTACCACTTCAGTTCAGTTCAGTTCAGTCACTCAGTCGTGTCCGACTCTTTGCGACCCCATGAACCGCAGCACGCCAGGCCTCCCTGTCCATCACCAACTCCCGGAGTTCACTCAAACCCATGTCCATCAAGTCGGTGATGCCATCCAACCATCTCATCCTCTGTCGTCCCCTTCTCCTCCTGCCCTCAATCTTTCCCAGCATCAGGGTCTTTTCCAGTGAGTCAACTCTTTGCATGAGATGGCCAAAGTACTGGAGTTTCAGCTTTAGCATCATTCCTTCCAAAGAACATCCAGGACTGATCTCCTTTAGAATGGACTGGTTGGATCTCCTTGCAGTCCAAGGGACTCTCAAGAATCTTCTCCAACACCACAGTTCAAAAGCATCAATTCTTCGGCGCTTAGCTTTCTTCACAGTCCAACTCTCACATCCATACATGACTAGTGGAAAAACCATAACCTTGACTAGACGGACCTTTCTTGGCAAAGTAATGTCTCTGCTTTTTAATATGCTATCTAGGTTGGTCATAACTTTCCTTCCAAGGAGTAAGCGTCTTTTAATTTCGTGGCTGCAATCCTACCACTTAGTGAATAAATATTGAATATGTAAACAAAGACTGTTTTGCAGTGTGCAGATACCATCGTATCGTATTTCCAAATACTGAGGGACTATAACCAAATTGTAGATTTTATTCAAGAGTTAGCTTCAACTGTCTCTTGATCCCAGAGATAACATTGAAAAACTGGTACTTTTATTTTAAAATTTGTTTATTTATTTGATGGCATTGGATCTTAGTTGAGACACACAGGATTTTCATTACATCCTGCAGGATCTTGCACTGCTGTGCACAAACTCTCCAGTTGTGGCACTCAGGCTCAGTAGCTGTGGCCTGTGGGCCTAGTTGCTCCACTGCATGTGGGGTTTTAGTTCCCCACTCAGGGATCAGACCTGTGCCCCCTACTTTGAAAGGTGAATTCTTAACCACTGGACCCCCAGGGAAGTCCCATACTGGTTACTCTTACATGTGGTGTAGGACAGATTATGTTTTAGGTAAATAAAAGCATAAAAAATAAGAGTATGTGTAATGTTAGCTCCACCTTTGGAAAATAAATTATAACATAAAAAAGACAGCTTTGAAAGCTAGTCGGCTGAGTCCAAGCATTTGCTATAGTACTGGGCACTAAGAAGGGATTTTCAATGTGACTTCTGTCCTGGTTTTCCTCCCTGAGATCTCTGTTTTACGGAGATGAGTTTCTGTAGGTGACGGATCGTGGGATGGGAAAGGGTTCCACTGGTGTGATGAGGCAGGAGAGTGGCGGGGTGCCCTGAGCCACACCATCGGATTCACCGTGAGGTCCCAGTGATGAGGAGGGGTGTCCCAAAGATGTCAGGTCAGCTGATAATGACTGTTCCTGCCACCTGCTCTTTTTTTTTTTTTTTTTTTTAAGCTTTCTTTTCTGGAAACAAAAACCATCTGCTTTTAATTTACTTTCTTTTTTTTTTTTCTTTTAACTTTTGTATTGGGAGTTGTGAAATATTTATATGGAAGTATATAAACCATATATCTACTGTTAAAGAAACTATAAACAAACGCCCTTGGCCTTACCACCCAGATCAAGAAATGAAGCCTTGCCAGCACCTTAGCAGTCCACCCTGTGCTGGACCCTGATCACAGCTTTATCGAGATATAATTCACTGCAGATTTCTCCACAGAAGCATCACCATCTTTCCCATGGTAGTTAATTAAGTATCTTGGGGAAGTGAGTTGGAAACTACTGCCTAGATGTCTTCTTTTTTTAATGCAAAAACCACTCACTAAATTTACTCCTTTCTTCCCATAAAGGTGGTGCACTGGCTGAGGTTAGTGAAATAGGACATTTCATATATTAGATCTAGTGCATTGCTGTAAGATTCAAGACAGAGACTGTGATTCTATCTGTCTGGTATGTCGGGTTCAAGGTATAGTCTTATGGAATTAAAGGTGTAGAAAGGAGTGGCAAGGTAACCTGAAATTATGAGAAAAAGGAAAAAAAGAAAATTCCCTAGAGAAGAAACGTTGCTGGAGATGAACAAGGAACAGGAACAGTGTTTAGGGACTTCCCTGGTGGGCCAGTGACTAAGACTGCACTCCCAGTGCAGAGGGGCCTGAGTTGCATCCCTGATCAGGGAACTAGATCCCACAGGCCACAGCTAAGAGTTCGCATGCTGCAACTAAGACCTGGTGCAGCCAAATAAATAAGTAAGTAAGTATTAAGAAGAAGAAGAAGGGGCTTCCCTGGTGGCTCAGTATAACAAATCTGCCTGCCAGTACAGGAGACACGGATTTGATCCCTGGTCTGGGAAGATCCCACATGCCGTGGAGCAAGTGAGCCCCTGTACCCCAACTATTGAGCTTGTGCTCTGGAGCCGGAGAGCTGCAACTCCTGAGCCCTCGTGTGGCAATTACTAAAGCCCTTGCACCCTAGAGCCCGCGCTCCACTACAAGGGAAGCTACCGCAATGAGAAGCCGAGAGTAGCCCCGACTCTCGCAACTAGAGAGAAAGCCCAGCAGCAGTGAAGACTCAGCATGGCCCAAACTAAAACAGCCCTGAAGAAGAAGAGGAAGAGGGCCTGATCTGTGAGGCGCAGTCAGCATAGTGTCAGACTGTGTGTCCCCGGCCCTCTCAAAGGACACGGCCAGCTTATGGTTTTCCTGCTGTATGTGGCAGACCCTTTCTAGTATGCCAGCTCCTTTAGGTCCCATGCTGGTTACTTTTACATGCGGTGTAGGACAGATTATGTTTTAGGTAAATAAAAGCCTAAAATAGAGAGACTTAACAGTACGTGTAATGTTAGCTCCACCTTTGGAAAATAAATTATAATATAAAAAAGACAGCTTTGAAAGCTAGTCTGTTGAGTCCAAGTGTTTGCTATAGTACCTGGCACTAAGAAGGGATTTTTAATGTGACTTCTGTGCTGGCTTTCCACCCTGAGACCTCTGTTTCATGGAGATGGGTTTCTGCAGGTGACGGATCATGGGATGGGAAAGGGTTCCACTGGTGTGGCGGGGCAGGAGAGTGGCGGGGGGCCCTGAGCCACATCGTCAGGGTCACTCTGAGGTCCCAGTGACCCCAAAGTCTGTTTTTCCGAAGACTGCTGTGCCAGTTTTGGAATCATTTAGTGTGGCCCATTGCTCTTCCGGGCTTCCCTGGTGGCTCAGAGGGAAAAGAATCTGCCTGCAATGCAGGAGACCTGGGTTCAGTCCCTGGGTTAGGCAGATCCCCGGAGAAGGGAACGGCTACCCACTCCGGTATTTTGGCCTGGAGGATCCCATGGACAGAGGAGCCTGGTGGACTGTAGTCCATGGGGTCACAAAGAGTCGGATACGACTGAGTGACCTTCATTTTCACTTCACTATTGCTCTTCCAGACTCCTAAGAGGCACCCCCACCCAGCACATGAAACCCTGACGTTTGCCAGGGTGTTCAGGGGAGGATGTCCTCAGTGGCTCTTCCCCATCCTGCTTTATATTCCGCACCCTTGACTGATACCCCCAGGACCCACACATCCTTTCAGTTCCTGCCTGTGTGCGCGTTAGCCCGGTCCCCTGGGGTGTTTGGAATGATGATCCCAGCAACCCCATTGGGTGATGCTGAGATTTCACCCTCATTATGGTCTTGTGGCCAGGAGAGAGGTGGGGGCAGTCCTGAGTAGGGCAGGCACTGTCTTGTAAGAGGCTTGTCTTATTTGAGACTGCCGCTGTAGTCTTCAAGGAAGGGGGATTCCTCTGTTTTCCAAGGAGGTGGAGTCAGACACTTTGTGGGCCCAGGTAATCTGGGGTTTGAGGTTCTCAAGTAAATAGACACAGACACCCCCATCCTGAGGCGTCCCAGGTGACTCAGTGGTAAAAGAACCTGCCTCCCAATGCAGGGAATGCAAGGAGAACGAGATGGTAGCCCACCCCAGTATTCTTGCCTGGAAAATTCCATAGACAGAAGAGCCTGGCGGGCTACAGTCCATGGGGTCGCAAAGAGTCAGGCCCGACTGAGTGAGCGAGCACGACACACAGCCCCGTCTCGAGCCTTAGAGTTCACGCCTTTCCGTGAGGGCCTTGACTTTGATGGAATAGACTCGCCTGAACTGAGCTCACCCTTCTTCTTAGTTTTTTTCCTTGGCTGTGCTGGGTCTGCGTTGCTGTGCAGGCTTTCTCCAGTTGCAGGGAGCGGGGCCTACTCTCCAGTTGCAGTGCTTGGCCTTCTCATTGCAGTGGCTTCTCCTGTGGAGCTTAGGCTCTAGGGCGCCCAGGCTCAGTGGTTGTGGAGCCCCGGCTTAGTGCTCCAGGGCAACTTCCTGGACCAGGGATCAAACCCATGTCCCCTGCATTGGCAGGCAGACTCTTAATCACTGGACCATCAGGGAAGTCCTTCTTGGTTCTGCCATTCCTGAACATCAGGTGCTGTGCCTGCGGGGGCTGAGTGCTTTTAGGCCGATTGTCATACTTGGCTTCACGTCGTCATATCTGAGATTGTCTTTTTCCGTTTTCATTGGATGGACTATTTTTAATAACAGCCACCCAGTCCCACGGCCCTTCTTGTGGCTGTTTCTTCTGCACCTCCTGTACCAGAGACGTGAAACTGGTCAGTGTGTGCCCCCGACCCCTGCCACAGGTCATAGCACCCCAGGGACCTTCACCCCACTGATGGGTTCATGTCGCCATCTGGCAGGTGAACGATCCACCACCCCCAGAATTCCACCTGCCAAGTCCACTTCCGTAGGCAACCTCTGATGCCACCTGTTCTAAGGCAGACTCTCTGGAAGCAAACCTGCATTGGAGATCTTTATGAAAACTGTTTATTGAAGGAATGCTCTTTAGAGAAGAGGTAAAACGGAAGCCAGATGGTGCAGGGGAGCAAAATTAGCAACAGTGTGGCAGAGACTCGCTCCAGCCTGGTCCCTTGGAAAAACTCTGGAGTGCAGCTTGCACCACAGAATCCCCCATCTCGAGGACAGGGGGCTGACCTTTTGTACCCCCTGCCCTGCTGCTGTGAACCTTCTATTGTATGAATTTTGTTCAGCATGAAAGTGAAAAGTGTTAGTTGCTCAGTCACATATCGACTCTTTTGCTACCCCATGGACTGTAGCCTGCCAGGCTCCTCTGTCCCTGGGATTCTCCAGGCAAGAACACTAGAGTAGGTGGCCATTCCCTTCTCCAGGCGATCTGCCCGACCCAGGCATTGAACTCAGGTCTCCAGCATTGCAGGCAGATTCTTTACCATCTGAGCCACCAAGGCAGCCTTTGTTCAACATATGCGTGCATATTTGTTAGGTGGCATGGTTGGCATTGCTGGGGCACCCAGCATGCTGTAGAAGACTCTGCCAGACAGTTTTCCGAAGCAGCTTTGCCAATTTTACTCCTACCAGGAGTATTTGGGGTCCCTGGCACCTTGTTATTTTCCATCTTTTTCATCTTGGCTATTGTGGTGGGAATGCACAATTAATTTCCATTTTCTGGATGACGCAAGAAGTTGAGTACCTTTTTTCCCTTAGTTTTTTTTTTTTGAAGTGAACCATTTTTAAAGTCTTTCTTGAATTTGTTATGATATTGCTTCCGCTTTATTTTTATTTTTTTGGCCATGAAGCATGTGGAACCTTAGTCCCTTGACCAGGGATCCAGCCCATAGCGCCCTTGTTGGGAGACGAAGTCTTGACGGTGAACCCCAGGGAGGTCCCAGTGAGGCTGAGCACCTTTACATGTGTCTAGTGGCCATTTGGATCCATCCTTGGAGAAGTGTCAGTTCAAACCTTTTCTCTTAGCTCAGCTGCTTTTTCTTCCTTAGTAAGGAAATAACAGGGTGGCATGAGTCTTTGCTCAGATAAATACATTGCAAATATCTTCTAGTCTCTGCTTGCTTTTCACTTTCTCTTTTAAAAAGTTATTTATGAGAGTTTCCTGGTAGCCTGGTGGTTAGGATTCGGTGCTTTCACTGCTGTGGCCCAGATTCAATCCCTGGTCAGGGAACCAAGATCCCACAAGCCATGCAGCCAAAAATGAAATAAACAAATACACTTTATTGAGACATAATTGACAGGTAACTATTGTGTTAGTGTGAGGTGTACAACCTGTTGACTTGATACATTTGTATATTGCAATATGTTTACCACCAAACGTGGTTGCTAATACCCACCTCAGGGCATGCCATTTTGCTTTTCTGTGGTGAGAAAACGTTTAAGACCTAGTCTCTTAGCAGCTTTGAAGTTCAATGCCTTTTTCATTCTTTTCATGGTATCTTTAGTTGAACAGAAGTTCTAAATGTTAATATAGTCTACTTTATCTATTTTTTTTCTTATATGGTGGTACTTTTTTGGTATCCTATTTAAGAAATGTTTCAAATACCAAAATCTGGAAGATGTTTTGGTTTTCCTCTAAGAACTTTGTTTTACCTTTCACATTTAGGCTTATTATCCACCTGGAATTGACCTGGGGTGTGCTGTGAAGTAGGGGCCAAGGTTCTTTTATTTATTTTTTTTTTATACTTATTTATTTGGCTGCTCTGGTCTTAGTTGTGGCAAGCAGGATCTTAGTTGCAGCATAGTTACCTGACCAGGGATCAAACCCGGGCCCCCTGCACTGAGAGCTTGGGAGCTCAGAGTCAGCCATTGGACCACCAGGGAAGTCCTAGGGCCAAGCTTCTTTTCCTTTTTTTTTTTGTTTAAATTGACCCAATACCGACTGTGGAAAAGGCTGTCCATCCTTTTCTCACGGCACTGCAAATCAAGCGGCCATATCCAGTTTCTGCAGTAAAGAATCCACTCACGTCCAGCCTGAGGGCAGCAGGGGTGGAGAGGGGAGCGAGCCTGGTGGCCAGGTTCTGGGAGATCCTCGGGGAAGGGGCTGAGTGGTCTCAGCAAGCTTCCTTTCGAAGCCCTTTGATTCAGCTGTCAGTTTTCACAGAGCTTCCTCGCCTCAGCCGTACCCCATGTCCCCAGGTCCCCGGGACTGTCAGATCCTCTGATGTATTCCCTGAGAAACCTGACTTTAAGAAAAAACAGGAATGTCTTAAAAAGGAGGAGGAGTTCACAGACATACCAGTGGTCTCTGCAGCCTGGCCTCCACGTGGTCCGGGCAGCCCCTGCTTGTGGATGTGTAACAAGGAGAGGTGGTCAGTGTGTCCCCCACACGCCGTGTGCACGCGCTGGTGGGAGCAGGGACAGGTCAGCTCTGCTGCTCCATCAGCAGCCCTCAACCAGAGGGGTCGGTCTCAGCACCCCGCCAGCTGGTGCCTGGGTCTCCCTGCAGAATGCAAGCGGATTGTCTCAGACCTGAGCTTTGT
>SJYX01016207.1:12712-28073 GCA_006410675.1 Oreotragus oreotragus
GGGGGGGGGGAGGGAGCTGGGAGGGAGGTCAGGGAGGAAGGGGACATGGGTGTACCTCCAGCTGATTCTTGTTGACGTATGACAGAAAACCACAAAATTCTGTAAAGCAACTAAAAAAATTCCTTCAATTAAAAAAGTTGTTTTAAAGAGCATTCAATTTTAACACGAATTCATGTTACTACCAGTTATTCTTTAGAAACTGTCTTAAGAAATCTTCCCACAATATTGAATATAACATAAAACCCTCAAAAAATGAGCATTAGTTTAAGAATATAATATAGATTTTAAAAATAAGTAACAAAATGTTTAACAGTATGTCTAATTTCCTTCTCACTATCTTTTCTTCCCTGCTTTTTTTGTGATTGAATATCCTTATGATTGGAGAAGGACATGGCAACCCACTCCTGCATTCTTGCCTAGGAAATCCCATGTTCAGAGGAGCCTGGTGGGTTGCAGAGTCGGACATGTCTTAGTGACTAAACAACAACTGTTATGATAGGACAAATATATCCTCAGCAATCAGCCTTTGTGGAAAAAAGAAATACACAAATAAGTCTAGGGATAAATACATTTCTCTTCCATATATCACATTCATTGCTAAACTAAGTATTTGCTAAATTAAGTATTAATGGTCCATGCCTGTTACTTTGCACACTCTGTTCTCTCAGTCTTCATTCCCTCTTTTGCCTTACCTCTTCCAAGTTAAAACTCCTTTTCCAATGTTAAAAACCAGATCATATTGTAAAGTAATTAACCTCCAATTAAAATAAATAAATTCATATTAAAAAAAACACAAATCCTTGCTGTTCTTTTAGGAATTAATATCTTCTTTTGTATTACACCAGTACTTTATGCATAATACTGCCTTGAACTTTGTGTATATGTATTTTGACTAAAACACAACATTTCTGTATTTATTTCCTCCCTATTAGCTGCCATAGGAAAATGTTCCAGTGTGTAAGTATGTGTATATGTCTGTGCATTTATGTTTATGTATATATATATACATGAATATATACATATATATCCAAGTTTAACTGTTCAACTGATGTTCATATATGTGCATATATATATTACTATATATATACATACACATTCAAACACGTATGTTCTTTTTATTATATATACTAATAAAAACCAAAGTAAAATGCATTTGATTTCAATATTGATGTACAGATTGAAGTGAATGAATTGTAGGACCCTTTCAGTTGTAAACTTTTATGAGGATGAAGAACAATACATTTATCAACAGTTTTCAACACTGACTGAACTTTACAATCAGTAATGCAATGCTTTTGAAATAAATATCTTGAGGTTAATGTTCTTGAGATGAAGATATAGTAAGTCTAGAGTAGGTCTCAGGCTTTCATTTGGGGAACTCGAAGTTTCTATCGTAAATTGCAGCCAGGATTCATAACCACTGCCATATAGGTGATACAGAGGCATATATGTCTGTGATGCCTTTTCAACTTCTCATTAAATTTATATTTAATACTCCACAATTCTTGCATATTGTAAGGATAACTGTGTATCTTTCCTCTGCAAAACTGTGTATTAATCAAATGTTTTAGACTGAATAAGAATAGTTTAAATGGCACAAAATGTTTCTGCTCAAAGAATAAGAAAGCATACTCAATTACAGTTTACACTTCTTCAATAGCTCTATCAAAATTTTAAAGCCTGAGTGCCCTGAGCTGGTTTAGAGAATTTATGGGCATAATTTTCTTCTATTCATTTTTTATCGAGATATCTCTTCAAAAGAGGATGGCAATTTTGGAAATATAAATATGTATACAAGTATTATAATACAGCATATCTGTGTCTATGTAGACTTAAGCAATATCTGGCTTTTATTATAAATGCATATATTTAATTATATAACAACATTATAGCCCTTAGGATTACACCTTCAAACTACTATCATGTTTTATCATGAACATTTTTGCATAGTATCACAAAATGTCAGATATTTGAAATATTTCCTAGGTTTCCTTACATCAAGAAAATCTGCTTCTTAACCAGAAAAGGACTATGTAACTGATACAGACAGATTTTTATAAAGCATGAAGGGTCCTTTTTAAAGTTCATACCCTATTCTTAGTAAACAACACTATTTTCTATCACCGCAGTTTCCAGGTGGTGGTTCTCTGTCAGATTTGCTAAACTAGAGAGCTAAATACATGCATTCTGGCACAATATTCCCAGAGTACTCTCTTTTTTCATCTTTCCATTTTCTAGTATCTATCCCTTGCTGAAGGAAATCACTTCAGCAAAAAAGATAATTGGTTGGGCTTTTCAGCACTGAAATGTTTGTCTTAGGTTGCTGCTGCTGCTAAGTCGCTTCAGTCGTGTCCAACTCTGTGCGACCCCATAGACAGCAGCTCACCAGGAGTACTCTCTTTTTTCATCTTTCCATTTTCTAGTATCTATCCCTTGCTGAAGGAAATCACTTCAGCAAAAAAGATAATTGGTTGGGCTTTTCAGCACTGAAATGTTTGTCTTAGGTTGCTGCTGCTGCTAAGTCGCTTCAGTCGTGTCCAACTCTGTGCGACCCCATAGACAGCAGCTCACCAGGCTCCACCGTCCCTGGGATTCTCCAGGCAAGAACACTGGACTGGGTTGCCATTTCCTTCTCTAATGCATGAAAGTGAAAAGTGAAAGGGAAGTCACTCAGTCGTGTCCGACTCTTAGCAACCCCATGGACTGCAGCCTACCAGGCTCCTCTGTCCATGGGATTTTCCAGGCAAGACTGCTGGAGTGGGGTGCCATCGCCTTCTCCGGTTAAGACCGTCTTAAATTAAGAGAGACAAAAACAATATGGTAACTTTCCTCTCCCACTATCTCATCATATGTAAATGGACTTCTATGATATTTCTTATAAATTTCAATAAAAGTCCCAGTTTTAACTCCCTTCATATTGTTTTTATTTAATGCTTTTCTTTTACTTCATTCCTTCCCTCACACTCATCTGATTTATTTCTAAAGGAATGTTCTGCAGCCTAGTATATAAAACTCAGAATTACTGTTAAGAATTTCCTCATAAAGGGCAGAGTAATACTTTATAAAAACAAAACTCTTTCGACATCATGTCTTCATCTGTAACAATATCTGCAAAAAGGAGAGAATGCAGCTCTCAAAGTATGCTCCTAGCCTATTTTATGAGAATGCTGTATTTTATTATTTGTACAATTTTAAATTCCTCTTTATAATTGTGTGTGATCATCAAGCCCTAAAATCAGTACTTTTTCTCTCTTTAGGGCTCTTATATTCTGGGGTCTGAGTCTTAGGATCTACCACATTCTCATTCCTGAATGGTCTGCAGAGTATCTGCAGAACAAGACATTTCTTCCTCACTGTTCTTTGCCCACAAATGCAGTGCAAAGCAGAGTTATTAATCAATGCAGTGGGGAAAGGAGGAGGGAAACTAAACAGAGAAGAGAAGTTTGATTTGGGACATTATGACTTTGCAATCTCTGATCTGTGTAGTTTGTTAGTAAAACAGCAGAAATGAAATTAAGGATCATTATTATTAATAACAGTAACATATGCTCTCCAGAAAGAATCATCATCTCTCCTTATTCCTCAGAAGGCCAATGCCTATTACTATCATATTTCCACTAGAAACTCAGGCCAAGAAGAAAAATTTCAGACTGAGAACATGAAGTAAAGATAAACTACATAAAATCATCGATTGCCACCCAAGAGATAGAGTTTCTGTAAGAAAACAGGAGTCAAGTTTTGTGCATAACATATGGCAGATGAAGAATGTTGAGGTTCCGAAATATAAAATGTGATGATTGTTGTTTTGCCCACAAGCAGACATAAAAGTCAACATTAATGTCTCTGTTCAATAACTAAACTCTTTCAATGTATGTGGAAAATCTATCAGTCTGCAGATTCTTTGGGGGAAGTAAGCAAATCATATACTTTTAGTAATAATGAATATTTATTTAAGTCAAACAATATACTAAAACAAATCAAAATACAGTATGTGGTTCTGAGTACAAATAAACATCTGAGAATTCTCAAAAATATAATAAATATTCTATAGGATTTTTATTTAACTTATCAAATATTAATCCGTTAATAAGCAGAATACAAATCAAATGATTCTACCACGTTAAAATTAATTAGGTACCTGGATGATAAATCTAATTTGTTAATTCATATTTTTAACCTTTAAAATATTTCAGATATGTAAATAAGGCATATGTGATAACTCTACTGGAAAAAAAATGACCGAAGATAGTAAAATGCATACTATATGTAATCACTTAATGTCTTTCATTTATATTTAAAGCACAAAGTCACAATTTATGAGTATGTTGAGTTATAACATTTAACTTAAAAGTTATATGGAATTTTTAACCCATGTTCTCATAAAGTATTTGTTTTGTGGCCATGTAAGAAATATCACTTAATCCAGTTATTCAACACACCTTTACAAGGTACTATATATGCCATGTGCTGTGTTGCTGTGGAGGACTCAGCTATATACAAGATTAACAAGGTCTGATATACCGTTTGCTAAGATATCATTAGTATATTAATAAAATACTACCCAGTTATTTTTAGTATATAATAATAGATTAAAATGCCTCCATAAAAAATGGGCTCAGATGTGCACTTTGTAACCCCACAGAGCCACTTCCTCCAAGGCAAAATGGGCACGATGTCTGGATGTTCAGGTGCTCAGCACGGCACAGCTCGGGAATGGAGGCTGCTACTTCCATGGTTCTATAATATTCTAGCTCTTTCCAAGTTAATACCAGGGATGAAAAATAACTTTTGACATTCTAGTGAAAAGGGGGATATAGTAAATTATTCTTGGTCTCTCTTCCAAACTCAATGACTTCCCTTCTGTGAAAAACAGGGTTCCCACTTACATCCCCCATGCTCATGACCCCCACGACTTCATGGTAACATCCTTTTGCATAAGTGACGTGATTAGGATGAAAAAGTGAATTAACCACACAGAAAATTCTAAGCAACTCTACACTCTGGAATATCCAGGCAGTCTGCCAGGAAAACAGAAGACTTATATGACTTCGATCAAGAACGGTGCAATTCTGGATTCACCAGGCCCTCACTTTATCTCCAGATTTTTCAGCCTTTTGCCACATACCTGTGGCCCCTGGTAATGATAACTCAGTCTTATGTCCCCTGGAAAAACGTTCCTTACATTTTTCTTCCTTAGCATTGAACCTTTGTCTGAGGCTCTATATTCAGCTTGATCTCCTGTGCCATAATGTAACACAGTTCTCAGGGGTTCTGTCATTACCTTAATGAGTAGAGCAAATGCCTTATATTGGTCCAGTTTATTAAAACACTAGGTGTGAAGGCTGAATCAAAAAATAATAATTATAGCATGTACTGTCATGAGAGCTCTTCCATTCTTAAAGCAATGGAATATTTCCTATATTTACTCCCCATTTGAAATGCAGTCCTGCACTGTGCATTAGCAGTTTTAACATCACTGCCACTTCCGCAATTCCCCTCTCAATTAGACATTCCAAGACTCTCCGTGACTGGTTCTTGGGAGCTCTCTGCTCCCTCTCATGGCAATTATCCAATAACAGGCACCGTAAAAGTATGCTCAGGGATCACTTCTATACACCAGCTTAACCTAAAGCGTATGCTGTGACCCAAATCCAAGGACACCTGAAGCAGGTTTTGATCTCACTCAGCATGTTGTCCAGTCAATAGAAGTGCCTTTGCATTATCCAATTAAAACATCAGAATATGATTAGGTGGTTTTTGTTTTTCTTCTCCAAAGAGATGCCAAGGAAAGATTCCTTGAATGCCATACACTAGTATGTCCAAAAAATCCTGAACCACTCTCTAATAGAGCTCTTAAAGGAACTGGTTAGAAATCTCACTCTTCTCTTGTCTGTTTTCCTTTCCAGCAAATGTCAGCCCATACTATCATTTTTTGGTCCATTTTTCAACTTTTGTTTTCATCCTAGGTCTTCATTCCCATTTCTAATACTAGTATCCAACTATTCATCAGAGCTGAAGATACAGTTCTTCATTTATTTCAGGAAAGACAATCCTGTTTTGTTGCTGAATAGTTTTACTATTTCGTTTGTTAGTTTTCTTTTTTTTTAAATTTATTTATTTTATTTTTGGCTGCCCTGGGCCGTCTTTGTTGTTGCATGCGGGCTTTCTCTAATTGCAACAAGCAGGGGCCACTCTTCGCTGAGGTCCATGGGCTTCACATTGTGGTGGCTCTTCTTGTTAAGTAGCACGGGTCCTGGGGGCTGCCAGCTTCAATAGCTGTGGCACAAGGGCTGAGTTGCCCCGAGGCATGTGGAATCTCCCCAGACCAGGGACAGAACCCGTGTTCCCTGCACTGGCAGGAAGATTCTTAACCATTGGACCACCAGGAAATCCTGGTGCTTTTCTTTCATTCTTCTTTCATTATTGACGGCCTTCTTTCCTGCTGCGTCAGTTGCTAGATTTCTTTGCTCAGCCTTCCCTGTAATTTGCTCAAGATCTTCGTTTATGTTGTTGATAGCTTTCTGGGTAACGTGGGCAGCTTCGCTGAGATTTTTCTATTTGCTCTCATAGAGCAAAGCTTGGTTGCCAGTGTTGCCTTTCCTGATTGCCTTCACCAGACTTCCAACTAAAACGCCACCTGATCTTTGTATTATCTGCAGTCAAAAAGCATGACAGGGGCTGGAGTGAGGTGTGACTAGGACACTTGGCATCTCTCCTGCTCTCCGTCTGGAATGAGGATCACAACACTCAGCCGGCACTCTCTGCTCCCAGCCTGGCATTGTTTCTGAAAAAGGGCAAATTAGCTGGGGCTTCCTGCTTTTTCCCTGGGACACTTGTGGTGTAGAAATGTATGGAGACTGACACTCTTCAGTGTCTTGGATGCTAATACAGTCTGCGAATACCATCCCCTTTGACCTTCTCTGAGTTATAGTGTTTCGCTGTACTTTTCAGAATTTTGACAACTCATCTTTCCTCAGTAAATGGGACATAACTATTACACTCAAATGTATATATTAAGCCCTTTGAGCCTTGTGTCATTCTGTTAAAACAATACATACAAAGGAACAGATGATGCTTGAAAGTCTTGTTAAGCAACATTTATTGTAACCTTTATAAATTTCTATTTTATCATTTTGATTAACTAAAATTGCAACATGATGCAGTTTGACTTCACTTAAATGAAACAGGGGAGTTGACTGTAACGACAGTAATGGCAATAATATGTAACTGACTATACAAAAATAACCACCTAGAATGAAAGTTTATTGTCGCTCATAAATATCATAAGTCATTACAAGGGACAATTACACTGTGGTATGTGTCTAAACTGGGAGTAAAAATAATTCACCTTTGTGACACAAGATTTTGTACCCTTCAGTTAGAATATCCATACCACTCAACTTCCTTATCTAAAACATATATAAAATATACTGCATGACCTGGAAACAGTGTCAGACTTTATTTTTGGGGGCTCCAAAATCACNTGAAGGAGATCAACCCTGGGATTTCTTTGGAAGGAATGATGCTAAAGCTGAAACTCCAGTACTCTGGCCACCTCATGCGAAGAGTTGACTCATTGGAAAAGACTCTGATGCTGGGAGGGATTGGGGGCAGGAGGAGAAGGGGACGACCGAGGATGAGATGGCTGGATGGCATCACGGACTCGATGGACATGAGTCTGAGTGAACTCCGGGAGATGGTGATGGACAGGGAGGCCTGGCGTGCTGCGATTCATGGGGTCGCAAAGAGTCGGACACGACTGAGCGACTGAACTGAACTGACCTGTAAAGGTACTTCCAAATCAAAGTTCTGTAGTTTGAACTGTTTACTGCTTCTGTAGCTTTATTAGCCATTATTCTCAAAATAGACATATGTAATACTGACATAAGAAATTTAGATAGGAATGGATATATTTCAAAAGATAATTATATCCTTATTTTATTGATGCTTCAGTTTGATAGCATTAATCACTATCTTGAATGCTATTTTAGATTTTGAAACTTTGTAAACCTACAAATATTTATGTCCCAAAACTTGCTTTCCACAAATTGATTTGTTTAATAAACAAAGTTTCCTCTTTTTCATAAATGCCTTAAAAGTTTAACATTTGTTTACTAAATACTACTATATACATAGCATATGTTTTCTATTTTTCAAAATTATTTTTCTACCGTGCTCCTACAGGGTGTAGAAGATAATATAGAAGTCTTTTTTAATTTGGTACCTTTTGTGCAGAAATTGAATATAATCTGAAAAAGCAAGTAAAACAGGTGGTTTTTGTCTGTCTGACTTTGAAACAAATGTTATTGGAGAAGAGAGGCCTAGTGAGGCTAAAAATGAGATGTGCTAGAATGGTTGCTTTGGGTTTCATTTACTTTTGAAACTGATTTATTTTATTAACATTATTCACCTTCTGTTTTCTTTCTTTACCATTCAGTGAAGATGTTAATCATCCTACAGGTAATGAGATCCACAGGTCAATTCTGAGCTTAATACCAATATTTGAGCTGGTAATATGGATGTTATAATAGACGTTTGGTGATTTCATTTTCACACAGAAGAAAAGTCATACTCATACTAAGCATGGCATAAGGATGGCTTGTGTTAAAATTATTTTGATAACCAAAAAGTTGTTGTCTTCAACTAATTTGCAGTAATGAAAAGAAGCTATAAAATGGTGTTTCTCTTAAGAATACTGACAGTGTCTCAACATAACTGATACTTTTGGTATTGTAATTTGTTTCTAATAACCATACAAGACTACAGTGAGGAAGTTAAAGTGACCACAAATACGACTTGAAAAACATGCGTGCGTTTTGGACAGCTAGCTAGAGAAAAAAAAAGCAAGGTCCATATTGGACATTCAGCTTAAGAAGATTCATAACACTTACTTGTTTCTTTCTTTGGCTGCGCTGGTCTTAGTTGCAGCACACAGAATCTTGGATCTTTGTTGCTGCATGTGGGATCTTTCAGTTGTGCCCCCTGCATTGGGAGCATGGAGTCTTAGCAGCGAAGTCCTTTTTTTTTTTTTTTTTAAGGTTTTGTTTTTAATGTGGGCCATTTTAAAATCTTTATAGAATTTGTTACAATATTGCTTCTGGTTTATGTTTTGGTTTTTTGGTCCCCAAGGCATGTGGGATCTCAGCTCCCCGACCAAGGATTGAACCTGCACTCCTTGCATTGGCGGGCGAAGGCTTAACCACTGAACCACCAGGGAAGTCCCTACATATACACTTTTCGTGATCGTAAAATTAACACACATCACCCAAGGTTCTGTTAGAGCTCTCTTTCAAAGTGAAAAGTCCTGCTTCATACTGTATGACACTCTTCTCTACCATTTCCATACATGTTTCTGTTTAAACATTTTGATTCACTTATCTTGCCTTTTCTAGACTCCCATCCTAAATGATAATCCTTTTTCTATACTTACTCCATCTACTTTTCTACATCTTTTACATGAAGTGTTTTCAGATGCTTTCTCAGCCTTCTTGCTTTGTGGCTCCTCTCTCAAGTTACAAAATTTACACCTACTAAAAACGCATCTGGAAATTTTTTTCAGAACACATTTCAAGCTAATTGATTTGCTGTGTTTGATGAGGTGGTCTTCTATAGCTCAAACCTTTTAAAGTATAACTACTTTATTCTAATTATAGCTCTTCCTTCTATTCATCTCAGTTCTATCCTATCAAACTATCATCCTTCACATATTAACACATTTTTTTCTGTTTTCAAATAGGCATTCTTATATTTGCCCTCACATAGCTACCAGCGTGATCAGAGAGTCTGAACCAAAGGCATTTTCCCGTATAGCACTTGCTGTAATTTTTGCTGTTGCCTCCTGTTTCTAAGCTGTTTTCCCATACATCTCGGGGCTATCTCTACTCCATTACTCTTATTTTTGTCTTACCCCCATTCTCTACGGTGACCCTTCCCTCTCCCCATATAATGTAACTTTCTCTGAAGCATTAAAAACAACACATAGCCATTATCACATAAATAGATACATCCTCCTTTTAAATTATGACCTTTTAATAACTGTTTACCTTTTTATTTCTTTGAAAACACTGCATAAAAGAATAGAAATTGCAGATACTTTGAATCAGCTGCTGAATGATAATCAACCCAAAATACTCTTTTAGTCCACACTGAAATCTGTCTTGCTCCAGAACTGTTTATTATCAATCCAGTAAACATAATGTCTGCAATTCTGGCATTTCTTAATAGTAATCCTACATTTACAAAGATGCCTCATGAACAATCTAGCCTATCTTCTGGCTTACAAATATTATCCTTGAAACTTAACAATCTTTTAGTTTCCACTGTGATTAAAAAGTTAAAGAAAAAGGCATTTTCAGTTGATTTTTCTTGTGATTTAGATGGTAAAGAATCTGCCTCCAAAGCAGGAGATCCAGGTTCAATCCCTGGGTCAGGAGGATCCCCTGGAGAATGGAATGGCAACCCTCTCTAGCATTTCTGCCTGGAAAATCCCAGGGACAGAGGAACCTGGCAGGTTACAGTCCATGGGGTCTCAAAGAGTGGGACACGACTGAACGACCAACAGACATTTTCACTTTCTTTAGTCTAACAAAACATTGAAATGTTGATGTTTTCATATGATATTTTTCCATATGCCTTAATATTTGGCACGGGGTTTTGAGTTCCTCAAAGTTATTATAAGTCATTCCCAGATTTCATGTATATATTTTTGTAAAAAATTAGAAAAAAAAGGTGCCCTGTGTTTCTTTATATGAAACTTTAGAATTGACTACAGAAAACCAAAAATCTGAGTAACACTGTGTAGTGACACTATGTAGTGATTCTTTTGTGTGACAAAAGAAGTAATGGTCTGAGGTCACTGCAGCTGACTAAAAACAGAACTGCATACATCAGATGAGGAAAGTCATCAAGATAGAACTATTCAAAGCCTAGAGAAATAGATGTATCTCCTGGACTTAAGCACATGTAAACTCTAGTAATCAAGTAAATAGCCACAAATACTGATTAGAAATTAGCTCTATTAAATTTCAAAAATAACACTGTGTAGTGACACTATGTAGTGATTCTTTTGTGTGACAAAAGAAGTAATGGTCTGAGGTCACTGCAGCTGACTAAAAACAGAACTGCATACATCAGATGAGGAAAGTCATCAAGATAGAACTATTCAAAGCCTAGAGAAATAGATGTATCTCCTGGACTTAAGCACATGTAAACTCTAGTAATCAAGTAAATAGCCACAAATACTGATTAGAAATTAGCTCTATTAAATTTCAAAACTAATCACACATTCACAACTATTTTACTTAAAATAATAAATGGAACTACTTACTTTTCTTAGTCTCAATATAGTCCTTTTCTCTAGACAGAAAGAAATTTTCCATTCAGAATAGCTCATAAAACTTCTTGTCTTTGTAATCAAGTTAAAACTAGAGGAAATGACTTGCTTCCATCAGCAGGATACCATTTTATTAAATTCAATCAAATGTTCTATTTACACACTTCAATCCTCAATAAAATCCAATTTTATTATTTGAAATCTATAATCTTCAGTGAAATTGAATAAGTGTATTTCACAAAAGCTGAAGTGCTCTGTTATATTAATCAGCTAGACAAGATGTTATAAAAGGTTTGGGGTTACAGAGCAAAGCCAGCATTGGTGATGGTCTATATTTTGTCAAACTGTTTTAGCCTCTATTAGAAGTTAACCAATTTTTAGATTTAAAGTAAGAAATTTTAATAGATAAAATTACCCACTGGAGTGAAAATGTCTGCTTTTCATCTAGCTTTTCTGTTTCACATGATGGGTTTTTCCTTGAACCCAATAGTTAGGTATATTTAATACCTAAATATACCTAGTGAATATTTAGTATATTTAATTTACAGAAATCCAATTAGTAGCTTATACAAGAATAGGCATGCCTGATTACAAATTCCAAGAAAAAACAAAACAAGAATATGATAAATATAATTAATAAAGAAAGTACCCAAAGTGCTTCAGAATAACCTTAAGTAAATTCTGCCTTGATAACCATAAATATATCTCAGTAAGTTTAACACACAAGGACCTCGATTCAGAGCAGCCAGAATGCCCTGCTTGGCTCTTCCGGCTCCCAATTAAGTCTTGTGAATGTCTCTGTGGATTCACTCTGAGAAAGTCAGCTGGATATGTTTCTACTTTATCAACAGAGCAGAGCAAATAGTACTGGATTATGAGTCAGATGCCCTGTTTATAGCCATGGATTCAGAGCTAACGATCGGTACATCTTTGGGCACATGAGGCGAAATCTGAGCCTCAGCAACTAAGCTACCAGTCTCCATGGCTCACCTGTGGTAGGTAACGCTATTTGATTATGGCATGCTTCATATATTCTTGCACAGTGGTCCAGGCAGCAAGTTGCAATCAGTCTAAAGCAGCATTAATTTTTCAACTATTGCCATCCTAAGACCACATAATTTCTAAGGTCATTACAATTTGCAAAATTCTGGGACACTAAATGCCCCAAACAATTAATTGATGCCTAGTATTAATACCCACTGGGCTTCCCTGGTGGCTCAGAAAATAACGAATCTGCCTGCAGTGCGAGAGACCTGGGTTCAACCCCTGGGTCAGGAAGATCCCCTGGAAAAGGGAATGGCTATCCATTCCAGTATTCTTGTCTGGAGAATTTCAGGACAGATGAGCCTAGTGGGCTACAGTCCATAGGGTCAACAAGGAGTCAGATTAACTCTCATAATGACTCCAAGGCTCTTAGGTTCCTAGATAATCCTAGTACTATTTACAAGTGTTTTCTGGAGCTTCCTAGGTCAGGGCCTCTTAATCTGACTTAGAAGGCTAGCTTCTGATTAACAAACCTGAAGTTGACTAGAAATTTATATACATATACAGATTATCTGTCATATAACATATATACACATACACACACAGTTTAAAATAAACTGAAATATTTATAACAATGCTGAAGTCATTTATTTCAATTGGCAGTGAAGGATAATTTGGTGATGTTTATGAATGATATGTAATGGAAGGAAGAAGAATTACATAATAAGATAGAATGTCTTTCGGCTTTGAGAAATGTTTTTTGGAATCATTACTCTGTGCAGTAGAATGGTGGAAATGTTATTCTGAACGCAAGCAATTTCCTTGACTATTCATCTATCTTTTAACTACCTTTAAAACAGAAAGAGATTAAATGTGATATGTGACAAAACATCCAATTAAATGAGTCTTGTTCCATATATTACAACTTAAGCTTGGCAAAGTGCACTAAGGATGGCAGTGTGCATTTTGCTGGATTTAAATTTAGGAGATTTATCAAGAAGCCCTATGATAGGTTAGAAAGGGCAATATACCTGAAATTAAAAGACAATGATTCAAATTATGTTGCTGACCAATGAGGTAACAGATTTAATACTGATTTTTTTAATATAAACTTGTACAAATGCTTTTATCATTGCAAAAATATATAGATGTAATTATAATACTAAGAGACCACAATGTAATATATATTTTATATAAATTACTATATATATATATAACTAGTCAGTTTGCTCTTTGTCACAGTTTTACTCTAGATACTAAAAAGTAACTGTAAGGAAACAGAATTTATCAGTAGATTTCATTCTTTACACATGGCAGTAGATTTACAAGGCCTTTAACTATAAAGTTAACAAGACTGATCTATGTGACACTTTCCAACAATTTAGTGATGGCCCTTTAACAGTAGACATAGAGTAAAAGTAAATTGTTCAGAAATAACAATTTCTGTGATAAGAACCCTGTCTTCCTTTCCTTTAAAAAAAGTGTTGATGAAATCATATTTTTATGATTCTTCTCTCCAGGCCTCTTTCCAACATTTATAGTGGTGCCCTTTTCAGAACTTTCAATTGCTTCTTTCTTCCCTCTAAGGCAAAACAGACAGTCAACTATGGAACAGGATATCACAAAATTTTCTAAAATATATTTATTTAGGTATGGGAAAGTTTGGATATAATAAAATTATTATTTTATAATATATGCTCTCAGTTTATGTGTGCATGTTTGTCTCTGTGTGCATGTCTGTCTATGTATGAATTAAGTTGAGGTATTATACCAGAAAAACATGAAGGTGTTTCTTTTGGTGAGTAAACTTGCAAAATGATCAGAATATATGGTAGGTAATATGAAAAGGAAAAGTAAAACAATATGGTGTATTTTCTTAAAATATTTTAATTTCAGTTTAGTTATATAATAGCTATCCATGGTCTTTTGAGTTGTAACTAGACAGTTTTTAATCCTTTTTTCAATAAAAAATTTATATGCAAAGAATTATAACACATTATTGTATACACTAGCATATTCAAAGTGCTATTAACAATTTTAAAGTTATTGCTGTTAACAATGAGACCGTTGAATCTTCGACTATTGTATTCTTGTGGGTTTTTCATATCACAACAAGCTAGAAAAACCTATTAATAAAAAATTCACTTGTCCATAATTTGCTGAATTCCCAAGGCAAAAAGAAGTAAAATAAGGGATAATTTTTATGAATATATCATTAATCAAATACTATGCTGCTGCTGCTAAGTCGCTTCAGTTGTGTCCAACTCTGTGTGACCCCATAGACGGCAGCTCACCAGGCTCCCCCATCCCTGGGATCCTCCAGGCAAGAACACTGAAGTGGGTTGCCATTTCCTTCTCCAATGCATGAAAGTGAAAAGTGAAAGTGAAGTCACTCAGTCGAGTCCGACTCTTAGCGACCCCATGGACTACAGCCTACCAGGTTCCTCCGTCCATGGGAGTTTCCAGGCAAGAGTACTGGAGTGGGATGCCATTGCCTTCTCCAATCAAATACTATGTTTAGTCATGTTATGTATACACCAGGATAAAAAAAATAACTACATTGACTGGTATTTTATGGGAAAATGGTACCATTAATCTTGCTAGAAACTCATGTATAGCTTATAAAGTGTTAAAATACTATGGCACAGGTATACAAAACCTTTATCATCAATAATAAACCCTACCTTACACCGGTCAGATGGCTATCATTAAAAAGTCTGCAAGTTCTATTTGCAATTTCTTAAGGAATCTCCACACTGTTCTCCATAGTGGCTGTACTAGTTTGCATTCCCACCAACAGTGTAAGAGGGTTCCCTTTTCTCCACACCCTCTCCAGCATTTATTTCTTGCAGACTTTTGGATCACAGCCATTCTGACTGGTGTGAAGTGGTATCTCATTGTGGTCTTGATTTGCATTTCTCTGCCTTATGACCCAGCAATCCCACTGCTGGGCATTCACACCAAGGAAACCAGAATAGAAAGAGACACATGTACCCCAATGTTCATTGCAGCACTGTTTATAATAGCCAGGACATGGAAACAACC
>SJYX01016207.1:49365-92552 GCA_006410675.1 Oreotragus oreotragus
TGATGCTAAAGCTGAAACTGCAGTACTTTGGCCACCTCATGTGAAGAGTTGACTCACTGGGAAAGACTCTGATGCTGGGAGGGATTGGGGGCAGGAGGAGAAGGGGACGACCGAGGATGAGATGGCTGGATGGCATCACGGACTCGATGGACTTGAGTCTGAGTGAACTCCGGGAGATGGTGATGGACAGGGAGGCCTGGCGTGCTGCGATTCATGGGGTCGCAAAGAGTCGGACACGACTGAGCGACTGAACTGACTGACTGACTAGTTTTCTTTCATATATGTTTTTCCAGAATAGTCTTTTATTAGAATTCCTGACCACAGATTCATAGTCACTGACTATACGTTTTATTGTTAGCTTTTCAATATCCACATAAAATAGAACCATTAACAGACAAAACATGCACATACACATGCACATACATAAACCAAATTATTGGTGAACAAGGTCTGTCTCTGCCCAATCCCCATATTTTTTGCTAAATCATGCCAGCCAATTCATAGATAATATTGGAGATGGCTCTTCAGTCAATAAAACTTTTGCTCTAATCCACCACCAAGACTTATTTTGCCTTATGAGATAGTAAGTCACTCATGACAAAAATCATAACTCGTGTCTATTTTGTCTCATGGAGACGACCCTGGTGGTCTAATGGTTAAGAATCCACCTTCCATTACTGTGGACATAGGTGCAATCCCTGATCAGTGAACTAAGCCCACATGCTGCAACAAGGATCTCACCTATGGTAGAGAGCGTTTCTTTTCTTAAAATAAATAAATAAAAATACGTTAAAAAATAAGAAAAGAAAAAGAAAGATGACATTAAATAGAAAATTAAAAGGGATCTACCTGACTTCCTGATGACTAGAAATAGTAGAGTATGAAGGTTTAAGTAGATGGACAGACAAATAAGATAAAAACATCATTTCAATGACCTGTATGTCAGTGTTTCTTAATGAGTGGAGCTTTTATTCTATTTGAGAACAGTACATAATGGTGTGCATGTGTGCCAGCCCTAAAATAATCTTGATTTTAAACTTTTTCTTTTGCTTATTTTACTGAAATTTAAAAGCTATTTCTTCACATGTAGAGAATTCATAATATAATCTTGATAAGTAATTTGGCTTTCTTTTTTTAATTTTTCATGCAATTAATTCTTTGCTTCTTGAAAATAAATTGTTATAAATTTCGCAAGTAAAATTGCAAAAAAAAAAAAGACCACAAATTTTATTTCTGCACACACACAAAAAAATAGATTTCTGTGAGATTTCACAGGTTTTTTTTTTTTTTTCTAAAAAGAGAGCTACAGTGTTCAAACATTAGACTTAGTCTTCATAAAATATATGCCATATATTCTGTATTTGGTATTTATAAGAGACTGCAGCCATGAAATTTAAAGATACCTGCTCTTTGGAAGAAAAGCTATGACAAACCTAGACAGTGTATTAAAAAGTAGAGGCATCACTTTGCTGACAAAGGTCCACATAGTAAAAGCTATGGTTTTTCCAGTAGTCATATATGGATGTGACAGTTGGACCATAAAGAAGGCTCAGTGCCAAAGAACTCATGCTTTCAAACTAGGGCACTAGAGAAGACTCTTGAGGGTTCCCTGGACTGCAAGGAGATCAAACTAGTCAGTCCTAAAGGAAATTAATCCTAAATATTCATTGGAAGGACTGATGCTGAAGTTGAAGCTCTAACACTCTGGCCACCTGTTGCAAAGCACTGACTCATTGGAAAAGATATTGATGCTGGGAGACATTCAAGGCAAAAGGAAAAGGAGAAGACAGAGAATGAGATGGTTAGATAGAATCACCAACACAACTGACATGAATTTGATCAAACTTCACATAGTAGAGGACAGAGGAGCCTGGCATGCTGCAGTCCATGGGATCGCAAAGACTTGGACACGACTGAGCAGCTAAACAACACCACTGATGTATGAATTAGAAAACCTGGCTATAAAATCCATGTCGTTAAAAAAATGAAAAATACAAAAGTGAAATTGCCATTATTGATGTGGCTGAAAGATCCAAGTTTGAAGCTATGACTCATTATTGTCTTTGTCTTCAATTTGAGAAAATTATATTCAGCAAGTTCTTCCTTACTGTTCCCAGCTGTGTCAGTAAGAATTCTAAATACATTTTTCATATTTAAGATTATCTAAGAATTTATGTTCATGATGGTTTGCAGTGTCTTAAGGTGTTTCTAGAGTTTTCCAATCAATAAACAGACAAGGTTTTACTCATTGTCATTTTAGTCCACTTGAGGCTTAACTTTTCAAACACTGGGAAATTTGAGCTGCCTCTAGTTTCTCCCTACACAATGGCTCCCACATTTTTTTTTTTTTTGCAGCAGTATTGTAATGATGACCTCAGAGCTTTAACTAAAGATGGTTTTTCATTATTTACATAAATGTTTTCATTATTTACATAAATGACCCAAGCATTATTCAGGTCAGATTTATTCTTCTAATATTAGCCTGAGAATTTTGCTGTATTTAAAAACACAAAACAAAATAAAAAATGAACCAACAACACCTATATATATATATATATACATATATCCACAAGTTTCACCTGAATTTGAACCAAGTGCTCCAAGATGCTTTTAAGAAATCTTATATATATATATATATATATAATAACATTATCATACTTTTATTTCTTAGCAAAATTCTTAAGAAGTTCCTGACATTAAGTGCCTTGAAAAAGTTTAGGATAGCAAGAAAATACTTTTAAGAATATCTGTCAGAATCTCTGATGACAGAGAAGCTCACGAAAAATCATGATTCAGAGCTATGGCTTTCTTTTTTTTAACCAAATAACCAAAATCATATATGAAATCAAGTCTGTAATGGTTTCCACTGCACAAAGCAGTCTGAGGTTTTTTCTTTCAAATGATGTTTTCATCAGTAAAGTAACATTTCTCTATTTTAAAAAATCAGTGGTCCCTGAAATTTTCAAAATAGGTTCCCCCCAAATTACACTTCATTGATCATGCCAGGATGCACACAACTGTTAGATGTTATTAGTCCTTTCATTTACTTATTAAAGAGAAATTGTGAGGCTTTCACTTCTTTTTGATATTTAAAATACTCAGTGAAATGTCACTGATCTGGGATGAATGTTACAGTTTGAAGGAGTCTTTTCAAATAATTTTTCTTTGTCTGTCTCACTCCTGAGGTGTATTTTTTCCATAGCACCAAGAAAACAAGGTACCTCAAATTGCCTGTGGGTTAAAAAAAAATAGGAATAATAAGCAACTCTGCATGAAGCATAATGAAATGTTTTTTGTTTTAGAAAATCCACATATCAAAACAAGTTTTTAGTCATTTTAGATCAGGTCTTTCTTTTATCTCATGAGAAAGTACATACTGCTCAGTGCACTTTTTCAAGAAACTTTTTAACCTAAAGATAACTAAAGATTCACATAGCTTTATAATATTAATAGAGAGAAATTGTATGCACATTTACTGAGTTTCCCCAGTGCTAACATCTTGCAAAACTGTAGTGCAAATAACAGTCTGGACATTGACGTCAACACAGTCAAGATACAGAACATTTTCCTCAGCACACAGGTTTCTTTGCACTACCCTTCCTTCCTAAGCCCTGTCAACTAGTAAACTGCTCTCCATTTCTAAAATTTTGTTATTTCAAAAATGTTATATAATGGAAACAGCCAGTACATAACTTTTTGGAACCAGCCTTTTTTCATCCAGTGCAATATTTTTCATCCTGGAGCCTGAACCTAGGTGTTGTGTTTTTTATTAGCTCATCCCTCACCCACTAAAGAACATCTTGGTCCTTTCCAGTTTGGGGTTGTTAACAAATAAATCTGCTGCAAATATCTGTGTACAGATTTTTGTGTGACTGGTTTTCATTTCTCTGGGCATTTTATGATGGATCCATGTCAGAGATCTCCTTCATCTTTGCTGAATTAATATTTCCTTTAATATCACTTTTTTTTTTCCAAGAAAACTTAGCTTTTGTGTCCTGGCTCATCAGTCATGAAAATAATACCACAGATTTATGACTGATGATTCTTAGTTTCAAATAAACACTTCATTCCCTAATTAACACAAAAAGGAAATATGTTGAAAGGTTTCAGAGCAGTTCCCAGAATCAGCCAGTAGAAGAATGAGGTTCCCCAAAAAGGACCAGAACAAGAAATGCCAGGNTTTTTTTTCCAAGAAAACTTAGCTTTTGTGTCCTGGCTCATCAGTCATGAAAATAATACCACAGATTTATGACTGATGATTCTTAGTTTCAAATAAACACTTCATTCCCTGATTAACACAAAAAGGAAAGGTTTCAGAGCAGTTCCCAGAATCAGCCAGTAGAAGAAGAATGAGGTTCCCCAAAAAGGACCAGAACAAGAAATGCCAGGACATATGGAGGACCACAGCAAAAATCGAACAGAAGAAATCGAATAGGGCACTACCACCATTACGCTGATAACAGTACTCTGCATCTAACACCGCTGCCCAGTGCTCTGGAGACTGCTGGACAGTTTCCATGGATGACACTTTAAATTCTTACAAACTGGATTACTCTATTAACACTGACACAACTGCCAAAATGGATCTCCCATTATCATTCAGTTCAGTTCAGTTCAGTTCAGTTCAGTTCAGTTGCTCAGTCGTGTCCGACTCTTTGTGACCCCATGAATCACAGCACACCAGGCCTCCCTGTCCATCACCAACTCCTGGAGTTCACTCAGCCTCAAGTCCATTGAGTCAGTGATGCCATCCAGCTATCTCATCCTCTGTCGTCCCCTTCTCCTCCTGCCCCCAATCCCTCCCAGCATCAAAGTCTTTTCCAATGAGTCAAGTCTTCACGTGAGGTGGCCAAAGTATTAGAGTTTCAGCTTTAGCATCAGTNTTTTTTTTTTTTTTGCAGCAGTATTGTAATGATGACCTCAGAGCTTTAACTAAAGATGGTTTTTCATTATTTACATAAATGTTTTCATTATTTACATAAATGACCCAAGCATTATTCAGGTCAGATTTATTCTTCTAATATTAGCCTGAGAATTTTGCTGTATTTAAAAACACAAAACAAAATAAAAAATGAACCAACAACACCTATATATATATATATATACATATATCCACAAGTTTCACCTGAATTTGAACCAAGTGCTCCAAGATGCTTTTAAGAAATCTTATATATATATATATATATATAATAACATTATCATACTTTTATTTCTTAGCAAAATTCTTAAGAAGTTCCTGACATTAAGTGCCTTGAAAAAGTTTAGGATAGCAAGAAAATACTTTTAAGAATATCTGTCAGAATCTCTGATGACAGAGAAGCTCACGAAAAATCATGATTCAGAGCTATGGCTTTCTTTTTTTTAACCAAATAACCAAAATCATATATGAAATCAAGTCTGTAATGGTTTCCACTGCACAAAGCAGTCTGAGGTTTTTTCTTTCAAACGATGTTTTCATCAGTAAAGTAACATTTCTCTATTTTAAAAAATCAGTGGTCCCTGAAATTTTCAAAATAGGTTCCCCCCAAATTACACTTCATTGATCATGCCAGGATGCACACAACTGTTAGATGTTATTAGTCCTTTCATTTACTTATTAAAGAGAAATTGTGAGGCTTTCACTTCTTTTTGATATTTAAAATACTCAGTGAAATGTCACTGATCTGGGATGAATGTTACAGTTTGAAGGAGTCTTTTCAAATAATTTTTCTTTGTCTGTCTCACTCCTGAGGTGTATTTTTTCCATAGCACCAAGAAAACAAGGTACCTCAAATTGCCTGTGGGTTAAAAAAAAATAGGAATAATAAGCAACTCTGCATGAAGCATAATGAAATGTTTTTTGTTTTAGAAAATCCACATATCAAAACAAGTTTTTAGTCATTTTAGATCAGGTCTTTCTTTTATCTCATGAGAAAGTACATACTGCTCAGTGCACTTTTTCAAGAAACTTTTTAACCTAAAGATAACTAAAGATTCACATAGCTTTATAATATTAATAGAGAGAAATTGTATGCACATTTACTGAGTTTCCCCAGTGCTAACATCTTGCAAAACTGTAGTGCAAATAACAGTCTGGACATTGACGTCAACACAGTCAAGATACAGAACATTTTCCTCAGCACACAGGTTTCTTTGCACTACCCTTCCTTCCTAAGCCCTGTCAACTAGTAAACTGCTCTCCATTTCTAAAATTTTGTTATTTCAAAAATGTTATATAATGGAAACAGCCAGTACATAACTTTTTGGAACCAGCCTTTTTTCATCCAGTGCAATATTTTTCATCCTGGAGCCTGAACCTAGGTGTTGTGTTTTTTATTAGCTCATCCCTCACCCACTAAAGAACATCTTGGTCCTTTCCAGTTTGGGGTTGTTAACAAATAAATCTGCTGCAAATATCTGTGTACAGATTTTTGTGTGACTGGTTTTCATTTCTCTGGGCATTTTATGATGGATCCATGTCAGAGATCTCCTTCATCTTTGCTGAATTAATATTTCCTTTAATATCACTTTTTTTTTTCCAAGAAAACTTAGCTTTTGTGTCCTGGCTCATCAGTCATGAAAATAATACCACAGATTTATGACTGATGATTCTTAGTTTCAAATAAACACTTCATTCCCTAATTAACACAAAAAGGAAATATGTTGAAAGGTTTCAGAGCAGTTCCCAGAATCAGCCAGAAGAAGAATGAGGTTCCCCAAAAAGGACCAGAACAAGAAATGCCAGGACATATGGAGGACCACAGCAAAAATCGAACAGAAGAAATCGAATAGGGCACTACCACCATTACGCTGATAACAGTACTCTGCATCTAACACCGCTGCCCAGTGCTCTGGAGACTGCTGGACAGTTTCCATGGATGACACTTTAAATTCTTACAAACTGGATTACTCTATTAACACTGACACAACTGCCAAAATGGATCTCCCATTATCATTCAGTTCAGTTCAGTTCAGTTGCTCAGTCGTGTCTGACTCTTTGCGACCCCATGAATTGCAGCACACCAGGCCTCTCTGTCCATCACCAACTCCCGGAGTTCACTCAGACTCATGTCCATTGAGTCAGTGATGCCATCCAGCCATCTCATCCTCTGTCGTCCCCTTCTCCTCCTGCCCCCAATCCCCCCCAGCATCAGAGTCTTTTCCAATGAGTCAAGTCTTCGCGTGAGGTGGCCAAAGTATTAGAGTTTCAGCTTTAGCATCAGTCCTTCCAATGAACACCCAGGATTGATCTCCTTTAGAATGGACTGGCTGGATCTCCTTGCAGTCCCAGGGACTTTCAAGAGTCTTCTCCAACACCACAGTTTAAAATCATTAGACACAACTATATGTATAGTCTAGATATCTGGCAGCATCCCCCCAAATCTGCAGAGAAAACACAGTGTACTGAATGGGTGTTTTTTCTCATTAACAATTGAATTTATGGCTTTAAATTTAGGACCACTTTACTGAAAATTAAAGAAAAACACAATGAGCATATTGTATAAAGCTATAACTTCCCTGTTATATGAAAACAAGTTCATTCTATACTTTTATAAAAGAAAAAAAGTAAATAATAAGGGGGAAAAGGAATGTGTAGAAATTAGAGCTTTGATTTAAGGCTGGAGGGAATGTAAAAATGGAGTTGCCCAAATGTTAAATAGAATTTCCAAGTGACCCAGAAATTCTACAGCTAGTTACATACCCAAGAAAATTAAAACATACATCCACACAGAAACTTGTGTATGAATGTTCATAGCAGCATTGTTCAAAAAAGCCGAAAGACAGAAACCACCCAGATATTCACCGACTGGTATAAACCTGGCATTCCATGCAATGGAGATTATTCAGCAAATAGTAGAATAAAGTATTGATTTCTGTTAGAACACGGATATATAAAAAATCATTATGCTAAGCAAAATAAGTCATTAGAAATGACCAAAATAGCTCATGATCCTATTGATAAGAAATGTCTGTAACAGACAAATCCATAGAAAATAGGTAATTAGTGTTTGCATACAACTGGGTAGGCATGGCAAGAGAGGGAATGGAATTAGATTATGGTGATGGCTGCACAGCTCTTTAAATCCATGAAAAATCACTGAATTGTGCACATTAAATGGGTGAATTTTGTAGCATGGAAATTACGTATCTATAAAGGTATTAAAACAAATAAAAGAAGTTCACTCTGTTTTCTGGCTTTTTGAGCACACTCTGCCATTTCCTCTTTATATACTGCTACTGATATTTGTATATTTCATCTCATTTTTATTGACAATCTTACTAATCATAGAGATTGTAATAAGACATCAACAAGGCCATCATAACATTTTGAAAGTTTCAAAAACTAATTCATCCGCCTGCCCTTTCGATTCCCTTTCCTTTTATTCTCCATGACCTTTTGCACTAATTATGAGTACTGCCTTTATACTTTAAAGACAATGATTAGTCTATTCTCATGATCTCCACTTTCAGACCTCCCAGCAATTTCTGGCCCTTTTCTGACCCTACCACACTGCTGACACCCTTCTGCTACCTCTAAATTGACAGGTTGCTCTCATTTCTCTTTATACCTCTGCATTATTTAAAATGTTAATCACTCTCTCCTTCATCAATTCCTGTGGCTTCTTAACACCCACTCCCTTGTCTTTTTCCCCTGCTATCAGACTTATCATCCCTAAGCACATTTTCACTTTTCACTCTTATTTCTTAAGTTCAGGTGTTCCCAAAGGTTTGAGTCTTAGTTTTCCTTCCTTCTGCTGTCCAGTCTTTCCAGACGATCTCACGCCAGGTCTTCAGCTCCCACTTAGTGATATATTAACACATTCATAAGCATGTATTGGCAGATCTCAGAGATAGTGCGGGTCCATACAGAAAATATCACAATAAACCAAGGTGCTGAATTTCTTGGTTTTCAGTGCACTGAAGAGTTAGGGTTATACTTTACTGTAGTCTACTAAGTGTGAAATAGTGTGTTTTTTAAAAAGTACATTGTTGCTGTTTAGTCAGTAAGTCCTGTCTGACTCTTTTGCACCTGCATGGAATGTAGCCCACCAAGCTCCTCTATCTATGGGATTTCCCAGGCAAGAATACTGGAATGGGTTGCTACTTCCTTCTCCAGGGATCCTCCCGATCGAGAGATCAAATCCTTGTCTCCTGCACTGGCAGGCGGGCACTTAACCACTGAGACACCTGGGAAGCTGGAAAATGAACATACATACTTTACTTTAAAAAAAAAAAACTTTTCTACTAAAAATTCTAAGCATCATCTGAGCCTCCAGCAAGTCATAATCTTTTGTAATAGTAATACCAAAATTTGTAATAGTAATACCAAAGATCACTGATCACAGATCCCCAAAACAAGTATAATAATTTTAAAAGTTTTAAATATTGTGAGACTTACCAAGGTGTAACACAGAGACATGAAGTGAGCAAATGCCATTGACAAAATAATCCAAATAGACTAGCTCAAAATAGGGTACCTGCAGATCTCCAATTTGTGAAAAAAAAAAATCATTATCTGTGAAGAGAGCATAAAACAAGATATGCTTCCATATGCCTAATTTCTTTTGTATTAATAGTACAGATATAGGCATAGCTTCTTTCATTGCTCTTTAAAGATACTATGTTTCTTCTGTGCTAGTAGTACAGAGAAAGTTACAAGGAACTGTAAAAACTGTAGCCACAATCACAAAACATCTGTTAGGTTATGTTTTATAAGCAATCCATAGATTAAAAGATCCAGTTTTCATGGGACACTCCATTAAATATAAACTTTGTCCATTTGATAGATTAAGACACTGAAGTGTAGGGAAATTAAGCAACTTATTCACAGATTTTAAGTGCTCGGGTTGGGATTTGTGTACACTCATTGTCTCTAGGGGCTTTCCTCGTGATGCAAGTGGTAAAGAACTGGACTATCAGTGTGGGAGACATAAAAGATGACAGTTCAATCCCTGGGCTGGGAAGATCCCTGGAGGAGGGTATGATAGCCTGCTTCAGTATTCTTGCCTGGAGACTCCTGCGCACAGAGGAGCCTGGCAGGCTACTGTCCACAGGGTGCAGAATCAGACACTACTGAGCGACTTAGCACACGGCATATCGTCTCGAGAGCCACAGCTGAAAGGTATATTGGCCTCCAAACCTGTGTTTCAAATAGTTCAGTGAGCAGATCAATGTTCCTCAGGCACTTTGAAACTAATGGAGGAAATGTGTTTCTCTAAATTCCTAAATGGTACACAGTCATCTTCACACGAACTTTGGGTTTTTATTCTAAATTCCTACCACAGCCTCAAGCCCCAAATCCAAATAATTCCTATAGATTCTACCTGCTACATGTGAATTCAGCCCCTTCACTGCTCTCCACATGTAACACCTGTTTCTTCTTTCAGAATCATCACCATCTCTCCCTTGGAAAATTGCAAATCTTCCTAAAGTTTTCCTCCTTATCCCAATCTTTCTTAAGACTGTGGTCCATGTTTAATTTTGCTGAAATCTTTGCCTAATGCTGTGGTAGCCCTCAGGGTTAAGTCAAGTTTCCTTGCACTGCACGCATTCCTCTCTTATCACTCCACTTGTGTCCATTCTCTTTCATTCTGCATTCTAATTATACTGAAGTACTTGCACTTTCCAGAAAGAATCATTTTCCTCAGCCTCATCTGTGTGTGTGCACTTGCGGGTCCTTCTGTGCTGTTTCAGGCCACCTCCTGTGGAAAGCTTTTTCTGACCACAGAGTGCTCTGATTAACCCCTCACCTCCCACTGTGCTCCTTTTCCTCTGAGACTTCTTTCATCTTAGAGAGGCAGCATGAGCTTTGAAGCCACATACACTTGCCCTAGGAACCCATTTTCTATATTCGAGATCTTGAAGAATTTACTTCAACTACCTGAATTCCATCTTTCACATCTGTACAATGATTGCACTAATATCTACACCAAAATTTTATTGTGAAGATACAGTTTAAATAAATAGTCCCAGACATAAAAGGAGTACTCCAAAAATGCTAGGTATTATATTGCAGTCTTCTAACAAACTAGAGCTCATTTTACATCTCCCCTACTACTAGGATTGTAGCTTCTCACTACTCTTTTGAACTCTCCAGTCCATTGCATAATAGGTGCTTCATTATATTTTTCATGTACAAATGAAGTTTTGATATCAATGGCTTCATGTTACAGATATTGATAAATATTATTCATATGCAAATATATGTATTTATTGTTTTACAAAATGTTAATCTGTTCCTTCTATTATAATTACATATCTTTATTCTTAAAATATGCTTTTGAACTGTGGTGTTGGAGAAGACTGTTGAGAGTCCCTTGGACTGCAAGGAGAGCCAACCAGTCTATCCTAAAGGAGATCAGTCCTGAATATTCATTGGAAGGACTGATGCTGAACCTGAAGCTCCAAAACTTTGGCCACCTGATGCAACGAATTGACTCGTTGGAAAAGACCCTGATGCTGGGAAAGATTGAAGACAGGTGGAGAAGGGGACGATAGAGGACGAGATGATTGGATGGCATCACCAACTTGATGGATATGAATTTGAGCAAGCTCCAGGAGTTGGTGATGGACAGCAAAGCCTGGATTGCTTCAGTCCTCGGGATCCCAAGAGTCAGACATGACTAAGCAACTGAATTGAACTGAACTCATTCTCTAAAATGCTAAAATACAAAATTTTTAGACATGACTTATACACACAAGCCAACCATACCAAAGTTTGCTTGAAACTGCAAGAAAAACAAGCACAATGCAAGTAGAATAACCAGGGAGACAGGAGGAAAGTGTAAAAGACCAGCTGCTGCTGCTAAGTCGCTTCAGTCGTGTCCGACTCTGTGCGACCCCATAGAAGGCAGCCCACCAGGCTCCCCCGTCCCTGGGATTCTCCAGGCAAGAACACTGGAGTGGGTTGCCATTTCCTTCTCCAATGCAGGAAAGTGAAAAGTCAAAGTGAAGTCACTCAGTCATGTCCGACTCTTTGCGACCCCATGGGCTGCAGCCCACCAGGGTCCTCTGCTCACGGGATTTTCCAGGCGAGAGTACTGGAGTGGGGTGTCATCGCCTTCTCCGTAATAACTGTGCACAGCTTTTATATCATCGTATTAGATTCAGTCAGCTGTTTTTTGTTTGTTTTCAGAAAGCATTACAATTTCTGTTCATCACTTCATTTGTCAACCAATGTTTAAGAAATGCCTGTTCTGTGTCAGGCACTATTTCAGGCACAACAGAGAAGCAAAAAACAAAACACAGGCAAAAACAAGTCACTCTATGGAACTTCCATTCTAGTGGGACTGGGGGTGGGGTGGGGAGACAAAAAAAAAAAAACGAGAGAAATAAATAGTTGTTTGGGAGAAACATAGTCTAGTGAGAAGGGTCGACAGAGTCACGATGGGTGAGGGACTGGAACTGACAGGCTGGAAAGAGTCCTCCCCGAGAAGGTCATCCTGCATCAGGATTTGAGTGGAGGGAAAAACCAAGTCAAGAAAATATCTTGGGGAAGAACATGCCAGATTAGACAAACACAAAGAAAAACGTCAAAAGGTTCTAGTCTGAGTCTCCATAGGTGATTTTTCAGGGTAATCATTTGAGTTCTTCCGATAGTGCTTCAAATCACCATGCTCTGGGGCTGAAACACTCAGAGCAATGAGACAGGAGGGCCTGGGCACACAGCTCAAAATACATCCCACAGACGCTTACTCTCCTCGCTCAGCTCTCAGCGTCTTTCCTCAACTCCATCCTGCCTTTCTCTCTATCACACTGACTTTAAGAAGAAGCTTTTAGTGGGGGCATTCCTGGTGGTTCAGTGGCTAAGTCTTTGCACTCCCAATGCAGGGGCCCGGGTTAGATCTGTGGTTGGGGAGCTAGATCCCACCTGCCGCAACCAAGAGTTCGCAACTAAAGATCCTCCAGGCTGCAAGAAGACTGAAGATCCTATGTGCTACAGCTAAGATCCAGTGTAGCCAATAAATGCATTATTTATTAAAAGAAGCTACTGATACAATGTTAGCAGGGCAATCCTGAGTTACTTTTGACTCCTTCTGAGAAGCTATTTACAAATAGCTTCCATCTTCAAAAACACTGGTTAAAAAAACAAACAAAACAAACACCCTCATGTGTGCCCCCAGTCTGCATCCTTAGAGATTATAGGAAAGGAAGAGTTTGAGAGGTTAGTGGAATCACATCCTTGAAGTCAGGCAAAACCAAGAGAAAATAACCCCCAGAAGGGAACATGCCGCCTAAACAAGTCCGTTTACTTTGGCCACGTGTCCACTGGCAGTTTTTTCTGCCAGGTGTGGCGATCACTCTCTGAGGTGAGGGGTGTCTTTCACTGAGAACGTCGGTTTCTGCTGAGAACCAGAGCTGTCTAACCAGATTTCCAGCCTTGCTCTTGCATGATTCCCGGACAAGGCAGATCTCTACAGATGGAGCTGTTTCTACAAGCCCTGCCACCACGTTTCTGCAAGGTTCGTACCTGGGCACTGCTTTTCACATTGCAGATTTACATGGCATGGCCACTCTCAGCCAGCGATCATCACTAAACATCTGACTGTGCTGAGCCCACGATATCTTCCGGTTTTGGTGTCGTGGTGTTACCACTGATCGTATGAATCATCAGTGCCTTTAGATTACTTATTTGCATAGCAGCCTCTAGACAGCTTACTGAGGAAGATCTTGTGATCATTAATTTTATGTGTCACCTTGACTGGGCTAAAAGATGCCCAGCGACTGGATAATACATTATGTCTGAGTATACCTGGGAGAATGTTTCTGGGAGAGATTAATTACCACTTGATTCAGGAGACTGAAGAAAGAAATCCACCCTCACTGATGCGGATGAACATCGTGCAATTCCCTGAGAGTCCCAACAAAACAAAAACAGCAGGAGGCTGAATTCTCTCCCTTTGGTGGAACCGGGATGCCCACCTTCCTCTGCCCTAGGAGTGTGGAGCTTATGGTTCTTGGGCCTTTAGACTCTGAACTTACAGCTGTGGCCCCAGGATTCTCAGGCCTCTGGACCAGAGCTAAATTTTTCCACTAGCTTTCCAGGTTCTCAATCATGAAAAAGGAGACTTTGGGACTTATCAGACTCCATAACCAGGTGAGCCAATTCCTACAATTCTCTTTATATATGTGTGTGTGTATATATACATATATATATAAAATATACATATATATGTGTGCATGCTCAGTCATCTCAGCTATGTCTGACTCTGCAACCCCATGGACTGCAGCCTGCCAAGCCCCTCTGTCCATGGAATTTTCCAGGCAAGAATACCAAAATGGGTTTCCATTTCCTCCTCCAAGGGATCTTCCCACCTCAGGGATTGAACTCACATCTCTTGCGTCTCCTGCATTGCAGGCAGATTCTCAACCAATGAGCCACTGGGAAAGTCATATATATATGCTCATTCCTGTTCAGTCCTCTTTCTAGTATATTATTAAAGGCATTTCAAAGTGACATTAGTGGCATCCTAATATTTCACAAAGTTCATAGAAGTATAATTTCAAATGTTACTTACAGGTCTCTGTGAACCTCAGGCCAAAACTGGTGGCTCAACCATGAAATAAACACATTGGCAGTCTCCAGACGGCATTTAGAATTCTACCTCCCTTTGAAAACTAAGATTTCCTCTCTGAGCCAACCTCTTTGTACCCAGGACTTGATTCCTAAGCAGTGATTTATCCCATGATAAATAAATCAGTCTTCATGCACACGATTTTCTTGTTGCCCATCCTGCCTCTGTATTAGATATTCCCTAGTGTAGCACAATTTAATAGAGACTCAAACTGAAATCCCTGTTGCAGATAAATGGAGGAGAAACAATAAATAAATAGGTATTTGTTTTGTGCACCAAATAAAATTATATATGTGAAAGATCTATAATCCATAAAAGAGATTACTATAGGGAGCAGATGAACTGAGTGCCCACTGGTTTCTCCAGTTTGTTTTCAGTTTCTTGCTCCAGGATAAATGCTAAGCACTCAGCACTAAATAAATCCTGCTCCTAGTCTGACTTGATGGTAGTGTAGGCAAATCATTCCAAAGCTCTTCCGTCTCTCCACCTCATACTCACCATCCAATGCATTCCCACGCACAATCCGGAGCTTTTACTTTCATCTTCATCTCGAGTTTCTATTTTTGTAATCACTTCGCACTTCCACCCTTCACTTTTCTTAGCTGGAAAGTATTATGCACTCAATAAATGGCCACTGAATGAATAATATATGACTTAAAACAAATAAAAGACTGGATAATCCAATTATAAGGAGCACCCTCATTAATGAATTTGTGATCTCTTCTTTACTACAGCCGTCAGCCTTCTAGCCTTAGCCACGGTGTTGGGATTTTATTTGAATAGCTGCTGTAGTTTATTATGTCCTCCAGATATTGTAAAATGCCAGTGTGGTTTTTATTGTATGATATTATGAGGGGAAAAAATGAAATAAAATGTCACTAATTTCTACTTCATTAAATTTGGGATTTGTGATCATTTAACAGGCTCTGGCCTTAAGGCTACCTTTAATAATATGATAAACAAATGAGTAGCTTAAAGTATATAACAGGAGGAATGGTAAAACCCTTTGGAAAAAGCATACTGCTCTATGCCAGCTGATGATACTAAGTATGAACAAATTTGCCAGGCTTTCCTGATGGCTCAGCGGTAAAGAATCCACCTGCAATGCAGGAGACACAGGAACATGGGTTCAATCTCTGGGTCTGCAAGATGCCCTGGAGGAGGAAATGGAAATCCACTCCAGTCCTCTTGCCTGCAAAAATCCCGTGGACAGAGGAGCCTGGTGGGCTACAGTCCAAAGGGTCTCAGAGAGGGGACATGACAGTGCAACCGAGCACAAGCATGAGATAAATAAATTTAGGCTGAGTGTATCTATTTTGAAGCATGTTCTGCTTAACAACTAAAACCCTCTTCCCCCCAAAAAAAATACTAAAAAAAAAAAAGAAAAACCACATACTTTTTAAATTAGGCTTTTCATTTAATCATAGCTAATATGTAATTTATCCCTAATAGTTTTTACACAATTATAAATATTATGAGCTGGATGGGGCATTTACAAGTATTATAATGCAAACTCTCACTTGTAGACCTGAAAGTTGAGGCCACTATGACATGTCCAATTGATGTGTCAGTCTGGTCTTCATATCTCAGTTACACTGTCCCATGATACTTATGCCATTCTTTCTTGTACTTAAAACAAATCAATGATGTTTTACTACACTCTTAGCACTTTTTAGAAAAAAAAAGTAACTTGCTAACCTCTGTTTCATAAACTATAAAATAAAGACAGACTAACTGGTGAGCTCTAAAACTAAATTAAAAAAAATTTTTAAACTAAATTTCAGAGGCTGAAACTAAAATTTTGCTTTCTCTGAATTTTTTGTAACTTCCTTAAGTAATATTCATCTTCTATCATATACCTGTCTCTTATACACATCTAGATGTGTATAAGAGACAGGTATTATATTGCAGTCTTCTAACAAACTAGAGCTCATTTTACATCTCCCCTACTACTAGGATTGTAGCTTCTCACTACTCTTTTGAACTCTCCAGTCCATTGCATAATAGGTGCTTCATTATATTTTTCATGTACAAATGAAGTTTTGATATCAATGGCTTCATGTTACAGATATTGATAAATATTATTCATATGCAAATATATGTATTTATTGTTTTACAAAATGTTAATTGGACAGAGGAGCCTGGTGGGCTACAGTCCAAAGGGTCTCAGAGAGGGGACATGACAGTGCAACCGAGCACAAGCATGAGATAAATAAATTTAGGCTGAGTGTATCTATTTTGAAGCATGTTCTGCTTAACAACTAAAACCCTCTTCCCCCCAAAAAAAATACTAAAAAAAAAAAAGAAAAACCACATACTTTTTAAATTAGGCTTTTCATTTAATCATAGCTAATATGTAATTTATCCCTAATAGTTTTTACACAATTATAAATATTATGAGCTGGATGGGGCATTTACAAGTATTATAATGCAAACTCTCACTTGTAGACCTGAAAGTTGAGGCCACTATGACATGTCCAATTGATGTGTCAGTCTGGTCTTCATATCTCAGTTACACTGTCCCATGATACTTATGCCATTCTTTCTTGTACTTAAAACAAATCAATGATGTTTTACTACACTCTTAGCACTTTTTAGAAAAAAAAAGTAACTTGCTAACCTCTGTTTCATAAACTATAAAATAAAGACAGACTAACTGGTGAGCTCTAAAACTAAATTAAAAAAAATTTTTAAACTAAATTTCAGAGGCTGAAACTAAAATTTTGCTTTCTCTGAATTTTTTGTAACTTCCTTAAGTAATATTCATCTTCTATCATATACTGCAGACATATATCTCACAGAAGATTGTAATTACTTTGAAGGCAAGCAACTCCTTTAGATAATCATTAAATATTTGTAGAAAATGCTGCATAGATTATAAAACATTTTTAGCTGATAAACTGAATTAAGGAAAAAAATGCTATTATTTCAAATCTCAAATATTTCATTGAGTCTAAAGAAAACATATATTCCCCCACCCATGATGCATTTTTCAGTCATAGAGTTAAACAATTTGATTGATTTCAGCTTATTCTCTAATCATATTAAAACCAACACATTTACATATCCATCCCAGTGAGTCACTTGAAATACTTTTGTCCTTATTTGTGGCTAGTTTTCAACAGATGATGTAACTTAAAATTAAGATCAGAAAAAAAGGTGGCTTAGAGTTTTAAAACTTATATTCAGTAATGTAATTATTTTGACTTTGAAATCTGTCATTCAACACAAATAGGTTTTTCTATACATATTTGGCAAGTCAGCTATAGTTAAAATGAAATATTTACACACAGGCATGAGTTATTATATTTTGAGAAGATTGTAAATTATGATTTGTGTTTATAGCTTTATCAAATGACTCCAACAATTACTAATTTTAAAAATATTTTTATGTGACAGAAAATCTTTCAAAACACTAAATTTCTTTTTTTTTTTTTTTCCTCTGTATGGAATCATTTCCTGAATGCAAGCTACAGGTTGGCACAAAAGATATTTATTGTCTTGCAAAAGTAAAGTCAAACGGTTCAAGTACCCTTGACTGAGCATTTATAGTTAAATTTAAACTACCTTTGTTACATTTTTATTGTGAAGCTCTTAAAGTCATGGCACCAAGGAGAGCCTGCCACAGTTACAATTTCCCACTCTCTGGCTGAAGAAATGATTGCAATGGCGCGAGGGTCAAGCCTGTGGTTGGCAGAAGAGAGCGGGGGTAGCACATCGCTCACCTCGTCTCGGTGCATTGGCGTGTTTCTGGAAAAGGAAAAGCTGCTTTATTGAGCTGTCTCCAGACGTGAGTAGAGCACCGCACACGCGGCCACGCGGCCAGCTGTTTTCCGGAAACCCCTCCTGTCAGAACTTGCGGGAGAAGAACACCCCTGCCTCCCTGCTTTCCTTCCGCCACGTTTAAGTTAATGCCGCACACGTGCAGCCCCTTTCCTGGCCTTCAAAATGTTTTTGACATTGCATTTATTTTTCTGTCCTACCGTTTCTTTCCTGTCTTTGTACACTCTTCTGCCTTCTATCTCCTTCATTTTTCTAAACCACAAGAGAAGGTGTCAGAATTTGTGTAAGCAATGTTTCCCATTTCCTCCACCAAAATTATATATATATATATGAATTGCTCTGGTGAACACCTGAAGCTAACACAATATTATAAATCAACTATACTTCAATAAAAGTCAAACTATCCAAACAAAAACAATGCATACATCTGTATATCATTTCTCATATCATACTTCCCATTAAATAATTATTTATCTAGCCTTTCTCTTGATCTTGTGCTGTTTAGAAATAGTTGTCCTGTGTTCAGTACGTAATGCTGTGTTCAGTACTTAAATCTTATGTCAGGTGTCTTTGAACCCAAATTATCATCCAGTTTTTGAGGAACATCTTAAGACAGTAGGGTGATAATTTACTTTTAATCTTGGTTTGAAACTGAAATTTTAATCTTAGTTTTTTCTTAAGCTCGTCCTAGGCTTGTGAGAAGTTCTTATAATTTTCCTCATTTTTATTCTTATTTAAAATAAATGGGCATTGGACTGAATGTTTTTTTCAGATCTCTTTCTACTTCCAGAGCACATGATGATTACAAATTTTAAGTCTATATATGAACTCAAACAAAAAATTCCCCTCTTGTTATCAGAACGTCATAAAGTTAATCCTTAGAACTAGTAGTTTTATCAAACAAAAATGCATTTATTCAGCTCATTCTGAAGTACATATGTGTGTATACATATGAAATATATATGAGTCTTTAAATTCTCTTGCCTTTTCGATTACAAGACATTAACTATAGTTGACTGTGCTATACAGTAGTTCCTTGCTGCTCACCTGCTTTATATATAATAGTGTGTACATATTAATCCCAACCTCCTAATTTATCCCTCCTCCCATCCCCTCTTTTTCCTTTGGTAACTTTAAATTTGTTTTTTATGCCTGTGAATCTCTTTCTGTTTTGCAGATAATTTCCCTTTTACTGTTGATAAGTTGTCTTTCTCATAACTGCTAAGAACTTTATGTTGAAAACTTGAATATTTGTTTCCCTAAACTTTATTTTGTTACATTTTTGTAATTCGCCTTTAACTGGGAATAGATGATTCTACTAGTAAAGTAAGGATACATAGTCTGTAAGTACCATGAATGCTACAAAATAAAAAGCTTTTCAGAATTAGCGTTTAGTTAATTAACCATATCCTATGTGAAAGGAGACAGCCCCTCTGCCTGACATATTTTTAGGAAAGTTACTAAATATAATATAGTTATGCTTTAGATATGCTTTAGGTTCATGGAAAGCTTCAAAACTACCTAAAGGGAAAACTTAAGCTAAATAGACGAAAACACCAGCGGTACTTTAATTTTTCCATGCTTTCAACAAACATACACTAAATACTGGGAAAAAAACATGGAATGAGATTGACATGTTCTGACCTCCACACATTGAAAGGGAAGACACCAGAGAACAGTGAGTCCCAGGAAAGGACATTTACAGGGTATTCGAGAGGGCACAGAGGATGCGCCTGCTCCCATGGACCTGATATACAAAGACTGGAGAAGGACGTGACCGTCTAGACTCTCCAAAGTCAGCCACAGGCGGAAGGGAGGTCTGATGAAAAGAGACTGTTCCAGGTAGAACAATCTGTGTGTGTAAAGGCCTAGGAGCTTGAGAAAGACTAGAATATTTGTGAAAATGTGGAGGCTCTGCCCTGACTAGACTATGCCATCACGGGATGTGGCAGAGAGATGCTAATATTGAGGGAAAGATGGGTCAGAGAGTAAAGGTCCTTGTGAGCCACGGTGGGATTTTCTAGTTTGTTGTCAGATCAATGGAAAACCATTAAAGCACTTAACCAACACAAACTAGTGAGAAAGAAAGATTAGATAATAATTAAGGACTGACTCTGACCCTTACGTGCAAGAATGACAGAAAAGCTGAAGGTATATGATCACTGGAGATGTAAAGTCTTCCAGGAATAACTGAACTGCAGGGGGACTTAAAAGGTAAGTGATATATGGCCAAGGTAAAGAGGAATGAGAGGATTGTAACAGCAACAGATAACTCAAAGCAGGCGTTGTTTGTGATATGGAAAGAGAGCTGATTTAACAAAAAATGTTTTACAAAAGACACAAGAAATGAGATATACAGAACCAGCTAAATTATGGACACAGAAAATAAGGAAGTATAATTTATCTTCATTTTAAAATTCTGATGACTTCTGAGCCAAGCAGTATTAGATGCAAGGGATTCCTTTTAAGTTCAGAAGTTATTTCAGAAACGAAGGCTAGGGATGGCCAAGAACCTTCCTAGGTTTGGAAGCGAGGTCTGGAAGAAAGGCAGGGTGAATGCCAGGGCCCCTGAGAGGGGCAGGGCTGTGGACAGGAGACTAAGAGATGGGCCAGGACTAAGCGAGCAGAGCCTCGAGTGCAGTCCCTGTTTCTCCCGCAGCCCAGCACCGTGCCCACCACGCACACGCGATGGAGCTCAAGAGCAAAGTTGGCAAGTGGAGTCCGTCTGTCTGCAGAACAATGAAGCCTTTGTTTTGGACTTTTTCTTTTTTGTCAGTATGTGACCAAATACATGAATCTCAAGGTCCAAGGAAGGACAAAGAAATGGCAAAAGCTGAGATCTTATAAACCACAACGGCCTCGAGGAAGAGAATATGACGAAGTCAGTTTTGAGTCTTCCTGCTCACGTTTTAATCATTTGGACAAAAGTGGTAGGATTAGGAGATATGCTGACAGCAAATGCAATTTCTCTCAAAGTAATCAAGTTGTTACAGAAACTGGTACTTCCTCAATGATAGATATCAACACAATTTCAATACAATTTTGCATTGGCAGCAACAGAATTTAATTACTCTGGAATTGATTTTACAATAATAACGCAAATCATCATTTTCCCTTTATCTTTTTGTCTATTTGATCATTTCTTTTTGTGTATTAATCTCTCCAAAATTGAAGAAGATAGCAAAGATATAAAAATAAAGACTAAAATGCATCACTTCTTTGAGATTTCATAAAATTTTTGGTGATAAATAAAATAAAAATTAATCAGTTCTCTAGACTGGTGGAGACTATTCTGAGGTATAAAAATAAGACAATACTTTAAATCAATGTAAGTATTATTTGGGGCTTCCCTGGTGGCCCAGACAGTAAAGAATCTACATGCAATGCAAGAGACCCGGGTTTGATCCCTGAATGGGAAGATCCCCTAGTAAAGGGAATGGCTACCCACTCCAATATTCTTGCCTAGAGAATCCCATGGACATAGGGATCTGGCGCTACAGTTCATAGGGTCACAAAGGGTCAGACACAACTGAAGTGACCTAGCATACACACACAAGTGTTATTTAAAATAATATTAATTATGATATGTTGTAAAGGGTACAGGGATAAAGGGTGTGGGAGCCTGACAGGCTACAGTCCACGGGGTCACAAAGAGTCAGACACGACTGAGTGATTTTCACTTAAAGGATATAGATTTCTGAATAAGTACATTTTTGCCTACAAAGTGTTTACACTAAAATTTGTTTTATATTTTATTTCCCATCATGTTTGCAGAACTCATTTCTTGATGTGTAATACAAAGCCAACTTCAGTTTAGTACTAATGCATTATGAAATATAATAAAATATGAATTAAGCTTTATTAAAATGCTTAAATGAACTTTACCACATTTTAAGTTTGCTTTCCTGTTTCTCACTAGTATCCATAATTCGAAATTTGCTTTTATGGTGGAATAAAATTGCACAAAAGACTTTTTTTTAAAACTATAGTGATGGCAAAGAATATGCTGCCAAAAAGATTTTGCCAAAGAGTTGTGTGTATATATTAATAAGCTAGCAATTTGAAAAAAGAAAATGTTTTCATACTAATTTTAATGGTGACAATGTAGTAAGTGCAAATGTTAAAAGACACACATCAAAGGACTGTTAAGAGAGTAACCACATTCACATTTCCTGATTATTAATGTCTCTGTATTTACCAACAAGGTCTTGAGAGTCTTAGAATAGCTAATTTCATATTTTTATAGTGTCATTAACATTTTCATCTAGGTGCTTTAATTTCCTAACCAAATTAAACATCTTGAGAGGTCAGAGATTTTATTTGAAGCTTTTGGTTTCCACAAGTTAGCAGAGTAGCAAACAAGTATCATTCATTCGGGAAATATGTGTTGATGTGCTGTTAATCATTTCCAAATACTTACGATGGCTCATCATAAAGCAAAAACAATAACAACTACGAAACCTCCCTCAGTGTTACAGACGTCAATTTTGAAAATAAATGGCATATTGATACATAGACAGATATTTGATTTAAAAATCAAAAAGAGCTCACACATACAGGAAAAAATTAAATTATTCACATGTTAGTGTGCCTTGAAGTGACCTCTATGTTATATTCTGTAAAATATAGACTGGTGGGTCAGGGAGATATCATATAAATTCACATTTTTAAAGAATTTCTGTCATTCTCATGCCCACTAAATTTCAAGGACTCACGTTTACATGTTTATGGGTAGAAAATTGCATACCAAATTTCAGTACGCTCTCTAAAATGACTAAATTACATTAACACCTGTCTCTTATACACATCTAGATGTGTATAAGAGACAGGAATAAAATTGCACAAAAGACTTTTTTTTAAAACTATAGTGATGGCAAAGAATATGCTGCCAAAAAGATTTTGCCAAAGAGTTGTGTGTATATATATATATAATTTTTTTCTCTTAAGCCTTATTTCAGCATCAAAGAATTTAGCAAAACTCTGATGGTCCCCTGCTGCTGCTGCTGCTAAGTTGCTTCAGTCGTGTCCGACTCTGTGCAGTCCCATAGATGGCAGCCCACTAGGCTCACCCATCCCTGGGATTCTCCAGGCAAGAACACTGGAGTGGGTTGCCATGATCCCCTACTTGTATTTAAACAGAAATGTGGAAATGTTAACAACTACAGAAAAGCAGAAACTATTTCTCTATGAATCTTGAGCAACTTCTAACATAAACAACTCTCCTGCTGTTAACAAAGGAATAGATCAATAATGAAGAGGTTTATGGCATTTGATGAGACAGGCACTCTTTAATTTTTTTAATTAGTCTCCTTTTAAAGACTATGTACCTTTAAAACAGGTATTGTGACAAGACCACAAACTCTATTAGCCTCTGTTTAACCAGAAAATGAAGACTGAGTCACATTTTCCGTCTCCAAATGAACCTGCTTCAACATAACCAGGTCTGATTTCGTTTGCACAACGGCTGCCAAGCCTCCAAGGGCACTTTCTTCTGATTTTATGTTTATTATTTTGCCAGGAAAATGGGATTTTTCTGGAAGTAACAACATATTCTCTTCCGATCTAGCTGTTCTCTGAAACATTTGATTTTCCAATTCATCAGCATCTTCTATTACATCAGTCAAAGTCGTTTAAAATATGTACCTTTACTCATAAGCTACATCAGAAAAAATAAAATTCAGTAAAAAGGTTGATGAATAATACTGAAGGGACTTGCAGTGATGAAATGAATATCTTAAAATAATTCAATCAATTCAACTTTATCAAACTTGGGTTTCTGCTATTTTAACAAGTGTTTAAATTATTTTTTAAAAATCTCCCAAGAAATCAAATCAAGGGAGTTAAGAGACCAAAGCTAATTTTTAAATGTTTGAGAAAGAAATAAGAAAATCATAATAAATACTAAAATGTAAGATATTTCACAATTAAACTTGACAATAAAATTTTCATATGTAATTTTCATTTCATTTTTATGTAAGAACATATATGAGCATTTTAAATAGTGATGATCTTTTTCTATTGTCAAAAATTTTCGCTCAAGTTCACTATCTGATGGAGATGTGTAACTGAGCAGCTTTAGAAAAGAAAGGCAATTGGTGCTGAGAAGTAAGAACTTACGCTACTAATCCAGAGTCAGAGTAACTGTAACGGATCAGAAAGGAAAATAAAGACTGCTATCTATAAGGATGGAGATTTTTTTTTCCTTTTCTAAAATTTCCCCCCCTCTCCCTAGCCCCATTGGTCTCCATTTCTTATCATTTACAGAAATCTAACATGATGATAGCCTGAGGTGCTATCAGAGCAGGTTTTTCAGTGATATTTAACTCACACAAAGACTAGGCAGATAATTTATTATTATTTGAGATCAGCATTTGCCTGGAGGTTGTGTGATGTTGCTAATCTTACTGCTGCTTTTTAAGGAGAAATTTTCCTATCCATCAATTATAAGTTTTTTTAATTGGGTTTTTTAAATTTTAAAGGTCTTTAATAATAAATTATCCCCAGCATGTCTATTGCCAACCACAGATGCCATCTCACTCAGTGCAGTTTTTAATGTACTTTATAATTAATCACACAATTAACCAATTTTAGGAAACAGTTTTGTTTCCGTACCTAGTTCATTATTCACCTTCTAAATATATGCATAGTTCATGAAAAATACAGTGTGGAATACATGGTACCAAAAAACTCATGGACTATTATAAATATAAAGGCTAGATAGAGTCAAATTAATCTCAAAGATGGTCAGGCATATGTTCAAATATATCTCCTCTCCTTTACTCCATCAATTTCTAAACCTATTATTCAGGATCAAACTCAAAATGCATTTACTCTGTGGAATAATACTATTATTTGTGGAAAAAGAAATAACACACTAAGGAAATAGAGCATTCTAGGGTGAGGCAATAGAATATAAAGAATATAGACCTTGACTCCAAGAAGCCTAGATAGAAATGAAAGTCCAAGTGGCTCAGTCATGTCTGAATCTTTGAGACCCCATGGACTACATACAGTCCACAGACTATACAGTCCAGGGGAATCTCCAGTCCAGAATGCTGGAGTGGGTAGCTGTTCCCTTCTCCTAGGGATCTTCCCAACCCAGGGATCGAACTGGGGTCTCCTGCATTGCAGCTGGATTCTTTACCAGCTGAGCTACCAGGGAAGCCCCCTAAATAATTATAAAACTAAATGACAAGTTCATCAAAAGACATCACAAAAATTAACATGGAAAAAAGACAATGGTCATTTTTTTGTTCTGAAATTCAAGGTAGACTTTCTGAAAGCAGAGACGTACCAGTTAGAAGGAGCAGGTATGGACAGGTGATTGACTGGCTGGGGACTGCGGGAGTGACCCCAGTTAAGGCGAAAGAGCAGGGGGAGGGCTCCAAGGAGGAGGCGGCAGTGAGAGTAAGGGGAAGGAGTGAGGGGCAGCACAGACTGCAGCCAGAGCAAGAGCCGCAGCAGTCTGCATCTCTAATGGAAAGGGGAACCAGCAGTGAGGGAGCTGGGGATGTGTGTGCACGGAGGCGTGGTCAACAGAGCCTTGCAAATTGCATTTGGGAGTTTGGACTTTATCTCAGAAGCAGCGGAAACCATGCAAACGCTTTGAACAGGGAAGAATAACCCCAGAAAGTGTGCCTGTTTTTCATCTTGATTTGCTTTTCCATATATATATGAATATATGTATATATATATAAGTCCCTGTAGATTAAATCCTTTTAGATTAACACCTGTAGATGGCTGCTGCTGCTGCTGCTAAGTCGCTTCAGTCGTGTCCGACTCTGTGCGACCCCACAGACGGCAGCCCACTAGGCTCCCCTGTCCCTGGGATTCTCCAGGCCAGAACACTGGAGTGGGTTGCCATCTCCTTCAATGCATGAAAGAGTGAAAGTGAAGTCTCTCAGTCATGCCCAACTCTTAGCGATCCCATGGACTGCAGCCTACCAGGCTCCTCCGTCCAATGGATTTTCCAGGCAAGAGTACTGTAGATTGCTAGATTAATGTATTTAAGAAGTATACAGTTCTTAGGAAAGTAAATATTGCATATACTTCAACATAGTAAAAATAAGCACAAATATAAGAGTATTTTTATGGGATGGAGAGACTTTGGGGAGGTCAACATGTTCAAGAAACCAGGGCTCGACTCAGCGCTCAAACCTGCATCTCCTGTAGTTCCTGCATTAGCAGGTGGGTTCTTTACCACGGTGCCACCTGGGAAGCTCAAGAAATACTGGAGAAGTAAAATGACAAGACAAAGTGACTGTTCAGAAGAGAAGGTTAAAGGAGAGTCAAAAATCATTTCCAGGAAGGACCATATGGTTCAACATGCATTCCCAATGAGCATCCCAATGCTATTCTTCCTGAGTGACTTTTGGCAAATTATTTAACGCATTTCAATTCATATACCAAAATTAAAAAATGGAAATAAAGTGCCATCAGCTTCACGAACTGTTAATATTAGTTGACATGATCCATATAAGGTAGCTGGCAGGGTCAGGCACATACTATGAACTCAGTAAATGCTAGTTAGGTATTAGCCTTTCATACTGTCAGGAATTGCATAGACATAGTAGTACCAAGGACTAAAAATGAAGAAAACAGAAGCATGGTCAGCTCAGGAGGAAAAAAAAAAAAACAATGGTGAGTTTAATTTTTGAAATTTCGGATGCGATGGAGGAAGACATGCCCACATGGCAGTGCAGTGCCATCTAACAAGACATTGCAGTCTAATAAGATATTACCAATCGAATCCCAGGGAGAGCATGATGGTCAAGAAAATCAACATGACAGTTATGGACTCACAAAAACGTGGAGAAATAAAATTTAAGAGAAAAGAAAAATGATAAGCCTTAGAGAGTCAGAACGGAACTTGGTGGCGGGGTGTTGGTCTAACTTGGGTGGCACAGAGTCACAGACAACATGGGAACAGGGAGTCTGGAGAAGGAGAGCGTGACTAGCAGAGACAAAAGTCAAAATAAAGTCCAGCACGACCACTGGCGATGCTCAGTGAATTTGGCAAACAGGTTGTTAGAATCCTACTAAAACCATTACTGTGGACCAAGGATGTGAAGCCAGAAGGCAGCAGGTTGGGCAGGGACCAGAGCTGGAAGGTCAGAGGCAATGAATGGAAAATGCTCTTCAGAGAAATTTCATGAAAGTGATGAAGAGAGGCAGCCAAGAGGGGAGAAGGGTCCAAGGGAAGGTCTGTGTGCATGCAGGCACCCATGTGTGCCAGAGTATGGTGACTGTGTCTATTTTTAATTATTGCAGAGTTAACCTCATCTAGAGAGATAGTTCTTAGAGAGGAGGTGAGTGTTAACACAAGACAGAAGGGACAGATTGGATAAAGCCTTGAATGAAGCAACAGAGGTTTGGGTTAATAGAGTAGGTGAATGATTTGACACTGAAGCAGCTTTCACCTCCTGAACCTAAAAGGAAATAGGTTAGAAAGGTATAGATGGACACGGGTTTGTAAATATTTTAGAAGATAGAATGGGTGAAGTGAAACATAAAGAACCATTCCAGATGTTTAAAATATTCTCAGTAAATGGCAGGAACTGTCATATGTCAGGAGTGAGGAGATAAGATTTTGAGAAGTCTGGTGAAGGTTTGAGATCACTGGCAGCAGAAAGAGAATGTGGTTGACAAAGGACAATGAATGGCTTGAGAAGATGTCTCCTGAAACTCAGAAATGAATGCTGCATCCCAAATGCACAACTGTGTGACTTTTTCCAAGTGGAATACTGTCTGGGTGTAACAGTAAACAGTGAACCCTGGTACTGATGCCAAGTTACTGGACAGGAATATGTAGAATATTGTGGAACTTCAGATATTAGAATGGAACGGTTCTGATTACTGAATATGGGGTTCAGGCTCAGCAGGGAATGAAGAGATTTATAGGGACTGAAAGAACAGAAAAAATAAAGCACTGAAGGGACTGGAGAGTTTAGTAGAGTTTGCTAGAAATCTCCCTTCTCCACTCAGCTCTTGGGTCCCTGACTCTGGTGAAAGCTCACAGACATAATGTTTACCTCCTGTGGCCACTGGGGTTGACATCTCAGCCAGGCTGGGTCAACTACACACCTGTACCTCATCATTCTGTTTAGGGTGGGGTCTTCCTATTCCCTAAGCAGGTCAATAAGAGTTCTTCCTGGGATTTTTCCAACTGAAGCTGGTGAGAAAGTCTTCCTTTTCTTTCGGTGGAATTCTGAGTATGGAAGTTCGGCCTCATGAGGGAATCAATGCAAGGTTACAAGAGAAGCAGGCATGAGGGAGAAAAAGAGAGAGAATGATGATGATATAATTGCTGTTTTGGCTTCATTCAATCACTGAAAAAAAAAAATACCCACAACGAGGTGCTAATTCAGTGATGCAAAGTCCCCACCCACAGCTTTCTGAGCAGGTGGATCTTCATATCCATGAACTTTTTGGTAGAGCTAAGTCTTTATCTGTGGCTTAATAATGGTAACTGAAAAATAAGCTAGTTAAATTATTTTATATTTTAACACTTTGGCAAAGTATCCTGAAGAAGGAGAGGGAAACAAAGAGTAATAGCTGCTCTCCTCCGCCCCACAAAAAAAAAAAAAAAAAAAAAAAAAATCTTTTTTCAGTTGAATGATTCTTTCACTGATTTTTTTTTTACATTATCCAGAAGTTACCCACTAAATTACGCTCATATCAAATTAAGCTCAAAGTTATCAAATTTTAAAAACTGTCTATCTGGTCTAATTCAACTGTGAATGAATATTTGGTAGAGTTTAAAATTTAGAGTAGATAAAAGGGATAAGAGAACTCTTTCTTTTGGCTGTAGCAGAAGTAATCAATATTTTTTTAAGTTTAATCTTATTCTAGAAAAGCTCATGTTAGAATTTATAAGAACAACTGGAGTTAATAATTTGGGGACCAAATAAGCCTATTCATCAGGTCACATTATTCAAATATTTAATAAATTGCTTACTATGTCTTAATTAATCTATTTTAATCCATATGGCAATAGACTACAACTCTCTCACACACAAAAGCATAAAATAAACAGAGAATTTGACTTTGTCAGATTTACAGGCCCTGAAACCATAAGATTTACTCAAAAACTTTAAATCTGAAAAAGAGGAGCAGTTAATTTAGCGGATTCTACTGAGGGTTAAGGTTACCCTTTATTTATAGTACAGGCTCATTCCGTTACCAAGGCTGAAGCATGAGATTAATCCCCCCAGATCATTCACTAGCCAAATGTCTCAGCTTCTGACCAACTTAGTCTGAACCTCTCTTTCTTGGCAAAAAGTCTCCTTTGGGATCAAGCCTTTGTTCCTTCAGAAGAGCTGCTGCTGCTGCTGCTAAGTCACTTCAGTCGTGTCCGACTCTGCGCGACCCCAGCTGTTTGCAATTCTAGCAGGACCCACTACTATCATCTCTCTTGAATTGCTCAGATACTTCATTCATTCCAGTATTCCAGGATAAAGAAAAGTGCCCCAGGCCTTCTCCCACCTCCAGAGTCAGGAGAAGAGATGGATCAAGTCAGGAGTGAGTGCTGAGACATAAGCCTCCAGTCAAAGGCTGCAAGGGCACCGTGAGACTGGGAAGTAACCCTGGGCTAAGCAGGCTGGTGGTTGCTGATGATTCTGCGAGGAGCAGTTTCTGGCAATATCTGTTTGGAGTGGGAGAAATATAAAATCAGAGCAGATTAACTGATAATCTTGTCCAACGATGACTCACTCAAGGGTTTTGCTATAAAGAGGAATAAGGAAATGGGGGCAGTAACTGGTGCAGAAAGTGATATAAATAAAATACTTGTTTTAAATGGGAGAAATAAGAGCTTGTAGGAATGACAGAGGAGAGAAGAAAATGTGATGATGATGTAGAGAACTGCATACTTGTGGAATGAATGGGAGAATGAATGTGTGAATAAAGGAATAAATTGTGGAAAGGCTTTTAACATTTACATTAACTATATTAGAGTAAAATACTTATAAATAAGCCAAATTAAATAATACTCCATTAAGTCTTGAAAATAATAAAGGAAAAAATAGGCTATGTTATATAACTGTTAAATCAGTAACAGTAAATCAGCACCCACTCTAGAATGAGTAATGTCTCATATTACAAAAATAAAAGCCTAAGGCACGTTTGTAATCCTTAAAGTATGTAACACATAACATATAAAAAAAAATCTTATGTGTAATCACCCAAGTTGTCAGTTATTTAGCTTTTAAATGTTATGTGTCATATTTATTATAGATATTAAACATAATTAAATTGTTGCTATTATTTCTTGACTCAAAGTATAAAGATGCAACCAGTGAGGACTGTTACAGTATTCTAGGAGAACCCAGTCCTTCCTTAGGAGCTTCACGTACATCCAGGTTTCATATGCTGGTCCTGTCGTTCTGGTAATTTTTTCTTTTGCCTGGAACTAGGCCACATCCCCCTCTGAACCGTATCATTAGAGGATGTTCTTTGCTTCCTCCAAGGCATTCTACTGTCCAGGACACCAATTTTTCTTTGTTTTTGGTTTCCTTTTCCATTTTCCTAGCACAGACATGCTAAGCTCAATTTTACCGCATTGGTGTCACTGACGGTTTGGAGCTCAGACTCAGAGCCAGGCTGTCTGGGGTCTCAGGTGCCACCTGTAGAGACACTGTTCCCTGCCGTGATTAACCTTCCTGTGCTTGACCTCGTTCAGCAGTAAATGAAGCTAAGGATGGCCCCTGACTCTCGGAGCTTTGGCAAAGGTTAAGTGAGGAAATACCTGAGGAGTCAGAGGCATGTGCGGCAATGGTAAGTACTCACTGAATTTAATCAATTGAATTTGATCAACACCCTATGAACCAGGCCTCCTAGCTGGGCACAGACTCCCTACAGGGTGTTCCACTGAAACACGAGAACGGCTTTAGGTCTGCCTCAGTCCTAGACGGAGAAAGTGACTACCATATCCAAATCATCAGCCAGTGTAAAATCTGGGATTCCAATCCGAGACTGCTTACAACTGCCTATGACAGTATTCCAGGATATATCTTATTCTTTACATCAAGTTTTGGTACTCACACATTCTCAGGGTCTACACTGTGGGAGGTATGTGGGGATTCCTGAACCATACACATGCCTCCTGCAATGCTATGTTCTGAGCCCCAGGTTCACTTCCAAATGTCTTCTCAAGATCTCCACTTGGATGCCCTGCTAGAGTACTGAGTAAAATACATCTGAACCAACCTCATATTCTCACTACCCACATTCCCTGCTCCCCACCTTCCCAATCATGAATTTGACTTCCAATATCTTTTTTTCTCACCTGTTCTATCATCTTTCATTACATGTCATCTCATTTAACTCAAAATATCCTTGCAAGCTATTATTAGTCTCATTTTGCAGATGAGGAAAATGAAATTCAGGAAGCCTAAACCGTAGCACAGAATACAATACAGCCAGTAAAACAGCGTTTTAAAACAAGGTTAATTATGTGGGTAAAATTCTCAAGAATTGTTAAGTGAGATGTAATAAAGTAATAATTTTTAAGAATACTGTGTATATACTGTGTGTGCGTGTGTGCTCATTCACTTCAGTCATGTCCCATTCTTTGTGACCCCATAGACTGGAGCCCGCCAGGCTCCTTTGCCCATGGGGATTCTCCAGGCAAGAATACTGGAGTGGGGTGCCATGCCCTCCTCCAAAGGATCTTCCTCACCCAGGGATCGAACCTGAGTCTCCCACATCTCCTGCATTGCTGGTGGGGTTCTATATCACTAGCGCCACCTGGGAAGCCCCATGTATATGCTATATACACTCTGTATCTTTGTGTCTTAAAAGCTGGAAGACAGCACATCAAACTGTTAACGTTATACTCTTCTCTGGTAGGAGGGAGATTTCTGAAATTTGATTTGGGACATCAATACTTGTCTACTCTGTCTACTCTATCTGATAAGAAAAGTGAAGACAGAGCTGTAGGTGGTATAGAGGTCTGTGCAGAAGGTAATAGGGAGCACTGCAGCAGGTGGGTGGAGAGCAAAAAGAGTCAGCAGCTAATTACAGGAACACAGGCAGCGCACCAGAGAATCGATGCAAGGATCAGAAGGACACAGAAGACGGGAGAAAGTGGATGCTTTGCCATTTGAAGAACGACTAACACAAGAAAGTGAGTTCATCTCTTCATGGTTAGCCTAAGGAGGAGAATGTTCTCTGATGCCTATTTCTGACGCCTAATTGAGAGAATACCCCCCATACTATTCACTAAAATATTGCTCTTTTTTTGCTCACAACAACTGCCTATATTGAAATGCCTCTTTGACCATGTAAAGGTCACTTTGAACTTGTGACTCAGGCTCTCTCCCCATTCTCCAGCTGGTCCAGTGAATCAGGATGTTTTTCACTTTTGAATGACTCTATCTTTTACCATCTGGTCAACTTTGCTGATGTTAATTACAGAGTGATTCTACTGACCTACAGATATTGCAATGCATATCTGAACCCTACAACTAGAGTGCAAGTTTCTTAATTGTTAGGACTTTACATTATGCTTTTCCATCATTGCACACAGTTTTAAATGTGGTGTCTTCCATACAGATCCATTCAATAAACATTTCCTAACTAATGCACCGAATTTTAGATGTACAAGAATTCTTCACAAGTAAAAATATTAGCAGAAATAAAGACCTGATTATGATTGCTACAAATTATTTCAATATAATTAATCTGTATGATTTAAAATAAAACTTTAAATGAAGTGCTTCTGTTGAGATTTCCATATAATGAATCAAGAAAATTCAAACTAATGTTTCCCTTAGCAACCATAATTCCATTTCCTTATGCATATATAATATCCCATTGCTATTAATTTACAGTTAAGTTTTATAAGTATATATGTAATACATAATCCTGACAATAAAACATATACTACTATAATAATGCCTAAAATTATAGTACACAAGAGAGCTTTCTATCTCTCCTTTAAAAGTAAGAATATTTTTGAGAGTTTCCCAAAAGTGGCTCTCTAGAGCTACACCTTCATGTGTTGCCGTATGACCATCTGTGTTCATTACATCTTTCTACTTGTCAAAATCTTCCCCTGGCAATAATTTACACACATATGCTTAATTATTACTTTAGCCTTTTAGTATCTTTTAACATTTAATTCCTAAAATTCTTAGGAATCATATATTTATTGAATTATTTATAACATAAGATTTCACATCAATCATTACAAACGTATCTCACAATAAGCTAGCAATTTGAAAAAAGAAAATGTTTTCATACTAATTTTAATGGTGACAATGTAGTAAGTGCAAATGTTAAAAGACACACATCAAAGGACTGTTAAGAGAGTAACCACATTCACATTTCCTGATTATTAATGTCTCTGTATTTACCAACAAGGTCTTGAGAGTCTTAGAATAGCTAATTTCATATTTTTATAGTGTCATTAACATTTTCATCTAGGTGCTTTAATTTCCTAACCAAATTAAACATCTTGAGAGGTCAGAGATTTTATTTGAAGCTTTTGGTTTCCACAAGTTAGCAGAGTAGCAAACAAGTATCATTCATTCGGGAAATATGTGTTGATGTGCTGTTAATCATTTCCAAATACTTACGATGGCTCATCATAAAGCAAAAACAATAACAACTACGAAACCTCCCTCAGTGTTACAGACGTCAATTTTGAAAATAAATGGCATATTGATACATAGACAGATATTTGATTTAAAAATCAAAAAGAGCTCACACATACAGGAAAAAATTAAATTATTCACATGTTAGTGTGCCTTGAAGTGACCTCTATGTTATATTCTGTAAAATATAGACTGGTGGGTCAGGGAGATATCATATAAATTCACATTTTTAAAGAATTTCTGTCATTCTCATGCCCACTAAATTTCAAGGACTCACGTTTACATGTTTATGGGTAGAAAATTGCATACCAAATTTCAGTACGCTCTCTAAAATGACTAAATTACATTAACACGTGTAGATATTTTATTGTTTACTTTATCTTTTCAGAATTTAAATTTTCTTCTCATTTTAAGTTAAAAATCTTAAACTGCAATGTGTAATTCTAAAACGGTAAGTTCAGTTATACAGGAGATGTGAAAGTATTGTATTCTCAACTGTGATGTTTTTCCCTAGGAATACAAAGGAAATATACCTTCAGATACTGAACTTTACATTTAGTTTATTATGTGTTTGATCATTGTCATTACAAAATGGGTAAATCATTTTTTAACTTAAAATATATGAATCCATCATCAGTTTCTAAATACATCTACACTGAAGTAACAAGATACACTAAAATTTGAACTGTTTTTATGATGAAAATAGATCATAGCCTCCCACAAAAATAACTGAAAGAATATTTTCTTTAACTTTTAAAGACAATTTACATTTGAGCAAAGAATGTGTGCATTTAAACTACAGCCCTGAACTCAGTTTAGCAAAATTATAGGCACTTATATATGAAGGGTCTGTTAAAATTCATCTTGCAGCACTAAATTTGCTACAGTTATAACATTCCTCTTATTTAAATGTTTTATGCAGAAAATTACATATTCTCAGAGAAAATTTCAGAGCTATATTGAATTAAAATATTTCAAGAGGTATTTTGGAGAAATAATGCAAACACTGGGAAAATGTTCTGCTTAGGGGGGAGGGGGGCAGATGTTAGCATCTAAAGACACATTTAAAAATGAATTACGTTTATTCACTCTGTTACAAAGATGTAGTCAAATTATTTCTATTAATTCCTCCTGTGACTGATATAACAAAATATTAATGCCTGCAGCGGGCATATCTTCCTCATGCTGAGGCAGTTAAAAAGTATGAATGTTTAAAAGATTAACTGATATAATCTTCATAATCAATAGGATCTAGGATACCAGACCCTTGCACTTTTTAGTCCACATGTACAGAGAGGAAGAAAGAAAGAAGAAAAAGCATGCAAACGACTTGACCCTAATTGTGCACAATTCAAAACACATGTCATATAAAATGGCTACAGATCATCAGATTCAAGACTTTGTCTCTACATACTCTAAGTTCTAAAGTCAGATATTATGAAACATATATAAAGTTGCAAGAACACATGGTGCCTGCAAAGGTCAATTAAGATAACCTTTAAAGTACTTTCTAGAGTAACTGATTAATGTCAGTTAATATATGAATAAAGTGTCAGTAAATCTGTGATTCTAGCACTTGTGAAAAAACATTTATTTCATTTTATTGTGTATGTAAAATAGCATACTTTTACAGAAAATTTAACTGGGATATTAAATTGTTTTATACTTCAAAACTGATAACCTATTCCATAGGCTCTGTTAAGGCTGACCTAAATAGCTAAGAAAACTAATACATATCCTAGTTATAATGTTGGGTAAAAATCAAGGAAAACAAAGCATTTTAAAGAAAATGTTTGATATTATATTTATGAATAACCAAATTCAACTAAATACATGACATAAAGACTTCTAACTGCATTCCATGTGTGACAGAAAGATCAGCAAGGTAACTCAACTCCCCAAATCTACCGTTATGAATGTCCATTGCCTAAAACTATTTTGCTAATTTTTTCTTCATATTCTTTAGACAAAAATACTAACAAAAGTATCTTATAATTGCACATCTCTATCTCAATGAGAGTTTTTTTCTGAATGTATTTTCTAGTCTGACAACTCTGAGAACATTCTCCTGAGGGGAAAAAGAGAGAGAGAGAGAGAGAGTATAAAAAAATAAGGCAGGGGTGTTTCTCTCAGACAAGGCATAGTGTTAGTGAACCTTGAGAATTATAATACAGAGCTGCATTCTGGAAATATTAGTTTCCCTCATAAATTTGTTTTTTGAGGTCTCATTTTCTATTCTCTAAAGGTCCTGCATATCTTGAAGGGCTTAACATCTCTTGGGGAAGGGAAAAAATATTAAGTTGTTGAAATGTTTTGATACCCTTGATCCTCTTTTCCACGTGGGAGGAGAACTTTGGGAGTAAGCAGGTGCCATGGGTGACACAGGCGCTTACCACCCTCCCCTCAGGGCTTCTCAGGTGGTTCAGTGGTAGAGAATCTGCCTGCCAATGCAAAGATGTGGATTCTTTCCCTGCTTTGGGAAGATCTCTTGGAGAAGGAAACGGCAACCTACTCCAGTGTCCTTGCCTGGAAAACCCCATGGACAGAGGGGCCTGGCAGGTTACAGTCCATGGGGGTGGAGAGTCGGACATGACTGAGCCATTAAACAGGCATGCGAGCTTTCTAAAAGCATGTGCCAAATAAATTAATGCACTTACTTCATTGAGTACATACCAGGTAGTACTTTAGCAACAGTATGGCAGCTCAGATGGTAAAGCGTCTGTCTACAATGCAGGAGACCCGGCTTCAAGCCCTGGGTTGGGAAGATCCCTTGGAGAAGGAAATGGCAACCCACTCCAGTACTATTGCCTGGAAAATTCCATGGACAGAGGAGCCTGGTAGGCTACAGTCTATGGGGTCGCCAAGAGCCAGACATGACTGAGCAACTTCACTATACCCTGAATAAACTAAAAGAACCCTTGTCCTTGTGGAGTTGACAGTTTCAAAGATCACAATTATATCATGAGGCCATCTTTTTGAAAGGATAAGATGAGATAGGATAACATTTCTGGGTGTCCACTGGCTCATTTCTAAAGTAGAGGATTTGGAATATGTATGAACATTTTTTCCAATTCTAAAATCCTGTAACTATTCTAACAGTGATGACTAACTGGACTGGAGGAAATTCAAGGAGGCACTTGCTCTTCCTTCTCCATAAGATTTCAAGCCAATAAACTTAGAAAAACTCCCTTTAAATTTTACTGAGAACAGCTATGGTTTTGTTGATAAATAACTGGAACTCAATCTACAGTCTGTCTAAAGAGCACTTTTCTTAAAAGCAACCATGCTTAAATAGTACTTTTGATAATGCTCACTAAAAAGTCTTAAATACACAAATTTAATTGGAAGTGGTTATACATAGATTTCCATTTTATGTATATGATCTAACTACACTTGCTTGCTTAGTGCTTCAGTCATGTTTGATACTCTGCAGCCCTGTGGACTTTTGCCCACCAGGCTTCTCTGTCCATGGGATTTTCCAGGCAAGAATACTGGAGTGGATTGCCATTTCTTACTTCAGGGGATCTTCCTGACCCCAGGATGAAACCCGTTGTCTCTTGCATCTCTTGCAGTGGCAGGCGGATTCTTTACCACTATCACTTTCACTTTCACTTTCCTGTCACCACCTGGGAAGCCTATGATCTGTTTTGATGCTTAATTATTGCATTGCCTCAGTGTGTCCTTTACTTACCTCTCTCAAAAAGACTCGTGGAGTGAGTGTAATCCTTATAATGTATACTTTTTCTTGTTGCTCAGTGGCTAAGTTGTGTCTCACTCTTTGCGACCCCATGGAATGCAGCACGCCAGGCTTCCCTGTCCTTCAACATCTTCTGGAGTTTGCTCAAATTCATGCCCACAGAGTCAGTGATGCCACCTAACCATCTCATCTTCTGCCTCCTCCTTCTGCTTCTGCCTTCAGTCTTTCCCAGAACACTTTAGTAAGTATAAGTATACTTACTAAGATGAATATAGTACTTATTGAAATTTACAATCGCTCTGGGTTATACATTTATGCAAACAAAGTAAATAATCAAAAATTTTACCTTGATAAAAATTAAATGTTATCTTCCATGATAACATTATATTTGGAAGTTCTTAATTTTCCAAGGTATTTTCAATAAAATCTATTATTTATACAAGGACAAAAAACATACAATGTTTCAGGAAATTTTCTCCAAAAACTGGGGCACTATAACTTGGCACTAAAAACAAAATACTATATATAAGTTAAAAATTTTAGCCAAAGTGCATGTCAAATATTTTAGTAAATGGAAAACTATAAAAAACTCTTTTCACAAACATTTAAAAAATAATGCATTTCTACTATTCAAAAAATTTCTTAATTAACCCCTTTAACCAAATAAAATTACCACTAGTGTGCTCCATCTAAGTGGCTCTAAATAATGGTTAATGAAATCAGTGGGATAACATTATAGTTTCAGCCCCAAGGGCAAAATAAATTATTTCAGTAAGAGGAAACACATAGTAGGTCAAGATTTTTTTTTATATAAACTGTTCTTAATCCTTTTTTAGAAGTAGGAAAATAACATTCATTTTTGTGTTTAACACTGAGTTTCTTGGGCTTCCCTTGTGTCAGCTGGTAAAGAACCTGCCTGCAATGTGGGAAACCTCAGTTTGATCCCTGGGTTGGGAAGATCCTGGAGAAGGGAAAGGCTACCCACTCCAGTATTCTGTCCTGGAGAATTCCACGGACTGTATAGTCCANCTGTTAAGGCTGACCTAAATAGCTAAGAAAACTAATACATATCCTAGTTATAATGTTGGGTAAAAATCAAGGAAAACAAAGCATTTTAAAGAAAATGTTTGATATTATATTTATGAATAACCAAATTCAACTAAATACATGACATAAAGACTTCTAACTGCATTCCATGTGTGACAGAAAGATCAGCAAGGTAACTCAACTCCCCAAATCTACCGTTATGAATGTCCATTGCCTAAAACTATTTTGCTAATTTTTTCTTCATATTCTTTAGACAAAAATACTAACAAAAGTATCTTATAATTGCACATCTCTATCTCAATGAGAGTTTTTTTCTGAATGTATTTTCTAGTCTGACAACTCTGAGAACATTCTCCTGAGGGGAAAAAGAGAGAGAGAGAGAGAGAGTATAAAAAAATAAGGCAGGGGTGTTTCTCTCAGACAAGGCATAGTGTTAGTGAACCTTGAGAATTATAATACAGAGCTGCATTCTGGAAATATTAGTTTCCCTCATAAATTTGTTTTTTGAGGTCTCATTTTCTATTCTCTAAAGGTCCTGCATATCTTGAAGGGCTTAACATCTCTTGGGGAAGGGAAAAAATATTAAGTTGTTGAAATGTTTTGATACCCTTGATCCTCTTTTCCACGTGGGAGGAGAACTTTGGGAGTAAGCAGGTGCCATGGGTGACACAGGCGCTTACCACCCTCCCCTCAGGGCTTCTCAGGTGGTTCAGTGGTAGAGAATCTGCCTGCCAATGCAAAGATGTGGATTCTTTCCCTGCTTTGGGAAGATCTCTTGGAGAAGGAAACGGCAACCTACTCCAGTGTCCTTGCCTGGAAAACCCCATGGACAGAGGGGCCTGGCAGGTTACAGTCCATGGGGGTGGAGAGTCGGACATGACTGAGCCGTTAAACAGGCATGCGAGCTTTCTAAAAGCATGTGCCAAATAAATTAATGCACTTACTTCATTGAGTACATACCAGGTAGTACTTTAGCAACAGTATGGCAGCTCAGATGGTAAAGCGTCTGTCTACAATGCAGGAGACCCGGCTTCAAGCCCTGGGTTGGGAAGATCCCTTGGAGAAGGAAATGGCAACCCACTCCAGTACTATTGCCTGGAAAATTCCATGGACAGAGGAGCCTGGTAGGCTACAGTCTATGGGGTCGCCAAGAGCCAGACATGACTGAGCAACTTCACTATACCCTGAATAAACTAAAAGAACCCTTGTCCTTGTGGAGTTGACAGTTTCAAAGATCACAATTATATCATGAGGCCATCTTTTTGAAAGGATAAGATGAGATAGGATAACATTTCTGGGTGTCCACTGGCTCATTTCTAAAGTAGAGGATTTGGAATATGTATGAACATTTTTTCCAATTCTAAAATCCTGTAACTATTCTAACAGTGATGACTAACTGGACTGGAGGAAATTCAAGGAGGCACTTGCTCTTCCTTCTCCATAAGATTTCAAGCCAATAAACTTAGAAAAACTCCCTTTAAATTTTACTGAGAACAGCTATGGTTTTGTTGATAAATAACTGGAACTCAATCTACAGTCTGTCTAAAGAGCACTTTTCTTAAAAGCAACCATGCTTAAATAGTACTTTTGATAACGCTCACTAAAAAGTCTTAAATACACAAATTTAATTGGAAGTGGTTATACATAGATTTCCATTTTATGTATATGATCTAACTACACTTGCTTGCTTAGTGCTTCAGTCATGTTTGATACTCTGCAGCCCTGTGGACTTTTGCCCACCAGGCTTCTCTGTCCATGGGATTTTCCAGGCAAGAATACTGGAGTGGATTGCCATTTCTTACTTCAGGGGATCTTCCTGACCCCGGGATGAAACCCGTTGTCTCTTGCATCTCTTCCAGTGGCAGACGGATTCTTTACCACTATCACTTTCACTTTCACTTTCCTGTCACCACCTGGGAAGCCTATGATCTGTTTTGATGCTTAATTATTGCATTGCCTCAGTGTGTCCTTTACTTACCTCTCTCAAAAAGACTCGTGGAGTGAGTGTAATCCTTATAATGTATACTTTTTCTTGTTGCTCAGTGGCTAAGTTGTGTCTCACTCTTTGCGACCCCATGGAATGCAGCACGCCAGGCTTCCCTGTCCTTCAACATCTTCTGGAGTTTGCTCAAATTCATGCCCACAGAGTCAGTGATGCCACCTAACCATCTCATCTTCTGCCTCCTCCTTCTGCTTCTGCCTTCAGTCTTTCCCAGAACACTTTAGTAAGTATAAGTATACTTACTAAGATGAATATAGTACTTATTGAAATTTACAATCGCTCTGGGTTATACATTTATGCAAACAAAGTAAATAATCAAAAATTTTACCTTGATAAAAATTAAATGTTATCTTCCATGATAACATTATATTTGGAAGTTCTTAATTTTCCAAGGTATTTTCAATAAAATCTATTATTTATACAAGGACAAAAAACATACAATGTTTCAGGAAATTTTCTCCAAAAACTGGGGCACTATAACTTGGCACTAAAAACAAAATACTATATATAAGTTAAAAATTTTAGCCAAAGTGCATGTCAAATATTTTAGTAAATGGAAAACTATAAAAAACTCTTTTCACAAACATTTAAAAAATAATGCATTTCTACTATTCAAAAAATTTCTTAATTAACCCCTTTAACCAAATAAAATTACCACTAGTGTGCTCCATCTAAGTGGCTCTAAATAATGGTTAATGAAATCAGTGGGATAACATTATAGTTTCAGCCCCAAGGGCAAAATAAATTATTTCAGTAAGAGGAAACACATAGTAGGTCAAGATTTTTTTTTATATAAACTGTTCTTAATCCTTTTTTAGAAGTAGGAAAATAACATTCATTTTTGTGTTTAACACTGAGTTTCTTGGGCTTCCCTTGTGTCAGCTGGTAAAGAACCCGCCTGCAATGTGGGAAACCTCAGTTTGATCCCTGGGTTGGGAAGATCCTGGAGAAGGGAAAGGCTACCCACTCCAGTATTCTGTCCTGGAGAATTCCACGGACTGTATAGTCCATGGGGTCTCAAAGAGTTGGACACGACTGAGACACTTTCACTTCACTTCTCAATTAGATATACTGTTAAATTGTCAGTGTGACAGGAAGGAATGTGTTTAAATGGCTTAGAAAAATTCACTTTCAAAGTATCATCAAATATCAATAAGGATAGAGTCATGTTTCTACCTTACTCTCCAAAAACAAGTAGTTTATATTGGTATCCTCAGGATAAGATTCCCCAAAGTAACAAGACATTGATGATTCCACACCTACTGAAAACTAAGTCAGTGGTCCCCTAACTCAGTGCTGTTATTCCCAGTAAGGCAAAAGATGGTGAAGGAAATGCTCAGAAAAAAATTTTAAGAACAACGCAACTACCATCCCTGTGATCAAAGACACTTTCCCTTCTTTCTCTGGTTAGGTTTTGACCAACACAGGAAAAAAGAAAAAAANGTCCCCTAACTCAGTGCTGTTATTCCCAGTAAGGCAAAAGATGGTGAAGGAAATGCTCAGAAAAAAATTTTAAGAACAACGCAACTACCATCCCTGTGATCAAAGACACTTTCCCTTCTTTCTCTGGTTAGGTTTTGACCAACACAGGAAAAAAGAAAAAAGAAAAAAATGAAAGTTAGTGAACAGTGGGAGTAGAGATCATCCTTGCAACTTTGTCCCACATACAGAAAGTCCTCAGAAGCTGAAATTTGGGATGAGAAACAGAAGCATTCATTCCTACTGATTTTTCTCATGATTCTCCCTTGTCTTCTCTTGGCCCTTCAAGAAAGCTTATTTAGAAGACGCAAATCTTTTTGTCTAAGTAACACCATGTTCTTATATCAGCTCATTCCAATTGGTAGGAGGTTTTAAAAAACAATAACATGGTGTCTTTGCATGCTTGGTTCTCAATAAATATGTCTTAGTTGACTAAATAAGTAATCGATGCCAGGTAAAGAAATGAGGTCTAATATTTGGTTCAAATCATCTTGAAAGGAAAAATATATTTTTAATTATGTATTCTTAGAGCAGTCTTAGGTACTATACAAAAGTTTTCAGGATTGTTTTTTTGTTTGTTAGGTTTGTTAGGGTTTTTTGGCTGCACCAGACAGCATGCAAAATCTTAGTTCTCCGCCTGTGTCCCCAGGAGTGGAAGCATGGAATCTTAATCACTGGACCAATGGGTAAGTCCCTACACAAGGGTTGATCTTTGTAATATCTGCCAAAAGAAGACTGGTTGAAATGATGCTTATAAAGAAGATCCAAAAATTTTAATTGAATATTTCAAAATAAAATTTAAACAATCTTGTTATAAATACTAAACTCCTGCCTTCATTTTGCCATCTGTGTTTCATGAAGGAGGTATTCAAAAGCTAAAAGAAATCGTATTCCAAGATTTATGTAAAAGTGCTCTAAATGTGGCAGCCTTCCTGACCCAGCATGTAGCAGAGGATGAAAAGGTCTGCTTTATGAGCCAGAACCTGACTCCAGCCACTGCAGGTATATCAGCTTCACTCCGGTTACTT
>SJYX01016207.1:92842-121408 GCA_006410675.1 Oreotragus oreotragus
TACTGGAGTGGGTAGCCTTTCCCTTCTCCAGGGGATCTTCCCAACCCAGGGATTGAACCCAGGTCTCCCACACTGCACACGGATTCTTTACCAGCTGAGCCCCCAGGGAAGGCCTATACTTTGGTAAGAACGCACAAAAAAGTTCCAGTCTCAGCCTTTGTCAGTAAGGATGGGAGTAAGGCCATGGTTTTTCCTCTGGTGTTTGCTAGATAAGAGTGATTATTGTCTACAATTTTTCTTTTGGCTTCCCTTTTTCTGGACCTTTGATTAAAAGGAATGAAATTTTATTGGGGCTATTTTTGCTTGTGTGCATCTGTCTCTTATACACATCTAGATGTGTATAAGAGACAGAATCACAGCAGGCCAGGCCTCCCTGTCCATCACCATCTCCCGGAGTTCACTCAAACTCATGTCTATTGAGCCAGTGATGCCATCCAGCCATCTCATCCTCTGTCGTCTCCTTCTCCTCCTGCCCCCAACCCCTCCCAGCATCAGAGTCTTTTCCAATGAGTTTTGAAGTCTAAGAAGTACTTAATAAAATGGAAATTATTTTTTTCTGATCAACCAAACATATTAGAAGCATTTGGTTTGTTAATGATTGGTCTTTGATTAAGTAAAATCAAGTCATACTGATTTGAAAAGCATTTTTCCTATTTTTTTTTTTAAATCAGTGCTTTTGTGCACAGACAACACAAGTTTTCATGAAACAAAGACCCAATCATTTCCCATTTGGGACATGGTGAATGGACAACACTAAATGTATTGATTGAATTAAAAGGAGAACAAATATTCAAAATATAAAACAACTGTATTTTGAAAAACATAAACTGAGAATTGCTTAAAAAGAGACGCTGTGTGTACTATAGTCTTCCACTAAAATTGGTAAATTATCCCTTGATTTATAATTTCATGACTATCAGTACTGTTTGTGAATGGACAACACTAAATGTATTGATTGAATTAAAAGGAGAACAAATATTCAAAATATAAAACAACTGTATTTTGAAAAACATAAACTGAGAATTGCTTAAAAAGAGACGCTGTGTGTACTATAGTCTTCCACTAAAATTGGTAAATTATCCCTTGATTTATAATTTCATGACTATCAGTACTGTTTACTTCCCTAATTTAACTGTTCATATTAAATAAGTCAAAAAATTTCCTGTAACATTAGCTGGTATAGGCATAACTAAGAAAGATGTTTTTGAGGTATAACCCAATTAAAATCAAATAAAACAAAGACTATGATATTATTGGTTCTTCAAAAATATTATATAATATTCATTTATACCAATAAGCAGAGAATTATATGGTGATATGCTATCAGACATGCTAAACAAAATCAAGTAAAAATATATGCATATTTGACCAAAGCAGAATTAGAAAAATATCATAGTTAGCATTATTATTATATTATTAATGTATGAAAAATTTGTTTAATTGTTTTTAAATAATAAATATTAACAACTAGTCAAGTTCTCAAAATTTTTTGTGGTTTGATGCTATAATAAGTTACAAAGAAAAATTGATGAGATAAAAGAACATCAAAGTAAGAAAGTTAAAAAAGGAAAATATATTACACTAAAACAAACAACTTTCATCAACTCTATTGCTTTAAATTCATTTTATTTCACTGGCCTAACTTTTCTTATTTAACATTTTAAAACTAATAATAAGTTAAAAACCATGTGGACAGAGTTTATGGTCATTGAATATGTAGATAATAGAAACCTTTCTACAATGTTGACATTTTAAAATGTTTGTGTCTAAGCTTCATTTATGATATTTTAGTTATTTTGAATGATCAGTTGCTGCACCAGTAAAATTTAACATTTTTATCCTAATTTATTAACATGAAGTCACCATTAAAAATGTTTATAACTAATTTATAAGATACCTGAAACAAACAGATTTTAGTTTAAAAGTTCAAATGTAAGAAAGAATATAAGAAAGAGCATCAGGGACAAAGGAAATCTCTAAGGCGAGTCTTCTTTCCTCTCTTCTCTATGGTCATTTGCTAAAAGCTTATCAAGACAGTGAGATTCTCATAGGATTAATTTAGGTAGTTCTCACTTTCCTCAGCAATTGACCCCTGCAACCAGCTTTATATAGCTAATTGTGTATAAAAAATGTCAACCTGAAGATTTGGCCCTCTGAATTACTTACTAAATAAAATCACAGATTGTCTAAGGATATATTTAAGGAGCAAAGATACCATTATAAACAACTATAACTATTCAAACTAGTAACTCAAAATTGTGTTCGTACCATTACTGCACAAGGACCACTAATAGCAACTGAAGAATCATAATCAACTGTAGACAATTATATGCTAGCAAAACTGCCAAAAATAGGCCACAAAATCAGAGACCCGCTCTTGGATTCATCATCAGTTGAGTGTGTTGATACTGGACAAAGTTGTTATGAACTTCATTTTCCATACTTTAAGACAGAAATACTAATAGCTATATTACATAAGGCTTACAGAGAAGATTTCATTTAATATCTTTGACAACAGTGAATTGTTCAACAAGTGTTAAATTTCATTGCAATTATACACAAACAATATGAATAATATTATTGTTTTCATTATCCAAAAGTAAATCAGAGAGCAAGAATCCACAGAATGTGAGCTTGAGGAGGGCAACTAAGGAAGATGGATTATAGCGGATCTCTTCAAGGATTTAAGTGAAAAAATCTTATGCATACATATATAAATTTATATCTTGGCACTGACTCACAGCTATCCACAATATCCTGATTCTTCATTTAATATTAACACTTTAGCTTATTTTAGGCAGAAGCTACCAAGTAAGTATATGAAAGTAGTGGGAAAACCTTTTATTAGTGCTATCACATGAGAACACAAAAAAACAAGGTTACTGGCTTCCTTGGGGGCCCCATGTGTTGCCAGCCACTGCAGTCTACTCAGTGGGCAAGCTCCTGCTTGAGAAAAGTCTTCACTGTGCATCTAACAGGCAGAGTAATCCAAGCTGCTGACTGTCACACCGTGGCAAAACTGTTCCAGTCTCAGAACTTGTGAATGTTACATCCCAGGGTAAAAAGGTAGAGAAGGCAATGGCAACCCACCCCAGGACTCTTGTCTGGAAAGTCCCATGGACAGAGGAGCCTGGTGGGCTGCGGTCCATGGGGTCCCTAGGACTCGGACGCGACTGAGCGGCTTCACTTTCGGCTTCACTTTCACTTTTCACTTTCGCGCATTGGAGAAGGAAATAGCAACCCACTTCAGTGTTCTTGCCTGGAGAATCCCAAGGACAAGGGAGCCTGGTGGGCTTCCGTCTATGGCGCTGCACAGAGTTGGACACGACTGAAGCAACTTAGCAGTAGCAGCAGCAGGGTAAAAGGACCTTGAGATAGGAAAATTACACTGGATTTTTCGGGTGGGTGGATTCTAATCACAGCGGTGTTTAGAAGCGAAAAGTCTCTCTCAGAGGTAGTCAGAGGGAGACATGAGAATAGAATTGTCAGAGAGAGACAGCGTCACCGATTTTGAGAATGGAACACAAGTGTCTTCCAGAAGCTGAAAAAAGCAAGGAAAATAGAGTCTCCCCTGGAGCCTCCAGAAAGGAATGTAGCCAACACTTTTAGACTGGTGAGATCACTCTTGGACTTCTACATAGCCTTTAAGAGAACAAATTTGTGTTGCTTCAAGTCCACTAAATTTTCAGTGCTTTGTCACAGCGGCAATAGGGAACTCATACAGTGGGGGGCTGTCATGCAGTGTTAGGATTATTAGCATCCTTACCTGTTGAAATCTATTGTCAAGAATGCTCCCGAGTTACGGCCACAACTAAAAAGCCTCTTCTACTTTTCCAAATTTCCAGATTTGTGCAGTTCTAGAACCCATGCATTAATAAACAGTTTTCCATAATGTAAGTTGGCAATGATATAGCTAGATTCTAATGGAGAAATTCAAATCTTCTGATAAACCATAAAGATCACCTTCAATGCAATATAGGCCATATTTCCTATAAACAGATTTCTTACTAGGTCAGGCCCATTTCACACTATATTGTTTACATCTTTCAGTGAAACCTATGTGGTAGGCAATTGTATTTCTAACTTTCTAGACCAACTCATTTATCATGATACCCATTAAGAAGCCATTGCTAGCATGGAATCTAATGGGAGTCCAAAGAAGGGAGAAATACATTTCCGACCCAAAAGAAATATGAATGCTATTTTAAACCACTTTAAAATAAACAGCATGACAAACTTGATGATTTGAAACTGTTGATTCATATGTCATATATAAGAAAATAAGCAAAATATTGGTTATTCTAAGTAGTTAACAGAGAACAATATTTTGCTGTTTAAAAATGTCTATAATATCCATATATTTCAATTTTAAACCAAATTCATGTTAATATTTTAGTATATTTTTTCAAATTTATGTGAGCTCTAATATGCAAAACAGCTTCAAAATGACACAGTAAGGGTTAACCATGGAGTTAAAAATTTGAAGGAAGGATACTGAAGTGAAAATAAAAACTATTTTTCACTTTTTTCTTAACACACATATCATAATAAACAAGTATTTCTGTGATACTTTAAAAGTTACTCATCACATTTTACTAAGTTAAGTACCACAGAAAGAAATTAAAGTTTCTATGTGGAGATTCAAAATTTCAAAAATTTTTAAATTTAAATTTTAATTAGATTAGCATAGTTTGGGCACAATTGTCTAGTTTACTAGTTCCAAGAATTCATGATATCTGCCACCAAAAGGTAAAACTAACAAAGCTAAGCAGAAAAAAACTAAAATGATGCTACATGTATTGTTTCAAACCTGAATATAAACAAAATACTTTATGTGATAATCTACTAAAATATTTATTATTTTAACTATAAATAATAAATCTTCCATCTCATAAAAATACATATGCTCTTCACAAGAATAGGCAATGCATTCTATTTTCTAAATAATTTATTCTCTATTAATCAGATAGAAATAAAGATAACCTCATATCCACTTTGTACTAAAAATAAATAGTACTTGATCTACACTTTGAAATATTCTTAATCAGCTTCAAGCGATAAATAGCTCAGGAAAGAAATGCTATAATTTTATTTATTGCAGGGCTTATTATGCAGTCAGATGGTTTTCATCACAAAGGTCTAATATACTTTCATCTTCACAGAAAAATATAAAATGTCCTTTGAAATCAAACAGAGCTTCCAAAGACATCAGTCAGTCCATTGTGAAAATATTACAGCTTTGTCACTTTGGCCCAAGAGATTTCTGTCAGTCGCCAATCTGGTGTCACTATAGAATTACAGCTAGAGTACACTATCAATGCCTGCTGCGTCCTTTGGGAAACTAAGCTTTGCTGGTTGAACTTTACAATTTAGTCCCACAGGCAGAAGAACAAAGCTTTGAAAAGCAGACAGGACACATTCTTCCTCTAAAATTCTAAAGAGACAAGATAGAATCTATTTGCAATTGTTTGGTGTATTATAGATTAAATTGAATATTAAACACATTTCTCTGTCTCATAATTAGTATTAGCTGTCTCTTTGTGTTTGCTTCAACTAATTACATTGTTTTAGAATTTTCAAAAGTACCTGTGCACTTTTAATATTAGAGCTCCTTTTGCCTTATTGAGCAATTGCCAGTTAACAGTAATTCCCTCTGTCAAAGTGCAGGTAAAAGGAATAAAGCTTTCCCCTTCCTATTCTTTAAAACATATATCCTAAAGATCACTTCCTAAAGCTAAGAGTAATATTTCAAATTTGCTGATAAAGTATGGCAGGAAAAAGTCTAAGAAATTAATGTTTTAAATGTATTTTACTATTTACTTAATTACTATTATTTTATTATTATAGTTTCAAAAATAATTAAAATCTAGGCTTTAGAAACAGAGTTACATTAGTGAGACTAATGTACTTATGTTTTTCAAGCACTAGGCTTCTCAGATGACTCAATGGTAAAGACTCCACCTGCCAACGCAGGAGATATGGGTTCATTTCCTGGGTTGGAAAGATCCCCTTGAGAAGGAAATAGCAACCCACTCCAGTATTCTTATCCAGAAAGTTCCATGAACAAAGGAGCATGGCAGGCTGTAGTCCAGGGGTCACAGAGTCCAGACAAGACTGAGTGCCTAAGCACACAGGCATTCAGATATATACATGTATATTCTACTATTTCCTGGATCATAACACTTTTATTTTCTTCATGCAGTAGGACACTGTATATCCCAAATGCTGAATGATAAGGTTTTTTTTCTACTATATTTACCCCTAGACTTAGATCAGTCACTTAGAAAAGTCTATCAGGAGGTATATAGAAATACCTTCTTAGCTTCAATGACTAGAAATTACCCTTGTTCTTCTGTAACTGCTGTTTCCACATCTGCACATTTAACCCACCATGGATTGAGTCCAATGACCACATATCATTTGCTAGGCTCAAGTAGGTTAAAGGAAATAGAATTGCTTCCTAGTGGCTAGTTAAAACCAAAGAAATAGACCAATCAGCCCACAAATATTTTGTTTCTACTTAACTGTAATGTAACAATTCTTTTCTATCAGGATTAAATGTTGAAATATGTTCTAAAATGGATTTTAAAAATAAAATGTAGAATTAACAGAAATTATTAAAGAGAAAATTATGTTTATTTGGAAATAGAAACAAAGTTAATATACATGTAAACATTTCCTTTTTAATTTATAATCAATTGAATAACTCTGTTCTATCTGAAATTACATATCCTATGTATATTTATATTAATGCAATAACTTTCATACTACATAAAGAAATGCAAGAATCAAAGAGCCTGATGGCAGTAGTAGTGGTAAAGAGTCTGCCTGCCAGTGCAGGAGACGGAAGAGACTCAGGTTTGATCCCTGGGTCAGGGAGATCCCTTGGAATAGGAAATGGCAACCCACTCCAGTATTCTTGCCTGGGAAATCCCATGGACAGAGAAGCCTGCTGGGTTAGTCCATAGGGCTGCAAAGAGTCGGACACGACTAACGAGACTTAGTATGTATGTACATACGTACAGTGTACAAACTGCTTCATAAAATTGAACATATTTTCTTGCCTCATTCATACAGTAAAGTCAAAACATGAAGGGACTTTTATTGGTCATTTTCTTATTTTATATCTAACAGTAACTAGTCCCTATAAGGTTTGGGGACTCAGAAGTTAAAAATGTCCTTAGGGATTAAAGTTCTGCCAATTTAGCAAAAAAAAAAATCTTCAGACAGTGTAATGAGAGTCTTCAAAGGTGCAATAAGATGCTACATTTCCAGAGAACACCCAGTTTTGCCAGAGTCTTTGAAATATCAGGAGGCAATCAATTCTTCAACCCTTTGAGAATTACTCGCTAAGTTGTTTGAGATCACTGAGGTTTGCCTGAGTTGGTTTCCCCTATCTTTAGGTCTGCGTGATATGTTGATTACCAACTAACCAAGGGGGGTGTGTGTGAGAGAGTGAGAGAGTGAGAGATGCTTGTAACACATCTTCTATGTCATATGATTTTGTGCAATGTTTCAAAGCCCTGTCTCAATAAGATATCTCAGACAAAAAAAAAAAAAAAAAAAAAACCAGATAAAATCCCTACTACTGAAGAAACAGTAATAAGTTGTTTTGACAGTAAGTCAATTCCAGAATAATTTAAAAATAATATATATTCTAATGTCTTTCAGTGGCACATTAGCAGAGATCAAGATCAAAACAGGAGGTGACTCATTTGCTTGGCACTCTCCAGTAGATAGCCACTGGCCAGTTTGGGCTAATGAACATTTGAAATACAGCAAGTACAGAAAAGCATAAATAGGCACCAGATTTTATGCAGTAATTTTTCAAGTCTGAAAAATATTTCATGTGTATTAAAGTATTAAAAATACTGTATCTTTTGATATATTGCTTAATTAAATTATTGTGCATGCAAGCTCAGTTGCTAAGTTGTGGCTGACTCTTCTGCAACTGCATGGACTGTAGCCCACCAGGCTCCTCTGACCATGGGATTTCTCCAGCATGAATACTGGAAGGGGTTGCCATTTCCTCCTCCAGGGGAGCTTCCCAATCCAGGGATGGAACTTGGGTCTCCTGCATTGGCAGGCAGATTCTTTACCACTGAGCCACCAGTGAAGCCTAATAATTTAATCTTAACACTTTTAAAAAAGTGGTTACTAGAAATTCTTAAATTACACATGCGGTTCACATTATATTTCTATTGGAAAGCACTCATCTCTATATAAATTTGGAAAGTTAATAAGAGTTTAGAGTGGAAAGGACATTGGGTTAGGAGAAGTACTTCAGAAGGCTATTAAACAATAAACACTGGTAGATGGTCATTTTGAAGTCCTTTAAAGAGTTTTGCTTTGTTTTCTTTTTTGGATAATGTACTAATTGAAGCAGCATGAGACAAAGGCATAGTGCACACACCTCTGGAAAACTTTTAGAATGCCCACCCTGGGGGCAGCACTCAGATTTTGATTAAAATGGTCTGCTTTGGGACACAGAGCTTTTAAAAATAATTCCCTGGGTGCTTCTACAATAAAGAAGGATTGTGTACCACTATTCACTAAAAGGTCAGAGGATTAATAAACTCATATCCAAAGGATTCACAGAAAGACTATAGAAGGTGGGCTTACTAGAAAAGAGGCTTGACCCACAATTTTACCCAGGGCATAGGAACAGAATGAGGAATTTATCTGCTTCATGTCACGAGCCAGTGTTGATTCTCTAAATGCTGTGCTGTTGAGAAGGATGCCGAAGATGCATCAGAACTTGCAAGAACAGAATTCTCTGATGAGCAATGTCATCCATGGGAAAATAGAGTGGTAAGTGGTGCTGATTGTTCCAAGAATTTATCCTCCAGGTTCACATACTCACCTGTCTGATTTCCAACTATTTTTATGTTCATTAATACCATGTCTGGACTGAAAGAAATTTATAGTTGATTGAGTCCTCTGATTCCACCACTGGACCCTTGAACAGCTCTTTCTTAGTTCCTTTCTTCTCAATCTGCATAAGCAGGAAGTTTTTATCTTATCTGTTGCCTCTAATAATTATCTCTCCAGCAACCACGTTTCTTTATTAAAAAACAAAAATTTATTTGGCTGCAGTGGGTCTTACTTGTGGTTCTCAGGATCCTCTGTCTTTGCTGTGGGATCTTTTTAGCTGCAGCATACAGGATCTTTAGTTGCAGTAGAACTCTTCGTTGGGGCACGTGGGGTCTAACGCAGGCTCCCTGCCTTGGGAGAATGGAGTCTTAGCCACTACACCACCAGGAAGGTCCCAGCCTGTCTCTTATACACACCTCTACANGTCTGACCAGCGAGAGGCAGCCAGTCCCTTCGCCAGCCTCACAGATGGTTCTGTCTGCTGATGCTCCCCCACCACCCCTTGACTGTGACTGACCACCTCCCACTGAGGGGCTAAACAATCTACCGAAGGAAGTTGTCTCGATGTGACCGGGCAGGAGCAGGTGGACAGCAGGTTCCATAGCAGAGGAAACAGAAAGGGAGGCTGAAGCATCCTGAGCCACTGGGAGAAAATCCCGCCCAGCAAACTATTAGTTCCAAGTCTCTGCTCCCTGCCTAGGCTTCTTGCTCTTCAGTAGGAGGACATACACCTCTAGGACGATGACTGAGAGTCAACAGTGTCGTTTCTTGAAAGGTGAGAATGAGCTTCTGCTTTACACGTCTTCCTGTTGCTCTCCCCGGTGTCTTGTCCTGAGACCAAGGGCACATCCTCAGCTCAGCACACAGCCCCCAAAGCTCACAGTCCCCTCCTCTCTCTCAAGAGTGAGGGAGCTGAAAAGGACCCTGGAGACTTTTCTCCCTCCACCCAAAACCAACTGGTAGGGTCATGAAATCTGGTCGGGTTTCTGTCACTCAGTTCAGAAAAGCCAAACAGCTCTGAGCAGAGGCGTGATGACAAGAATGCCACGTTCATTGCTGCCCCGGGCCCAGTATTTGCCGCCGGCAGCGTCTGGGAAGGAAGTGCGATGCTTACAGCATTTATATTTTCCATGCTGTGGTGAACTTGGAACCTTCCCCCAGCTCAAGACAGAATAAATTTACTCCAGCACAAATCTCTTGATCATTTCTCCTTCAAATGTGGGAAAACAGCACTGAGAATGTGGAAAGTGTAGAGCACATCATAAATCCAGGGACACAGGGACTCAGAAAGCTGCATGAGGCACATAAAGGAAGCACTGTGCTGTAATATTATTTTCTGTTTAAAATCGACATGTGTGGTTTCAGACAAAGGCCTTTTAGTGTAGAGGAGAGAAGGTTCAGTGTTTCTCTTTTTGAAAAGCAGAGGAGTGTCTGGGAGAGACAGTGAAGAGATGTGCTTTGGGGTAGAGTCTGAAAGAAACTAAAAATAAAATGACCCGTACTTTCGAATAACTGCCCTGAGGAAATAAAACCATGCAGCCGGCTTCCCAGGATGTGTGTGTGTGTGTGTGTGTGTGTGTGTGTGTGCGTGTGTGTGTCTTCCGTGCCAGTGACTTCTGTCCTGGTGTGTTATATTTGAATGGAAACAGGTGTTTATTAATAAAATCCCCAACTTGGCCCCATGTGGGAGGGATTATTAACTGTCACTTAAAATGTCTCTGTCCCTGTTGCTCCTTCCGTCCAACACGGGAAAGATGATCAGAGCTGCACATTTTCTTGAAGTATTTTATTATAAAATTATATATAGTTATAGGAAGATTCTGAGATAGAATGGTGGATAAGAGCACAGACTGACCCCTACTGCCTGGACTTGAATCCTTACTCTGCTGCAAATGGTACCAGCTGTGTAATCTTGTGTAAGTTACTTAACTTCTCTGGGCCTCAGTTTCCTCCTTCATAAAATGGAATTGATATTTTATGAAGAATGCCCCCCTTTTTGGGCTGTTGTGGGAACTGAATTAGTTACTATATGGAAAGTACTTAGCATATACTGACTCATGGTGGTGGTGGTAGTTTAATCACTAAATCATGTCTGACTCTGCAACACCATGGACTGTAATCCACCAGGCTCCTCTGTCCATGGGATTCTCCAAGCAAGAATACTGGAGTGGGTAGCCATTTCCTTCTCCAGGGGATCTTCCCGACCCAGGGATCAAGCCCAGGTCTCCTGCATTGCAGGCAGATGCTTTACTGACTGCGCCACCAGGGAAGCCCCATACTGACTCGTAGGGATACATAATGTTTGCCATTCTTAATGAATCCTCTTGATAGCCTCACCTTGAACTCTGACGAGTATCTTGGCTTTCTGTATTCAAAAAAAGAGGGGGGTCCTACTCTTAACAGACAGATAATGATTCTTTAAAAGATTGAATCTACTTGTTCCCACTTGAATCTATTTATTTCTCAACTCTGGTGGCTACAGTGGGTAGTGTGTGCTTAGCATCCTCTTATTTTGAACTTGGCACCCTAGTCTTGCCTTGCACTCCAGGCTGCTTCTGAATACCTACAGCTTGGGTTTTCTTCAGGAACTTAAACACCCGCTTTCCACCTTCCCGACCTCTGACCAGTGGCAGGGAGAGCCTGTGACCCATCTTGGCCCACCATCCTCTTTGGCATTTGCATCTTGAGCAGAGAGAAATCCAAATGGGGAGTGGCTGGCCCCATGCCATCACTTTATTTCACTTCACCACGTTGCAAGCAAAAATGAGAAGAAAGCATTAAGGAGAGTGAAGTGTGAAGAGGGGGCAACTATTAAAATGCCAGTCTCACTGGGGGAGAGGGGTGCTCCGTATTTCCTAGAGTCCAGCAGCTTCTCCTCTGCTAGGAATCTGTGATCACAGGGAGGATAAGGAAGGTGTTGTTGACAGTGGGGAGAGGTATGGATTAAAGAAACAAAGAAAGAAAGGGACCCCAAGATGAATCCTCTGACTTCCAGCCTTCGGCTCTGGGCAGCCTTGTAGGTGAGTCATGTGGGGAAAAGAATCACTTAAAGAGAGAGCGGGTACAGGAAGAATTGTGAAAGAGCAGAATGGCAGAAAGAGGAGCAAAGAACTAAATTTGGAAAAAAAAAAAAAAGGCGGATGGGAACAGAATGATCACCAGTAAGAACCAGACAGCTTCTGCTCACTCAGAACCTCTTAGCCAGTGTCTGAGTGAGGAGCTGCTTTGGGGAGTTCGGACTCTTTCATATCTGGGCCATGAGGAGAACAGATCTCCCCATTAACGAATGACCCAGGTATTTGTAATAATGGCAGTGAAACATTAGTGATGCTGGATTCACTGGAGATTTCTAGAGCGTGAGCATTAATATTCTGCTTTTACGCTACTTAGCACTGTCTAAAACCTTAATGTTTCAGAAAACCCAGAAGAACTTTGGATTTTCTCCTGGCCCACCAATAGCTTCTCTCAACTTATCTTGGCAAAACATCTGAGGCAGGGTCCAAAGTGAAGGTCAGAAGAAGAATAGGCAGGCAAGAGCAAGAAATAAGGCGAGATTAATTAGAGGATGCAGGGCCCGCGCCCCATCCTGCTGGGAATCTGGTCCAAACAGAGAGGGCCGAATTGGGCCCCAGGGAGGCCGCGGCTGCCAAGGAACAGATGGTCTTTTATCCTTTTAGTGTAAGGACAAGTCCCCCACATGGAATGGCGTGAAGCACGGGCCATACAGTATATTTTCCAGTTGTTAATGATGCACATGTATCCACAAACCCACCTTATCGTGCCATTGAAATAGTCATGTAGGTTATAAGCGTGATTTAAGCTTTGTTCCCCCAAATGCTCTTCAGTCTCTCTCTCTCTCTCACACACACACATGCAAAGTCTTCCTGCTGAATCATAATTATAGAACAGAGCTCAAGGTAACATTATCTGCAGCTTGTCTGACCCACTTCTTCTAACAATGAATGCAGGAACTAAAACAGAAATTAGAAACAGCCCAGTCAGGAAATGTGCTATATGAAAGAATTTTCATTGAAAAAAAAAACACAAAATATTCACTTTGTTATTTTTAACCTAGTTTTATTTATCACGAGTTCTTAAGCTAGATGTGCAAATGATTCACTACCAAGAGCAAAAGTTATCTTGTGTTCATGACACACATAAAGGCCAATTTTCCCTTTGAAGCCGAGACATAATTACCATGTGTTGAAAGGGGAAAAAAATATACAGCTACTTTCTACAGCATGAAAGATGGTCAGAGGGTGCAGTGCCCCTGATGCTGTCAGTCAGATGTCACGTGACACTTCTGAGAAAGATGCATGTCTGTTTTGCTCTTAAGAGGCCCACGCTTTCCCAGTAATCTGATATTTAATAACTTTTTATTTCTTAGGGCATTTTTTCTACATTCAAACATAAATTCATCCTTCTATTATTTTTTCTTACTATCTTCTCTATGAAATTAAAATATAAGAGACCCCAAGCTCCCAAACCCATATATTGAAATTGTAATCCCCAAGGGGAATGACATTAGGAGATATGGGCCTTCTGGAGGTGATTAAGTCATGAAAGTGGAGCCCTCACCTGCAAAAGCAGGAGACCCCAGAGGGAGCCTTTGCCCTTTCTGCTGTATGTTAAGAGTGAGAAGTCAGTAATCTGCAACCCGGAAGAAGGCTGCTGGCAGCCTGATCTTGGATTTACAGCCTCTAGAATGGTGAGAATTAAATGTTTGTGGTTTATAAAAAACAAACGAAAGCCTATACATAATAGAGATCTCCATCTACCTATGAACATTTTATGTATAAAGGAAGAATTGTATTAAGGTAAACATTAATCATGTTCACAGAAATATCATCTGTTATACCATATGAACTGACTTATTTGTTTTACAAATGACTTTAATTTTATTACTTTTTTTTTACCTTTTTTAGTTATGGAAAAAGTCACAATACACAAAAATGGAGAGAAGAGTATAATGATGCCCAAAGACCCAACATCGGCTTCAACAAGTATCATCTCATGGTTCATTTATACTCCCACAACCCCTGATCCCACTCCCCAGTATTATTTTGGAGTAAATCCTGTGATATTTTTTCATTAGGAAATATTTTAATTTCATTCCTAAAAGATAATAACTCATTTATAAAACATAATCATAATAAAAATAATCACAACTAAAAGAAGACTAAAAATCATCTTTTAATTTTATCAAAACTCCAGCCAGGGGACATCCCTGGCTGTCCAGTGGTGACTCCACACTTCCACCTCAGGGGCCATGGGTTTGATCCCTGGTCAGAGAACCAAGATCCCACATGCTGCTCAGCTCAGCCAAAAATAAACAAACAAAACCCTCTAGACAGTATCTGTAGTGGACACTGTAACGTGCTACCCAGCCCTTCCTTCAGGATAAAAGGCTTTATTCCTCCTGCTGCTTTGGCGTGTTGCCAGCTGACAACACTCAGCTTTTTTACCCTTTTCCCTCAAAGTTGCATACATTTCCCTGGGGCTGCCAGCACCCATAATCGGATCAATGCAGGGTTAAAGGCCCACAAGCCCGCCCCAGCTCGTTCCTGCTCTGAGGGGCCATCGCCAGTAGTGCTCCCTGTGGGCTTGGCAGAGGCTTTGCTGTAACTATTTCTGAGCCCAGCTTCTCCCTCTGTCCAACCCTGCAGTTCTCCCTTCTCTGTGGGTTTTGATCCCAGGATTACTCCCCAACCAATCCCCTGCAGCTAGGCTTTGTCTCAGAGTCTACTTTCTGGAGAACCACACCTGCTGGAGCATTCAAATTTCTGTTTGTTTCCTAATGTCATTAAGGATACAAATGAACAATCAGATATGAACTGAGCAAGAGGGGAGAATCTCCATGCCCTCTCGGGGCTTGCCATCCTCCCAACCTGGAAGCTTCCTGGGCCTCATTCTTTCTCAGTTGCTATCTAAGTTTCATTAACTGAGCATGATTAAGTCAATAGGTGCTGGTGAATGAACTTGATCTCTAGCCACCTTTCTCTCCCTGGAGTTTAGAAGAAAGCGAAGCTGAAAGTTCAAACCCTCGAATCATGTGCTTCATTCCTCTGTAACCAGTCCCCATCTTAATTCTATTTAGGGGCCACCAAGAATCACCTTATTAGCATAAACTCAGATATCATTGAAAGGAATTTATATGAAAAGCAAAACACACTCTGATCATTCAGGAAATTGCAAAGATCTGTGCCAGAAACTGGGGACAAGACCAAATAAATATAAGTAGAAATATATAATTTATACCATGGCTCCTTACTTTCTTTCTTATATGACAAGATGGTCTAGGTTCATACATTACCTACCCCAGACTTGGATTCAGGCATTTTTTAAAAGAGTCTGAAATTCTTCTTGGTGGGAAATGGTATTTAGAAACCACTATCTGGACATGAAGATGGTTCATTGCTAATGAGTTAGCTACTGATACTGGACAAAACTGGGGAAATTTTTTAAAATAGAATTCGTCAGGAATTCAACTGATATTTCCAATTCAAATTTGGGAGTATTTTTATTTACCTTCTTATATTTCTTAAGCTGAGAATCCTAGAATTTGATTTAGAATGCCATATAATTATGCATTTGCTTTGTCTCACAATACACATACAACAGTCTCAGGTAAACAAGTGACTCCTGAAAATTCTTTATTAAAAAGTTGTTGTTCTCCCCTGTGCTTATGATTGGCCCTCTCTGATGGCTCAGTAAAGAAGCTGCCTGGAATGCAGGAGACCTAGGTTCAATCCATGGGTTGGGAAGATCCCCTGGGGGAGGGCATGGCAACCCACTCCAGTATTCTTGCCTGGAGAATCCCAAGGACAGAGGAGCCTGGTGGGCTACAGTCCATGGAGTCACAAAGAGTCGGACACGATTGAGCAACTTAGCATAGCACAGTGCTTATCATATATATTACTAGGGATGTACCATACAATTACTAGGCTTAGTAAAGTTATTTTCTGCCAACAACTGAATACACAGTGAGATGAATTTTGTTTCATTTACTCTTCACTGTCCTGGGATTTCTTTTAAACTTAATTTTTTTGATAATTATATAAAATATTTTTACAAATATTTCAGAGTCATATAAACAAAGATATTCAAAGAAGCCTGGTTTCCATTCCTTTTCCCTCCATTATATTTTCTTCCATTCCTTACAGGTAAAAATATTTTAGTTTATGCTCTCTGTTTATATATGTATATATATACTACTTTTTATTTTAAAAATTTGCTCATCCTAATTATAAGAATTTCTAATTTACAGAATTTTATGGCTTTGCCCTGCTGCAACCCCCACCTTAGATGGAAGAAGAAAGGGAGTGAGAACAGAAGAACACTGGCATTTATGGCATTTATTGTCACATACCACATACCAGACACATTCCTAATATATTTAATATTCACTATAAATCTTAGGTGGAAGCATTCTAATCCCTATTTTATAAAGGAAGACAGATCTGATATTGGAGCCCCAATCTTTTTCACTCAAAGGACATGGTTGATCAAATACACTCTTTCTCTCTAATGTCCCTGACTTAGATTTCTCCCCTGAAGGCTAAAGAATAACTTTAGTATTTATATTCTCTCCTTTTCTCCTTCCTCATTGTAAGTGTCCTGTGAGATCATGCATTCATTTCAATTTCCATGCTTATGGTTTATAGTTTAGCTTATTTCAAATTTTTTTATTTATTAATAAAAAACAGAGACATAATACCAAAAAGATTTGAGAAGCCCTGCTACCATGTATCAGAAGTACCATGCCCTCTAGCAGAAGCTTGCAGACTCAAGATGGAAAAGTGAAATAAACATGTTAGTCACTCGGTCTTGTCAGACTTTTTGTCACCCCATGGACTGTAGCCTGTCAGGCTCCTCTGACCATGAAATTCTTTAGGCAAGAATACTAGAATGGGTTTCCATTCCCTTCTCCAGCAGATCTTCCCAACCCAGGGATCGAACTCAGACCTCCTGCATTGCAGGCAGATTCTTCACCATCTGAGTCACCAAGACCCCATATTATTATTTTAAATAACATTATTAATTCTAATTAATTATATTAATAATTATTCACATGACGCAAAAAATTATTTTCTATTTTTAATTTCAACATTTGAAGTCAGTGATTTTTCTCACAAGATTTTTCTATTTTTCAGATTACTGATAAAACCATGATGATAATATCATCAGTGTCATTTTAACATAAAAGAAAAATAAACCAAGACTTCTCCCTGGAGAAACTCATGGCAGCAACAAGAAGGAGGGTGGGTGCAGTGGGTACAGGTAACCCTGCATGTGAATTAGGTTTGACCTCCATTAGAGGAATACTGCCAAAAAAGTTTCCAAATCTATCAATTCTCTGTATTTATCTTTAGAGGAGCTTGTTAACAGACCTTTTAAGATATACACAAAATTTGGCCTAGAACCAAATGAGAGGGCCATGGCTAAATTCCTGTTGTGTGGTAAGAGGGACTTAACGTTTTCAGATGGCACCTCAGGGAGAGTGGGTGAAGACTTGGGACCTCAAATCCAATAAAGGGGTTGGGAAGATGATCTGGGGAGAGTAAGCGTGCCTGACTGAAATGGAGGCAAAGAGGCCAAGTAAAAGTCAACACACAGATGCTCTGCAGTGATCCCTGTCTGTGTTCCACAGTTCTCAGCAGCATTGCTACCCTGTGCTTTGGAAATGAAAGGGAGGGGCTGGAGGTAAAACTGTGTGGGCAGACAAAAGCCGCCACAGTGGCAAAGCCACAAGCAGAGATTGAATATTCACATGGAGTAGGGATTAGGGGCCACTCAACCACCCTTACAGCAGAAAGTGAAGAGGAACTAAAGAGCCTCTTGATGAAAGTGAAAGAGGAGAGTGAAAAAGTTGGCTTAAAGCTCAACATTCAGAAACGAAGATCATGGCATCTGGTCCCATCACTTCATGGGAAATAGATGGGGAAACAGTGGAAACAGTGTCAGACTTTATTTTGGAGGGCTTTTTTTTTTTTTTTACATTTTAGGAATCGCAAACTAAAGTGGACTGGAATGGGTGAATTTAACTCAGATGACCATTATATCTATTCCTGTGGGCAAAAATCCCTTAGAAGAAATGGAGTAGCTTTTATAGTCAACCAAAGAGTCCCAAATGCAGTACTTGGATGCAGTCTCAAAAACACCAGAATGATCTCTGTTCGTTTCCAAGGCAAGCCATTCAATATCACAGTAATTCAAGTCTATGCCCCGACCAGTAATGCTGAAGAAGCTGAAGGTGAACAGTTCTATGAAGACCTACAAGACCTTCTAGAATTAACACCCCCAAAAGATGTCCTTTTCCTTATAGGGGACTGAAATGCAAAACTAGGAAGTCAAGAAATACCTGGAGTAACGGGTGAATTTGGCCTTGGAGTACAGAATGAAATAGGGCAAAGGCTAATAGAGTTTTGCCAAGAGAACATGCTGGTAATAGCAAACACCCTCTTCCAACAATGCAAGAGAAGACTCTACACATGGACATCACCAGATGGTCAATACCAAAATCAGATTAATTATATTCTTTGCAGCCAAAGATGAAGAAGCTCTATACAATCATTAAAAACAAGACTGGGAGCTGACTGTGGCTCAGATCATGAAATCCTTATTGCCAAATTCAGACTTAAACCAAAACTATACTATAAAGCTACAGTAATCAAAACTGTATGGTACTGACACAAAAACAGAAATATAGATCGATGATACAGGATAGAAGGCCCAGAGATAAACCCACACACCTAATCTATGATAAAGAAGGTAATAATTTACAGTGTATATTCTTTGAGAGTTTTGCTCTCCTTCTGTCTCTTGGTATTCCCATTCATCCCCAGATTATTTTCCTTCCCACTCTACACACTATCTATCTATAGGCAACTTTATCAACTCTCACCTCCCAAATACAATACACATCTGTAGTTCTGTTCTCTCCCTAGAGCTCTTTCTATTGGAAACATTTTAAAACATCAACTTTTCCTGCCCAGTTCCAACACACACACATGTACACACACACACACAATCCTCCTTGATCCTTTCTTTATCTTCTCCATCTTGATGAGTGGAACCAATTGCAGTCATTTTGTTAATGAATCTGTATTGAGAGCTACCAAGTCCTTATAATCAAAGCCAAATCTTTAGGCATCCCAGCTCCTCTCTCCTCTTATTCCCCAGATCCAGCTCTTCGTCAGGTCCTCCCATTCTCTCCCAGAAGCACAATTCTAACAACTGACCCTTTTTTCTCCACCCCCTACCACTACTGAATTAGTTCAAAGTCTCATTGTGTGGCAATCACCTCCTAAATTGTACCCTGCTCATTCATCTCCTCCATTCTGGTCCATGTTGCAGGGACCAGGCTTAGCCTGAGTGTAACTTAATCACATTACTTCCTTATAGAAAAACCGCCACAGACTCTCGATTGTAATCTATAGTATTGTTTTAAAAGAGACTTGCCCCTGGAATCCAACCTCATTTTGATTTATTCTCCTGCTCTAGAAGTCTGAATTGCTCCTCATCATTTTCTAGAGTGTGCTGCGATGGGTCAGCTTTCCACTCTACTCACATTATGACATTCAGCTTCAGATCACCTTTTTTGAAGAGTTCACCAAGTCTTCAAGTAAACAAGTTTCTCTTTTCTTCCACTGTCCCAGAACTTTTTAAAGCTCACACTCTAGCACTTAGCAGGATTTGTCATAGTTAGTTATCTATATGTTAATCTCTTCTACAATAGTATGAGCTCTTACATACAGGGGCCTGGTTTACTTATACACTGGTTTTCCTTACATAGGGCCTGGCACACTGTAGATGGTCAGTAAGCATTTGCTGAATAAATGAACCAATGTGTTTAAAAAAAAAAAAAAAAGTAATTGAAGGTAGAGAGAACAGCATGTCCAAAGCACAGAAAAGGTGTGTTGTGGTTTGAGAGCATCTAGGGGCTCAATATGATTGGTGTTTATGACAGCTGAAACAAGAAAGAGTTTGGAAAAGTAGTTTGAGGTGTAATTGTGAAGGAACTCATCTATCAGACTCAGGTTGGACTCTTTTCCATCAGTGATTAAGAGCCTGTAATGAATTAGCCTCTGGCTTTTATTTATTTTGTAGAGTCTGTTTAAATTTATTTATTTCATTTTTGGTTGTACTGGGTCTTCATTGCTGCCCGCAGACTTTCTCTAGTTGCAGCAAGCAGGGCTACTCTTTATTGTGGTGCACAGGCTTCCCATTGCAGTGATCTCTCTTGCTGTGTGCAGGCTCTGGGGCACACAGGCTTCAGTAGTTGCGGCACATGGGCTTAGTTGCTCCACAGCTGTGGGATCTTCCTGAAGCAGGAACTGAACCTGTGGCCCCTGCATTGGCAGGCAAAGTCTTAACCACTGGGCCACCAGGAAGTCCCAGCCTCCAGTTTTTAGTTTGAAATGCTTACTGTATGTTTTTTATGAGTTTATACTTTGAGATTCCTACTGTGTGATTTTTATCCGTTAGATTTTGGTAGCTGAAACAGAAACCACTCTAACTCATGTAAGTAGAAAGGAATTTATACTACAATATCAAGCAGTTCATGAAAACATTGGAAGGGGTGGGGGAGTAGCCTGGACAGAGAATTTGGGTAAAACTCCCAGAACCACAAGACCTCTACCATAACAGGCCATCTCCTATGCAAAGAGTCACCAAGTCAGAAAGTTTCTAATATGGTCTGCCATGATTTGTGCCAGCAAAAATGGATACCTTGCTGAAGTCAGATCTAAATTCAGGTTTCATATAACTTCATCTGGTTGACAGAACCCAAAGAGCATTTGAAACCTTAACTGCAGGAGAATCTGGGAAATGTAATTGATAGATACCCTAGCCTCTACAAGAATAGAATGAGATTGGAATGGACTCTGAGTGAAGCAATTCACAGCTTTTATTTCCTAAGGATGTGTTACTTCGGGATCAAAGGCAACCCATTGCTCCCTATATTACAGATGTTATATTCGTCATCCTTTGCTGCAATAATGCCAGGTAACAAACAGCTCAAATACCCCAGTGGCCTTAACACCAGACATCTACCTTGCTCTCGGGCCTTAGGTCAGTGGGGTGGTCTGATTCAGGTTGTGGCTGGGGTCTAGTCTCTTTAGGCTGCCTTCANATTACAGATGTTATATTCGTCATCCTTTGCTGCAATAATGCCAGGTAACAAACAGCTCAAATACCCCAGTGGCCTTAACACCAGACATCTACCTTGCTCTCGGGCCTTAGGTCAGTGGGGTGGTCTGATTCAGGTTGTGGCTGGGGTCTAGTCTCTTTAGGCTGCCTTCATGTTGAGGCCCAGCTGAAACGGCAGCAGCACAGGGAGCAGGCTCTTCCTGTCGCAGCTCCCAGGAGTACGAGAGGAAAAACCAAACCTCCTGAGAAGGAGGAAGCTTTTGACCATAGACGAAGTGAAGCATCTAGGAGCTTCGTTCCTGAATGCCAGAGAAGTGAAGCAGTGCCTCTCACACAGAAGTGAAAGAAGAACCAGGAAGCAGACACACGCTGCCTTCAGAATCAGACGAGCCCTCAGGGACTGGCGTGTGGCAACTAAGACACGACACAGGGTCGGAGCCCAAGGATCTTGTGAGAAGAGCAGCTGCGAGGGGACCGTTTGGAGAGTGTCGCACTGCCTATATTATCCTTGTTCACTTCTTACTGTTCTCCTTGTTCTTTCATGTAATAAAGAGGTGCTGAGCCCCTGGTGTGGACCAGGCTGTGGGCTGAATGCTGGAGGCCACCATAAGCAAGACAGATGTTCCCTGGAGTGACAGGCCACGGGGCCATCGCTACAGCGCGGTAGGTGCTGAGGGGTAGAGACCACCCAGCCAGACTGGAAGGCTGAAGGAGAACTAGCCAGAAAGAGGGAAGAGCATTCCAGGAGGCCAGGAAAAGTGGGAAAGCCAGGAGCACAGGAGAGAGAAGAGTGGGAAGCTGGAGACAGGGCTGTGAGATACGCATCACTGGACAGAGGAAAGATGGGCCCTGTCAGGACTAAAGAGCTTTCATTTGCTCCTCGGTACTTAGGAAGGGATCTTGTTTTCCTTTTTAATTTGGGAAAACAACTATTAAAAAAAAAAAAAAACTATGATCATACTTTAAAACAGATCTTATGATGTCAGCTGTGGTATTCTTCCAAAGATTTGTGTTCTGACCATAAAAATGATTAATATTTTTATGAATTTTAGTTCTCCACTATGAAATGAGTAAATGATTAATTTAATTAAATAATTCACATAAATGAATAGTGTTGTTAGTTTTACGAGTTACCATCTATTTATCTATGTACTTTAATTTACATGTAAGAAAATTGTTTTTATTGAAGCATAGTTGATTTAAAATGTTGTGCTAATTTCTGGTGTATGGCAAAGTAATTCAGATGCAGGTAGAGGGAGAGATATTCCTTTTCAAATTCCTAGGAAGGTATCTTTGAGGAGATTTGTCTGGTGATTCCCCATGTTGCAGGGCGACTATCTGTGTGCCCCAACTACTGAGCCACAACATGCGGAATCTTCCTGGACCAGAGATTGAATCCACATCCCCTGCACTGGCAAGCAGTCTCTTAATCACTGGATCAGCAGGGAAGTCCAGGAAAAATACTTTTAAATTGTTTCAAAATGATTTTTGAAGCTCGCCTTCATAAATCCCTATGGGCAACATTCTCTTGTGTGCCCTTGGCTAAATTACCTTATCAGTGATTCTGAGGTAGTATAGATCTCTTAGCAGCAGTAGCAGCAGCAGATCTCTTAAACTGTATATGTAGAGAGTCAATAAAGCATCTTACAACATGGAAGAGAGATCTACTGTACAATTTAGTGCCTAGAATAGGTCAGTCAAATTATTACTGGCCCTAATTATCACCCCACAGCTGTTAAATTCTTTACCTGCAGCAGAGTAGAACTTCAGAGGTGAGAAATTCTTTCCTGCCTTTGAAAATGCCAAGGGTAAAAACCAACGGATTAACTTCCAATATGAACCTTAGAAATCAATCCCACACTGTACATGAAGACAGGCAGGCAAAGGGGAAAGAACCAGCAAATGTGGAAAATAACTAATTGCAAACTCAAAGATCTAATGTTGATTTTATTTAGTGATTGCCTCCTACTGTGAAATGGGTTTATAAACCTGGGGGCAGTAACACTCAAAAAGAGCAAACAGTAAAAAGAAAAAAAAAAGAGTACAAAATTACAGATGTTATATTCGTCATCCTTTGCTGCAATAATGCCAGGTAACAAACAGCTCAAATACCCCAGGTTTATAAACCTGGGGGCAGTAACACTCAAAAAGAGCAAACAGTAAAAAAAAAAAAAAAAAAAAAAAAGAGTACAAAGAAGTCAAGAATAGCCAGTCACTATAGTATTTTTCTCTCATTCTTCATTAAGATATGAGGAAGGAAAGCTGAGCTATCAAGCAGACACATGGGGAAACATAATGAATGGAAGTGGGAGAGAGTAAGATCCTAAAGAAGGGGCTCTTAACCAGAGATAGAAGGCTGTCAATGACTATCATTATCTTTCAAAGAAGAAAGATGAAGGTGGGCTCTGCAAAGGAAGAGAGAGATAGTCCCACCTTTTCTGTGAATGGCCCACCTTCCCACATACTTCTCCCTCTCCTACCAAACTCACTGTTTGAAATTTCCACTAGCATCAACCACATAGAAGGTATCAGCCTTTTAACCAAGTCAAGAGGGACTTCCCCGGTGGTCCAGTGGTTAAGACTCCATCCTCCCAATACAGGGGGCCTGCATTTAATCCCGGGTCAGAGAGCTAGATTCCACATGCCACAGCTAAAAGATCTCGCATGCCACAACTAAGACCAGGCACAGCCAATTAAATCGTAAAAAGAAACTTAAAAAATGAAAATATAGAAAGCTGACAGATTCCCCTGGGTACCCAGAGAGCATTCATTTTCAATAAACATCACCTGTAGTCCTTCATAGATGAAATCCATTTTTTTAAGTTAAGGTTCTGACTTCTTTATTCTTTTGTTTTCCATTTTCCCTTATGCCTGCAGTAGAGACTTAAAAGATGACTGGTGACTCATTAAACACAGAGAGAACTATTTGAAAGATGTGGAAAGTCAAATCTCTGAGCTCACACCCCTAGACTCCTGAAATGTGATGAAGACCTTTCTCAGGAAATTTTAGCCCAGGGCTGAATCACAAAACAGGAAATGAAGAGAAGGAGAAAGGAGAAATTAGAGGAGAAAAACAACTGGAATGCACACTCATAAGGGTAAAAGTTAGAGGTACGTGTGGCTACATGATTTCAAGTCTCAATACGGAACCATTTTAAATTCTGTGAATGTTCTAGTAAGAAAGCCTCACCAACACGTGACAAATGACCTTTACTTTTTTTCTTAGTGTGTTTGTATTCCCACAAGGAGTTCAATTTGTTTCTATGCTATGAGCCTGTATAATATCTATATAGAAACCAAACAGAAAAATACTGGGAAAGATTAAATGAGAAAATCGACACTGGAGGATTCTCTATTGAGGAAGGGGACAGTGTCCTTTGCTGTGGTCACAGATTGTCCCTGGAGGCCATGCCCGCTAGCACAAAAGACACAAAGGAACATCCCCATGCTGTTTACCGAGTGGTTATTGTTAGGTCATCTCTTCTTCTGGCATTGCTGATTTACTGGGAGGACAAGCCCTTATATCTACTGATTTGTTGTGTAATTGAATTTATCATAATGACCTACAATGTCTTCTATAGTCTTGTCCCAGGGCTTAAAATTCAGAAACCATGATACTTAACAAAAGTAACTGTATTGTGTTCTTACTTCCATATCACAACGGAATGGAATATAAGAGAGTTCCTAATGCCAGCAGCCCTGCTCTGGCTGTTGGTCTGGGACAAGGATGGAAAAGCTGCAGCACACAGAGGCATGAAAGAGACAGTTCACAGCATGAACTCGAGCCTGTCTTTTACTCACTGGATGGACTTGGGGAAATTGCCAAATCTTTCCAAAATTCAGTTTCGTTATTTACCAAAGTGAAGGGAATGGCACTGATCTTGTTTGGGTTTTGAAAACAGTCAAATAACACATGTGAAAGTCATATATTGCCTAGTACATGGTCTATGCTCAGAATTAGTTATTATTAATGCATCACCATTCATTATGATCACCATTATCATCAGACTTTTTGCAGAGTTCTGGCAAGAATCAGAGGGGCAATTTGAAGAAAGTCCAATAAGAAGATTTTTTACAAAGGCAATGAGGCAAGGTGTAGAGAAAGCATGGGGATGTGCAGTGCCTTGAGAGTGTTGTTACCCCTGAACCCTAAGCCTCAAAGAACCCACAGAAGTAAGACTGTGTGAGGGAGAATGGCTTACAGGAGCTGCAATTCCTCCTAAGGAAGAGGCTGGGGAATTAACACCCAGCCTCACTCTCCTCTGGAGTAGGAAATGGCAACCTGCTCTAGTATTCTTGCCTGGAACATTCCATGGACAAAGGAGCCTGGTGGGCTGCAGTCCATGGGGTCACAAAGAGTCGGACATGACTGACTGAGCGACTGGGACATGACTGAGCGCCTGAGTCAGGACTCGCACTCTCCTCTTGCGTCTCCCCAGCCTCCAGTCAGTTCATTTCATTGGCTAGCACAGTGGGAGGCCAGAGGATGAAGAAGCCCTATAGGATTCAGCCTCCCAGGGCTCAGACCAGGGTGAGGAGGTGGAGGAGCATATAGGAGGCATCAGCATAAATTCATATCTGTGAAGCTACAGTGTTAAATGATCAAGCTCAGTCATTAATTTAGTGCTTATGACAGTATCTAGCATTTGGCAACTGCTCAAGAAATATGTTTAAATGGTTAAATAAATTATTCTGTGATCAGATTCTGGTCCCTTTAGATCCAAACCCTACCTTTTCCACAATACATATGATAAGTAAATTAAATTCTTATTTAACTTTGGTCTAAGCTTTAGTCTGAAAATAAGGTCCATTCCAATAATTCTGAGTCGGGTAACTGAAATTAGGAGGCAGTGTTTGGATCCAGGGCTGTATCAAGAGGCAGATGCTGAATCCTTCCAACATCACACATGCACACACTTGGCTGACAACGTGGACAATGGCTGGGCTGTCCTTTCAGTCTCAAGCCATAACATGTGTGGATGAAGAGTCATCATGGTCACGACATCTGAGCAAGCGGCTGAAAATTCAAGCCCACGCAGCTCACACTTTCCTTTGCCAGAACATGAAGGGGGAATTCGCTGCTGACTTCGGAGTCAATGCTGACAGACGGTTTCCCATGAAAAAACAACACCGTGTAATGCTATAGCTCGCTTTGCGGTCATGGAGCGAAAACATCACCCAAGAAGATACCCAGTGGGGCTAGTTTTACTACTTGGCACAGTCAGGGACCTGAACCAGTTAAAAGCAAAGCCCTACACGAAGGACCCTATGCTTCCTTTGAGATGTATTTGAATTCTACATATCCGTTAATCCAAGATTTAACATGTTTTTAAAGTTTTACATAGAGCAAAAGAAGAAGCAAGGGCGGAGAAAATGTGAAGAGCGTGACAACTGATCTCGTAAGCGGATCATGCTTCCTGGGAATGTCCGTAGCCCAGACATCAGCAACTCCGGGAGGCGGCCCTGTCTCTGTCATCTTAACCACTTCCTCACATCACCAGAGCCATCAGAAAGTCTCAAAGTACAGGAAGGACTCTTTCTAAATTTTACAGGGAGGAAAATTGAAAAAATAAAATTTTACATTTTATCAGCTATAAATCAACTACCATAATCTTCATCAATGTACTCTCTGCAAGCAAACAACTGTTACAGGAGAAATCATATCTTTGAATAGTCCCACTTTCTATGCTTTAGAGATAAGACATAATAAATGCAAAAGAATGAAACTGGATCACTATCTGACACCATACACAACAAAAATTTACTACAAATGGATAAAAACCCTTGAACATAAGACCTGAAACCATAGAACTCCTAGAAGGAAAAATAGGCAGTATCTCCTTGACAAAGGTCTTGATCATTTTTTTGGATTTGACATCGAAAGCCAAGGCAGCAAAAGCAAAAATAAAAAGTGGACATCGTCAAACTAAAAAGCTTCTTCATGGCAACGGAAATAATATTAAATAAACAGAATGAAAAAGTAACCCATTGAGAGAAATGTTTTCAAATCATATATCTAAAGAGGCTAACATCCAAAATATATTTTTAAAAAACTCATACAACATAATAGCAAAAATAAACGAATCAGCTTAAAAATGGGGAGAGGATACAAACAGGATTTTTCCAAGGAAGACATACAGATGGCCAACGAGCACCTGCAAATTTTGTCAACATCACTAATCATCTGGCAAATGCAAATCAAAAACAAAATGAGCTATCGCTTCACATCCGTTAGAATGGCTATCATCGAAACGTCTGCAAGTAACAACTGTTGGCGAGGATGTGGAGAAAGAGCAAACGCTGTGCATTGTTAGTGGCAATGCAAATTAGTGCAGCCATAGTGGAAAATAAGATGGAGGTTGCTCAAAAATTAAAATTAGAACTACTGTGTGATCCAGCAATCCCATTTCTCAGTCTTTATCCATAAGAAATGGAAACACCAAATCAAAAAGTTAGATGCACCCTTATGCTCGTTATAGCTTTAATTACAATAGCCCAAGCATGGAAGCTACCTAAGTGGTCATCAGCAGATGAATGGATAAAGAAAATGTGAAATACACACATATAAGCCCACACAAAGGGATATTATTTAGCCATAAAAAAACAGAAATCTTGTCATTTGTGACAGCATGGATGGACCTTGAGAGCATTATGCTAAGTGAAATTAGACAGAGAAAAACAAATGCTGCATTATCTCCCTTATACACGGAATCAGAAAAAAAAAGAAAAGAAAACAAAAAACCAACTAAACTAACAAAACCTGAACTCATAGATTCAGAAAGCTGATTGGTGGTTACCAGAGGGGAAAATGGGGCCTGGGGGCAGGGAAAGGGCTGGGAGTGGCTAAAATGCACGAAGAGGATCAAAATGTACAAGTTCAGGTCAGTTCAGTCGCTCAGTCGTGTCCGACTCTTTGTGACCCCATGAATCGCAGCACGCCAGGCCTCCCTGTCCATCACCATCTCCCGGACTTCACTCAGACTCACGTCCATTGAGTCCGTGATGCCATCCAGCCATCTCATCCTCTGTCGTCCCCTTCTCCTCCTGCCCTCAATCCCTCCCAGCATCAGAGTCTTTTCCAATGAGTCAACTCTTCGCATCAGGTGGCCAAAGTACTGGAGTTTCAGCTTTAGCATCACTCCTTCCAAAGAAATCCCAGGGTTGATCTCCTTCAGAATGGACTGGTTGGATCTCCTTGCAGTCCAAGGGACTCTCAGGAGTCTTCTCCAACACCACAGTTCAAAAGCATCGATTCTTCGGCGCTCAGCTTTCTTCACAGTTCAACTTTCACATCCATACGTGACCACAGGAAAAACCATAGCCTTGACTAAGCGGACCTTAGTTGGCAAATTAATGTCTCTGCTTTTGAATATACTATCCAGGTTGGTCGTAACTTTTCTTCCAAGGAGTAAGCGTCTTCTAATTTCATGGCTGCAGTCACCATCTGCAGTGATTTTGGAGCCCAAAAAAAATAAAGTCTGACACTGTTTCCACTGTTTCCCCATCTATTTCCCATGAAGTGATGGGACCAGATGCCATGAT
>SJYX01016207.1:122421-143666 GCA_006410675.1 Oreotragus oreotragus
TCTGGTATTCCCATCTCTTTCAGAATTTTCCACAGTTTATTGTGATCCACACAGTCAAAGGCTTTGGCATAGTCAATAAAGCAGAAATAGATGTTTTTCTGGAACTCTCTTGCTTTTTCCATGATCCAGCGGATGTTGGCAATTTGATCTCTGGTTCCTCTGCCTTTTCTAAAACCAGCTTGAACATCAGGGAATTCACAGTTCACATATTGCTGAAGCCTGGCTTGGAGAATTTTGAGCATTACTTTACTAGCGTGTGAGATGAGTGCAATTGTGCGGTAGTTTGAGCATTCTTTGGCATTGCCTTTCTTTGGAATTGGAATGAAAACTGACCTTTTCCAGTCCTGCGGCCACTGCTGAGTTTTCCAAATTTGCTGGCATATTGAGTGCAGCACTTTCACAGCATCATCTTCTAACTATAAAATAAATAAGCCCTGGGGATGGAACGGTGACTACAGTTAGCCTGTTAACTAGACTTACTGTCGTGATCATCTCACAATACAGACACAGCAAACCACTCCAGTATTCTTGGAGAATCCCATGGACAGAGGAGCCTGATGGGCTACATGCCATAGAGTTACAAAGAGTCAGACACAACTGAAGTGACTCAGCACGCATGCACACACAGTATTAAATCATGTTGTCCATCGGAAAAATAATGTCAATTTAATGCCTTCAGTTTAAAGGCTTCTCTCGTGGCTCAAATGGTAAAGAATCTGCTTGCAATCTCAGAGTTGTTGTCCATTTGCTAAGTTGTGTCTGATTCTTTGTGACCCCATGGACTGCAGCACGCCAGGCTTCCCCCTCCTTCACTGTCTCTGGGAGTTTGCTCAAACTCAAGTCCATTCAGTCGGTGACGCAATATGGAAGACCTGGGTTCAGTCCCTGGGCTGGGAAGATCCTCTGGAGAAGGGAATGGCTACTCACTCCAGTATTCTTGCTCGGAGAATTCCATGGAGAGGAGTCTGGTGGGCTACAGTCCACAGGCTTGCAAAGAGTCAAACACAACTGCGCGACTAACACACACTATGAAAAGATTTTAAATGGTCAACATTAAGAGGTACAAAGTACTACGTATTAAATAAATAATCTGAAAGGATATATTGTACAGCAGAGGCAGTATGCTGCTGCTGAGTCACTTCAGTCGTGTCCGACTGTGTGTGACCCCATAGACGGCAGCCCACCAGGCTTCCCCGTCCCTGGGATTCTCCAGGCAAGAACACTGGAGTGGGTTGCCATTTCCTTCTCCAATGCATGAAAGAGAAAAGTGAAAGTGAAGTCGCTCAGTCTGTCCGACTGTTAGCGACCCCATGGACTGCAGCCCACCAGGCTACTCCGTCCATTGGATTTTCCAGGCAAGAGTACTGGGGTGAGGTGCCATTGCCTTCCCCGAGAGGCAGTATAGCCAATGTTTTATAACAGCTTTAAGTGCAATATAATCTATAAAAATATTGAATCACTTATATTGTATGCCTGAAATGATATAACATTGCAAATCAACTATACTTCAATTAAAAAAAAAATTTAAAAAGGTCAACATTGTGTTTACAGCATAAAACCTATTTGATGTAGGTTGCAAAGGCTCTCTCTTGCTGTAATATTTTTTAATCATTTCTGACATTATTGCCTATACCTTGTGTGACTGCACACTTTGAGAGGAGAAAAGAAAAATAAACACTTTCAATATTTGCTTACTTAGCTTCTCGTTACTGGTCATCTTCACATTCATCTAAAGTGCTTCTTCAGAAAGCTCCTAAAGAAAAAATAAAGGCTTCAATAAAGTATAAAATTTATTAAAATAAACTCTTAATTTTAGAATAGTTATAGATTTATAGAAAAGTTGCAGACAGTTACAGAGGATTTCCTTAGATTCTGTGCTTAGTTGCCCTGTTGTTGAGATCTTATATATGATTCCTTTGTCACAACTCATGAACAGATGCTGATATATTAACTGAAGTCCATGCTTTAATTGGATTTTAAGACATTTTTTAAAAGAAATTTCTCCACTAGAAATAGGGTATTAAACTCTGGGGGAAATTATTTCACACTAATATGTATGGATTTTTACCTCAACTGTCCATTTTATCTGATGCATTTTACTATTAATTTAGAATATCTCAGGGACAGTGAACCAGAGGACAGAACACCCATCTGGAGAAATGTGTTCATGGAAAAATGTTTTTCAGCCTTAACTTTGCTCTGCCTTAGAAAAATCACTCAAACTTTCTTTGAGCCTAAATTCTATTACAAACACCCTCTTCCAACAACACAAGAGAAGACTCTACACATGGACATCACCAGATGGTCAACACTGAAATCAGACTGATTATATTCTTTGCAGCCAAAGATGGAAAAGCTCTATACAGTCAACAAAAACAAGACCAGGAGCTGACTGTGACTCAAATCATGAACTCCTTATTACCAAATTCAGACTTAGATTGAAGAAAGTAGGGAAAACCGCTAGACCACTCAGGTATGACCTAAATCAAATCCCTTATGATTATACGGTGGAAGTGAGAAATAGATTTAAGGGCCTTGATCTGATAGATAGAGTGCCTGATGAGCTATAGAATGAGGTTCGTGACATTGTACAGGAGACAGGGATCAGGACCATCCCCATGGAAAAGAAATGCAAAAAAGCAAAATGGCTGTCTGGGGAGGCCTTACAAATAGCTGTGAAAAGAAGAGAGGCAAAAAGCAAAGGAGAAAAGGAAAGATATAAGCATCTGAATGCAGAGTTCCAAAGAATAGCAAGAAGATATAAGAAAGCCTTCTTCAGCAATCAATGCAAAGAAATAGAGGAAAACAACAGAATGGGAAAGACTAGAGATCTCTTCAAGAAAATGAGAGATACCAAGGGAACATTTCATGCAAAGATGGGCTTGATAAAGAATAGAAATGGTATGGACCTAACAGAAGCAGAAGATATTAAGAAGAGGTGGCAAGAATACACAGAAGAACTGTACAAAAAAGATCNAAAAAAAAAAAAAGGTGTGCAGTCAGCACAACACGTCTACATTTCCACGGAAAATCTGGCCAACAAACATTAAGAGGAACTGAACTACTTTTTCGTCTAAGGGCCGCTTTCCGGAAAACTATATTCCCACCACTAGGGTAAAAAATGTCACGACGGACGCCACCCACGTGTGCAGATGGGTTTCTAGCTGCGCCACTTCAGGAGGAAACGCTGTTCCCTCTTTTGACTTACAGTTCCCTCCGCGCACTCTCACGCCGGGAGGTCCGAGTCTGGGCCAAAATGTGGGGCCTAACGGTGACCAGGTGTCGGACGTCCAGACTCTGGGACCACGTGGGACACCGGCCGGCTCAGTAGTTCCCATCTGCCCGGAATTCCCGGCAACGCGCACACCGCCCGTGGAGAGCACCGACCAGTCCCGAAACCCACGCGGGTGTCCAGCCGGGCAGGGTCCGCGCCGCGCGCCTTGTTCTCCGGCCGGACAGGGTCCGCGCCGCGCGCCTTGTTTCCCGGCCCGGGCTCCTACTCTTAGCGCCTGGGCCCTCGTCCTGCCTGGTCCCAAGTCCCTCGGCCCTCAGTGGTACCTTCTCATTTTGTTTTCGCGGCATCTCCACTTTTGCCACGGCTGCGTCTGACTCCAAATCCTCGTCACTAAGAAGTTTCCCCGGCATCACTTAGCACAAGCTGTGAAGGCCGACCGGTCTCGTCTACCGCGTGGAGAGGAAGAGAAAACGCAGCCCCTACGGCCCACCCAGCTGTCGTCACTTCCTGTAGTAAAGCGGAAGCGGAAGATATCGGGAAGCGAGGGCGTCGGTAGTAGTACCAAAGGAGCTGCTTCTCACATCCGGAGGACTCTGTGACTTAACTGCTTATGGCGCCTGGACTAGAAGGCTTCTATAGAAGGGTAGGAATCCCATGGACGGAGGAGCCTGGCAGGCTGCAGTCCATGGGGTCGCTGGGAGTCGGACACGACTGAGCGATTTCACTTTTTTCACTTTCTTGCATTGGAGAAGGAAATAGCAACCCACTCCAGTATTCTTGCCTGGAGAATCCCAGGGACAGGGGAGCCTGGTGGACTGCCGCCTATGGGGTCGCACAGAGTCGGACACGACTGAAGCGACCTAGCAGCAGCAGCGGAAATCACAAAGGTTGATTTTATTCTCGTTCGAACACTGCCCAGATTCTCGCTAGCCNTGCCTGGAGAATCCCAGGGACAGGGGAGCCTGGTGGACTGCCGCCTATGGGGTCGCACAGAGTCGGACACGACTGAAGCGACCTAGCAGCAGCAGCGGAAATCACAAAGGTTGATTTTATTCTCGTTCGAACACTGCCCAGATTCTCGCTAGCCTCGGCCTGATAAATGAAGATTTGAAGTTGCTTTTGAGTGGCGCCTCTTCAGTGCTTTGTATCAGATTGCGCGCGTTTGTAAGGTCCTTTCACGCGCAAACGCCTGTGATATGTAATCATCTTGTGGAAACGTCGACCCTTGAAAGAAGACGCCCAGACTCACAAGCCTGGATAAGAACTAGATGTTAAGCGGGTCTGGTCATTCATTCATGCGTGCGCTCAACATATATCCGCTGACCATTCACCGTGTCTGGTGTGAAAAACAAGATTGGGATTCGGCACAGAAGTCTATCTTCAATAAGCTTTGTAGACTGGGGGGAGATGGAGAAGTGTCAAGTTGTTTTGAAGGCATAAATAGGCACTTAAACCAGCCTTGGGACCTGTAGAAAGGGTCTCAAAACCATGTAGACTTCCACTAGAAAATATCGGGGGTCTTATGCCTGCAGAATTTGGACATAAACTACTTAAAGCGGTTGAGGGAAAGTGGTCCACTGAATGACATGACCAATATCGCTAAACTTCCTGTGAAGAACTAGTGAGGCAATGAATTGGGAACTGCTTTCATCATAAAATCATTTTTTTTTAACGGGTTGAAATCTTTCCTGTCTTTGAAAAACTGAACCGCTTGCTCTGTGAATTTTGGCCATATTTCTTAATCTGAATCTGAGTTTCTTGTGCATAATGGGGATAACAAAACCTACTTTATCGGTTGACAAAATTAAGACAATGAAAGAAAAAGGGTTAGCATTGTCTGGCACACAGAACACAATAAATAAGAGCTATTTAAACTGATAGGGGGAACTATACCCAACATTTTGTAATAACCTATGAGAAAATAATCTGAAAAAAATAGATATATGTGTATCAGTATAACTGAATCACTAACCTAAACTAACACTGTAAATCAACTATACTTCAATTAAAAAATAAAAACATGAAAAAAAAAAAAAAGCCTCATAGGTATGTCAAGGTTTTTAGAAAGAACTCAAAATATAATCACTTTGTGACCAAGGGAAATACTGGGAGTTTTATTTCTGTATTTCATAAGATTAGTTTTTACTGCACATTCTTTAATTTGACAGTTCAAAGGAAATTGTTCATGTTTCACACATTATGTTTCACAGTGTCAATTTTTTAACAGATAAATTTATGTAAATATATGATGCTTTCACTTAACACCCTGTGATATCCTTGAGCCAGGAGCTTTGATTGATTTATCCATCTTTGTATCCTTAAAATTTTGGGCAGTTCCTGGCAGACTTTAGCCTACCACTAGTAGTGGGGTAAGGAAGGAACCCTTTGAAATAAATTTTAGTTATATGTCCAGGCAGGAAAGCAATTAGGAAGTTGCACTCTAGTCAATAAACCACAAAACTACATGATGCTCCTGTATATGATATGGCTGTACACAGTACAGGGACATTTTTAATACCAACAGATGTTCAACAACAGAATAAGCCCAGAATGCTACTAAATGGGAAATTTTTGTCAAGGCTCATACAGTAAATTCCTTTTTAACATACCTGCACATAGGCACAGGCCAAAATTCCAAGGGGAAATATGCAAATGGCCCTTTTTGGCTCAAAGGTAGCCAGATTACTATATTTAATCATCTGTACAAAATTCAGTAGCAAGTGGAAGAAATGGGTCTTACATCCATTTGATAGGGAATTGGAAGTACTTCTTGAATTCTGCCAAGCCAGTCTCCTCTGATAGTGTTTTCATAAAATTGGGAGAGTTTTCTATTTCAAAAAGTAGGTACACACACATACACAGTAAATTAAAAATCTATACAACAAAATATAAGCAGTAATGATCTCGGAGAGAGGTAATTATAGGTGGTTTTAATCTTCTTCCATTTGCTTATCTATTTTTTTTTTTTCAAATTTCCTTGATGAAAGTGAAAGAGGAGAGTGAAAAATTTGGCTTAAAGCTCAACATTCAGAAAACGAAGATCATGGCATCCGGTCCCATCACTTCATGGGAAAGATGGGGAAACAGTGGAAACAGTGTCAGACTTTATTTTTGGGGGCTCCAAAATCACTGCAGATGGTGACTGCAGCCATGAAATTAGAAGACACTCACTCCTTGGAAGAAAAGTTATGACCAACCTACATAGTATATTCAAAAGCAGAGACATTACTTTGCCGACTAAGGTCCATCTAATCAAGGCTATGGTTTTTCCTGTGGTCATGTATGGATGTGAGAGTTGGACTGTGAAGGCTGAGCGCCGAAGAATTGATGCTTTTGAATTGTGGTGTTGGAGAAGACTCTTGAGAGTCCCTTGGACTGCAAGGAGATCCAACCAGTCCATTCTGAAGGAGATCAACCCTGGGATTTCTTTGGAAGGAATGATGCTAAAGCTGAAACTCCAGTACTTTGGCCACCTCATGCGAAGAGTTGACTCATTGGAAAAGACTCTGATGCTGGGAGGGATTGGGGGCAGGAGGAGAAGGGGACGGCNNTGAAGAATTGATGCTTTGAACTGTGGTGTTGGAGAAGACTCTTGAGAGTCCCTTGGACTGCAAGGAGATCCAACCAGTCCATTCTGAAGATCAGCCCTGGGATTTCTTTGGAAGGAATGATGCTAAAGCTGAAACTCCAGCACTTTGGCCACCTCGTGTGAAGAGTTGACTCATTGGAAAAGACTCTGATGTTGGGAGGGATTGGGGGCAGGAGGAGAAGGGGACAACTGAGGATGAGATGGCTGGATGGCATCACGGACTCGATGGACGTGAGTCTGAGTGAACTCCGGGAGATGGTGATGAACAGGGAGGCCTGGCATGTTTTGAATCATGGGGTCGCAAAGAGTCAGACACGACTGAGTGACTGAACTGAACTGAAATTCTATTACAACATGAAGACGTTGAGCTGAGTGATCTCTTAAACTTCTTCTGACTTGAAATCCTGTGATTTTGAAACACTTGAAAACATTTTAAAGTTTTCATGGTAAAGATTCAAAATTTAGGGTTGGAGGATTATAACGCTGACTTTTTTTTTTTTTTACCAACTTTTAAACTAGTTTTTATATTTTTCAATTTCTAAATTTGCCCTTAGGTTAATAGTACCAACATGTCTGTTAAGAAGCCTCAGTCCATAAATATCTTCACTTGCAAAACATGGCTAAAACTTATACAATTTACAATATCAGGAAATTAGCCGATAGCACAAAATACTAGGAACTCTCACTCAGTGTTGACTCAGATATTGTCCCATTCTCATTTCACATCACTTCATTCCTTGTCATAACTTACCCATTAAGTTATGAGTAATAATGTAATGTAAAGAGATCTAATTTTTTTTCCTTTAAAATAGAAGAGTAGACTGTACATTCCAGTAAACAGGTTAGTAGTTAAAATTTTTAAGCATGGATGAAATACTGCTAAAATATCACACCAGAATTTTACTAATAATATAAAAGCCAATTTTTTAATGTCCCACTGTAGACTCAATGGACATGAGTTTGAGTAAACTCCGGGAGTTGGTGATGGTCAGGGAGGCCTGGTGTGCTGCAGTCCATGGAGTTGCAAAAGAGTCAGACATAACTGAGCGACTGAACTGAACTGTAGACAAAATATTGTCTTACTGATTTAAGAGTGTCGAAATGTTATTTTAAAAAGACATAGCATGTATGAATTTTTTTTAAGTCACCAGCTTCAGTTGTTCCAACACTAGAAAATTCATAAGAAAAAAGGAGAAATAATATGTTCACTAATTTGAAGAAAAGAAAGCATGTACTTGTTTTCATAAAAAATCAAATGAGCACATTTATGGAAATAGGGGTTACATAGGAAGAACATAATTTCATGATCCAAGAAAAAGGGCTTGCTGACAGTTGAAAGGGGAAATCCCCAGCTCTTCCAAGGCCTTTCCTTTGCCCTTAAGGGAAATTACACATTTGCAAAACTCTAAGTAGTCATGTAAGGATATGAGAGTTGGACCATAAAGAAGGCTGAGCACCAAAGAGTTGATGATTTTGAATTGTGGTGCTAGAAAAGATTCTTGAGAGTCCCTTGGACAGCAAGGAGACCAAACCTGTCAATCCTAAAGGAAATCAATCCTGAATATTCATTGGAAGAACTGGTGCTCAAGCTCAAGCTCCAATACTTTGGCCACCTGATGCAAAGAGCCAACTCACTGGAAAAGACCCTGGTGCTAGGAAAGACTGAAGGTGGGAGGAGAAGGAAGCAACAGGGGATGAGATGGTTGGATGGCATCATCAACTCAATGTACATGAGTTTGCGCAAACTCTGGGAGATGGTGAAGGACAGATAAGCCTGGTGTGCTGCAGCCCACGGGGCCACAAAGATTGGATATGACTTAGTGACTGAGCAAGTAGCAGTCACTGGCTGCAGAAATGGAAGCACTCTTACTTTGAGTGATCTCTTGAAGCATCCCCCTCCTCAAAAGAAAATTAAAATTAAAATAACTATATATATACACACTCTTGACCCTTAAACAACAAGGACAACACAAGTTTGAATTGCACAAGTTCACTTATATGTGGATTTTTTGTGGTTGGCTGAATACAGGAAGTGGGGACTGATGCTTCTAACACCCTGTTGTTCAAGGGTCAACTGTACACATATGTAAGTGTGTGCGTGTGTGGTCAGTTGTGTCCAATCTTTGCAACCCCATGGACTGTAGCCCACCAGGCTCCTCTGTCCATGGAATTTTCCTGGCAAGAATGCTGGAGCAAGTTGCCATTTCCTCCTCCAGGGGATCTGCGTGACACAAGGATCGAACCCATGTCTCTTGTGCTTCCTGCATTGGCAGGTGGATTCTTTCTCAATGAGCCACCTGGGAAACCCAGATATATACATATATATATATATATGTAACTTTTGCTCATGAATACATTCAAATGTATTCCTAACTTGCAGGACAGCCAAATCGGGATGTACTACTTAATTTAGCCCCAACCCTGGAGGCAAGTTCAGTGAACAAGACACAGAGAATATTTTTTTAAGGGTCCAGTAATAGCCGTATGAAAATGAAAGTCAAGTCACTCAGTCATGTCTATTTTTGACCCCATGGACTGTAAAGTCCATGGAATTCTCCAGGCCAGAATACTGGAGTGGGTAGCCATACCTTTCTCCAGGGGATCTTCCCAACTCAGGGATCAAATCCAAGTCTCCTGCATTGCAGGCGGGTTCTTTATGAACTGAGCTATATTTTTTTTTTTTTTTTTTTCAATTTTACAGCTTTAGCATCTGGGAGGGCCTCTGAGTAAAAACAAAAGATTTTATTTTTGGAAACATCTAGGCCACACCATTTACAGTTGTATAATACTGGATACTGAATTTTATCTAAAAAATGCAGACAATAAATCTCTGACAAGATTGCTATAAAAGCTGAATACAGTCATGTCAAATGCCTGGCAGAGTACTCAGTTTTCATTATATTTTTGTACCTTTCATATTCACCGTTTGTGATGCAAACACTGGCAATATTGGGCTGACTATCTTTCAGGCCTCATGGAATGCCTACCTATCCCTCTTTACTACTGTTTCTCTTCATGTTTGCCCGTGAGTGCTCCACAGAAAACTCTTAGAGGAAAAACAATGAATTCACAACTATATCTCAATATAGCATCAAAACTCACTTTTAAAAAGAAGTTTCCTCTACTCTAATTTCAAAAGATACATTCACCCCAGTCTTCATAGCAGCACTCTTCACGGTTGTCAAGACATGGAGGCAACATAAATGTCCATCAACAGAGGAATGGATAAAAAAGATATGGTGCATATATACAGTGGAATATTATTTAACCATGAAAAAGGACAAAATGATGCCATTTGCAGCAGCGTGGTTGAATGTAGATTATCACAATAAGTGAAGTAAGTCAGAGAAAAACAAATGTCATCTGATATCACTCAAGTGGAATCTAAAATATGACAAAAATTAACTTATTTATAAAATAGAAACAGACTCACAGACATAGAAAACTAGCTTCTGATTACCCTAAGGGAAAGGAGAAGGGAAGGGATAAATTAGGAGTATGGAATTAACAGATACACACCATTATATATAAAATGGAGAAACAGCAAGGATTTAGTGTATAGTACAGGGAACTATATTCAATATCTTGCAATAACCTATAATGGAAATGAACCTGAAGCTGTACACCTAAAACACAATATTACAAATTAACTACAGTTAAATTTTTTAATTAAGTTATAACATAGAGTGAAATATGAAAAATAAAATAAAGTTCCCTCTAGAAACAAAGTTCAACTTTGAAACAAATGCTAAATATTTCATCTAATTATAATTATTAGTATTGGAAAGATGATGCTAAAGCTGAAACTCCAGTACTTTGGCCACGTAATGCAAAGAGTTGATTCATTGAGAAAGACTTTGATGCTGGGAGGGATTAGGGGCCGGAGCAGAAGGGGACAACAGAGGATGAGATGGCTGGATGGCATCACTGACTCGATGGACGTGAGTCTGAGTGAACTCCGGGAGTTGGTGATGGACAGGGAGGCCTGGCATGCTGCGATTCATGGGGTTACAAAGAGTCGGACACAACTGAGCGACTGAACTGAACTGAAGTGAAATAGAGGTCTTTAATATTTAACACTGCAGAGTATTTCATTGTAGCTATTTTATGTAATTTATAAGAATCAGTTTGTTTTTATTGCTGAATTTTTAGTTTCTTTTCCTTTTTTTTTTTTTTGCTACTAATATAATGTTTCAATTAACATCTTTACATAAGCATCTTTTGGCATACAATTTCCTAGAAGACAGATTCCTAGGCCAAATGTTACAGACATTTTCAATTTTGGTACATATTTCCAAAGGGGCTTATTAGAAAGCTTATACCAGTTTAAACAATGGAGAAGAATTCAGCCAACAGCCACTTATAAATTTTCTTTAAAAAGTGCATTAGATTGTTGGTGCTTTAAAATTGAGAATGGAGTGTAAGGTTTGACTTAACTATTTCTTGACCACTCCTAAAACTGTCAGATTAAATAACATTAACTAGATAGAGCAACAACAAGAAAGTCTTCAGTCGTATATCCAGGACAGATAACATAATGGGTACTGATAAAAACAACTTCCATTTGGGGTGCACTTGCCAGTTACATTTTCACCTTAATTCTGTCATTTGATATTTCAAAAATTCTGTAAGATGGGCCTGGCAGGAATCATTAACTTCATTCTATAGATAAAGAAACTGAGGCAAAAAGAGGTCACTTCCCAATATTACACTGCTGAGGGGTTTCAGCTTTGACCCACCCATGGTCTTCTGACTCACTGGCCTGTCGTCTCCTCAGTGGGCCGTCTTTGAAGCTGCACCCTGGTTTTCACTTTTTTATGGTGGGGAGTAGGGGGTTCCCATGCTGGAGATGGTAACCAGCTATCCATGTCAACTTGAACTCTATAGCTCTTGAAAGGTGTGGGTAGGGATTCTTCTTTCCCACTTTAGGAGTCAGTGCTGTGTATCACTGAAGTAATTACACTGGACCTTCCTCAGTAACCCAGCCCCTCCTTTTGCCAGTGGATTTTTGGTTCGCATGCATGTGTGTGTGTGCGTGCTCTGTTGCTCAGTTGTGTCAGACTCTTCGTGACCCCATGGACAGTAGCCTGGCAGGCCCCTCTGTCCACGGGATTCTCCAGACAAGACTAGGAAGCCATTTCCTCCTCCAAGGGATCTTCTTGATCAACCCACATCTGTGTCTCCTGCATTGGCAGGCAGATTCTTTGCAATTGGGCCACTTGGGAAGCCCTTTGGGTTTGCATACTGACTAGGTATAAAAATGAGACAAAGAATCATAGCTGTCTGTTGGATAGGAAGGATTCAGCTTTCTGCTCATCATTTCTTGATTTTTTTGATTATGCATATATAGTAAGCAACACCCTTCTTGGCTACACAATAAGAAATACCATATTGCTATCTTTATGATCCCTAAGATCCTTTTGAACCAGCCCTCTTGGTCGTCATTCAACGCTTGCTGCTCATTATGGCCATCACTCCCATTTCTTTCTCTTTTTTTAACCTTTACTTTTTAAATCTTCATCTGATATTGGAGTATATTTGATTTATCCTGCTGTGTTAGCTTGAAGTACACAGCAAAGTGATTCAATTATACACATTGTTGTTGTTCAGTCACTCAGTCGTGTCCGACTCTGTGACCCCATGGACTGCAGCACACCAGGCTTCCCTGTCCTTCACCATCTCCCAGAGTTTGCTCAACTCACGTCCATTGAGTTGGTGATGCCATCCAACCATCTCATCCTCTGTCATCTCCTTCTCCTCCTGCCTTCAATCTTTCCCAGCATCAGGGTCTTTTCTAATGAGTCAGCTCTTCACATCAGGTGGCCAGAGTACTGGAGTTTCAGCTTCCACATCAGTCCTTCCAATGAATATTCAGAATTGATTTCCCTTTAGGATTGACTGGTTTGATCTCCTTGCTGTCTAAGGCACTCTCAAGAGTCTTCTCCAATATTACAGTTCAAAAGCATCAATTCTTCAGCACTCAGCCTTCTTTAAGATCCAACTCTCATATACATACATGACTACTGGAAAAACCATAGCTTTGACTATACAGACCTTTGTTGGCAAAGTAAAGTCTCTGTTTTTTAATATACTGTCTAAGTTTGTCATAGCTTTTCTTCCAAGGAGCAATCTATTCTTTTTAAAATGCTTTTCCCATTTAGGTTATTATAGACTACTGAGCAGAGTTCCCTAAGCTATACAGTAGATCCTTGGTTTTCTATTTTAGATATAGTAGTGTGCATACATCAGTCCCAAACTCCTAATTTATTCCTCCCCTCTTCACTCCCATTTCTTTCTGAAAATTGAGTGCATTCACCTGCCTTCTCTTGAGACCCTATCACCCTGTTGTTAGTAGAGAGTAGCATCTCTTATCATCAGCCCAACCCTCGGAGTTCAGTGACCACTAAGCTTCTCAACAATGCCAGTGCCCCTCAAATAGAAGTTAATGTCAGCCTTCCCCTTGGAAAGCCTTTGAACATGAAGACTGCCACCTTCCTCCCCGCAACATTAAGGCTCCGGTGAAAGCCTTATGAAACCTCACTTAAGTCAGTCTTACTCTATTCAAGCTGCTATAATGAAATACCACAAACTGGATGACTTATAAACAACATAAACCTATTTCTCACAGGCTAGGAAGTCCATGATCAAGACACCAGCATGGTCTGTGTTCTGATGAGAGTCCATTTCCAGCCATCTTTTTGCTGTGTCCTCACATGGCAGAAACGGCAACCCACTCCAGTATTCTTGCCTGGGAAATCCTGGCGAGCTACAATCTATGGGGTTGCAAGGGGCAGACACAACTTAGTGATTCCCTACCATGTGGCAGAAGGGAGTGAAGGAGCTCTCAGGGGTCTTCTTTAAAGGGCACTAATCAATCCCATTTGTAGGAACTCTGCCCTCATGATCTACCTGCCTCCAAATACTGTCACACTGGGCCTTAGGATTTAACATTTGAATTTGAGGGGGACACAACCATTCCATCTATAGCACCTACAGTCATTATCTGAAGGCTGTCTCTGGTGTGGAAGAAGTGAAACCTTTCAGGCCAGGCAGAAGGGCAATTATCCAGAAAAAGAAAATGTGTCCAATTAGCACAACTCCCAGAAGCCAGAGTTGGATGCACCAGCTCAGAGAAGAGATCTGGGTAGAGAATCCACAGGATCTGCTATATTTTTATCAGTCACTTTTGGAAAATTATAGGGAGTCCACACTAATTTTTGAAACTGGTAAATAAGGTAAAATAACTAAGCATTTATCCTCCTTTTTCTCTAAGAATTATACTACTAGATAATGAAATATTTGATGAAAGTAGGATTCTTCTTAATGAGGTATTCTAGCTAATGAATGAAGAGAAAAGGAAACATTGGTAATCTATCTCATAACCCCTGATGAATTCATGGGTCTAATTATTCAGCATCAAAGCAACAAACTTCATAAAGAGTTATGATTGAACATGTATCTCTGAATGGAAGAAAGATACAGCTAACTATGAAGTATTCTTGCCAATAAAATTGATTCTGATAAGGCCTCTCTATCCAACTGCCAATTCACAGTAAACATGAAGAACACCAGAACCTGTTAAACACTCTCTCATCAAAATTCAGAATGTGAGATAATATACTGGATCAATGAATTTTTTTTCAGAAAATAAATCCCCCAAAAAATGATGGAAGGAAACCTATTTATTAAAAGAAATCTATTTATTTAGAGACTTAAGATCATATCTGCTAATTACAAGATATGAAGCTTATTTCAATCCTCATATTGACAAACTATAAAAAATAATTATAAAAAATAATAAACAGTTATTTACAGTGTTCTTTTGTTTTGCTCCAACCACTCCGGGCTTTTTGCTGCTCCTCAGACAGGAGCAGACTTAAGTATACTTCCAGTTCAACACCCTTACATTTGCTGTTGCAGTTGCCAGAAATTCTCCTGCTAGATATCACTGTGGCTACCTCCCTCGTGGCTTCAAGGAGTTTTCTCAAAGTCAGCTTCTTCAAAAACCCTCCCCATCTCCCCAGATACAAATTCAAACCTCCCTTTCCATTGTCAACAATTTGTATCTTCCTTCCTTTATTTTTTTCTCAGCAGTTAGCATTATGTCATATTCTTTTTACTTTATTTATCTTCTTTATTGTCTATTCCCCAAACTAGAATGTAGGGCAGTAAATTTTTGATTGGTCTACCCAAATGATTCCCAGCTTTTATTAGGTCCCTAGTAAATATTTGTTGAATATTGAGTGAACATAGATGAATCATGGCAAAAATAATACTTAAAGTAAAGCAAGTTCCTAAATAAATCATTTTATAGAGCTAAAACAACTTAAAATTTGTGTGTGTGTGTGTATGTGTGTGTGTGTGTGTGTGTGTGTGTGTGTGTGTGACAAACCATATGCATGTCTATGGGCACATCGCAATTCACACAGAAGGGATGATAAAAACAAAATTCATATGGTTGTTACCAGAGGCAGAATAAGCATGGAAACAAGTAGATTGTAACTTCATAGGAAGATGTAAGTTATTCTTAATGTCCTTTATCTCATATTGAGAGTGGATTCAAAGATGTTTATTATATTTTTATTAATAAAAAGCTGAAATAAAAGCAACATAAAAAATACTAAATCTTCACAAAATAATATTCTTAAAAAAGAAAAATTTAGCACAGTACCATTTAAAAATATTGTTACAAATCCTAAATAAAGTGCTATATGTTACAATCAAGAAAGCTTTATCCCAGGACTACAAAGATAGGCGAGTGTCAAATAATCTATTTCTATAATTCAATAGGGAAAAATTACTGCTATAACAATATTTAATAAAATTCAAAATTCACTAAAAAATAACTTCAAAAATATTTTTTAAAAATAACTCTTCAAGTGAACCAAATATACATGCACGCACACACACATATATATATATGTCTCAGAGCCTTAATTTTAAGATTGCAAAATTAGCACACCTCATTTAGCTCCTTCATGAAAAGTTTTCTTGTTCTTGCTTTGTGTTTTACATAAACCAACAATATGGTGTCTGAATCAGTGATCTTTAGAGAACAGAGCCCAAGGCAAAGCTTACTAGCACATTATTGAAGGATATAATTCTTAAGTCACAGGAGTAAGCAAGGTAGGGAATGGGCAACTAAATACAAGTGAATTCACAGCTTCACAAGAAAGCACAACCCATTGCATCACCACGTAGGACGTATCCAGAGAAGGGCACTATTGTTCCTGGGACGAGCACCCCTCTCTCGTCTGTCTCACTTGGTCCAAGTTAGCCACAGCAGCATTCATGTGTTAATGTTCCCTCTCCCCCCCAACCCCCACCCACATGTCTAGGCTCTGTTACCCAGCACTGGTAGAACAGCAGCTGACAGAGTGAGATCCTTCAGTGCGGCACCATGTCTCTTCCAAATCAGAAGGAATAAGAACTACCGTGGCTCAACATCAGCAGAGACAATGGTGATTGAGTCAAACCAGTCTTCGTCCCAGGGCAGGCTTAGACTGATGGCAATGTTAGGAGACAAGGTGGCAGTGACGGCCACAGGGGTCCTGCTGAGTAATGGATGAAGTCCAGGAGGTAGGTAGAGATGAACAGCTCTAAGGAGATACATAAATTGGTACAATAAGGAAAATTTTTAAAGCATAAAAATAAGTTAGAATTTGGAAAGCAAATAGATTAATGGTATATCACTTAACAGACTAAAGACAGCCAGACCCTTAGTGGAAAGTATGGGAAGCTGAATAACCAAACCCCTGGGACAAACTGATACCCTGAGACACCTAGGAAGATCGTAGGCAAAGTCCACCTCCTTCCCAGAGTTATTTTCCTGGCCACCCCATCACCTTCCTTGCTGTCATCAAGGGAGAAACTGTCTGGGAATTAGTTTTATTTACAACACAGCTGGTTCTTTAAAAGCTCAAGAACTAATATTGCCCACTCCTCTTGGAATTGGATTGCATGTTAATGATGGGAAAGCTGGAGCAGCAAGGAGAATTGAGTGAAAATTCTTCCTTTGAAAAGCAATTAAATTCTTAAATTCCCTGTTACATTCTAAGCTGCTAGGTGAATGCCCCGTCCTTAAGAAGTCTTGAGATTTAGTCTCTGAAGAGGGTAAAATAAAGGGTCTCTTAGTTGGGGAGAACAGTTGAACAAAGGGCATTTGTACATACTCGACTGTGTCTGACTCTGCAACCCCATGGACTTTAGCCCACCGGGTTCCTCCGTCCATNTGGTGGGCTGCCGTCTATGGGGTCGCACAGAGTCGGACACGACTGAAGCGACTTAGCAGCAGCAGCCCCTTTCCTTGCTAAGGATGCCAGCCTTTAGCAAGGGGACCCCTTAAATCCATTCTCCTTGGCATTTACCTGCATGCATATCTTTTTCACTCTCCTTCCTTACCCTCCAATGGCTCTTCTAAAACAAGGTCTATGAAGCCTTCCAATACATGACCCTTGTCGTTTTCTCACCACCACTTTCCTCACAGTCAAGATCCTAACAACAAGAACTACTTTTCATTCGCCATGCTTAGACCATGTTGTATTAGCTATTCTGTGCCTGTTTCTTTTACCTCACTTAACTCACAATCATCATGGCCAAAACGCTTCCTCTGAACCTCCCACCCCAGGTTCCTGGGCTGCACTTGGTGTTCTGGTACAGAGTTTGACAATCATCATACTTTGTCTTTGCCATGGACCTAGGTTTATGTGTCCATTTATTTCACTATATTCTGAGCTATCAAGGGCAGAGACTGAGCGCTCCTTACTAACTTTTATATTAAAACTTATTCTGAGGTACCAAACACCTCAGTAGGATTGCAGCCCTTATTCCATTTTGGGTATCAATACAGAGATCACACTTACACAAATGCAGACAGGGCCATCTAGATTTCCCTCCCCCAAGTCATTAGCTATTTGGAATCCCACTGCCCATAATCAGAATTTCTCAATCCAGCACCAACAGACCTTCTTCCCTCTTGGGCTAACTGTAATCTGGCTCTTCCTGGAAAATACTCCCCTGTTGCTTCCTCACACATACGTTACTTATTCCTTCACATCCAGTGTATACTGATGTCAGTGTCTTCCTCTTTTCCTGAGTTACTCCTTGACTTTCATGTAAATGCCCTTGTCCCTTTGGAAATCTGTAATAATCTCACCTTTTCCCACTCCTAATTCGAGTAATTTGCCAACCTCCACCACTTACGGTATTTTGGCAACTGGATTAGTCTTATACTTCCTCCTCAGTTCTCGTTTGTCTTCATTCTCATTTGTCTTCATTATCCATGGAAACCATCCACATAACAACTGGCTTCTCGGTTCTTTGACCACCTAAACTGAAATAACCTTTGCCCCCAACAGGCCTGCTCTGCAATTGTCTTCTCAACAGCTCCTCTCCTGAATCCTGACTCAGTCCTCAATCCTGTGCCCCTTCTACGTCCTCCCTACTGTCAACCCCATCTCCACTTCAATTCCTAAGCAGTCTAGACTCCTTGGACTGTTAACTCTAATCACTTATGCTGAATCCTTAACATCTTCACGCATCATTTAATCTTAGAGCAAAACCCCAGTCCCCCATCAGCTGTCTTCCACCTCCACTCCTACAGCATAATGCTGAGTGTTGTCATAGGAAATCACTCAACCACTCTAATACCACTACAAATTCAGTCACGACTGGATGTCTGTGACCGTTTGCCTGGTGAGTTCTTCATTATGTTCTCTACTCAATACCTCTCGTTTCTCCACTTTCCTCAAATTTCCTAGCCTACTACTTCCCTTTGCACCTTCAGTGGCTAACCATGCAAAACTACCACAGGAAAAAAAGAGGAAGACATTAGGCAGATAATCTCTCAACTTTTTACTTTAACACCTGCAAACTCACCTCCATGAAAATCATACCTTCTTCTTGACGTTAGTGATGGGCTTTCCTGGTGACTCAGATGATAAAAGAATCCGCCTGCAATGCAGGAGACTCAGATTCCATCTCTGGGTTGATCCCTGGGTCAGGAAGATCCCCTGGAGAAGGAAATGGCAACCCACTCCAGTATTCTTGCCTAGAGANGATGATAAAAGAATCCGCCTGCAATGCAGGAGACTCAGATTCCATCTCTGGGTTGATCCCTGGGTCAGGAAGATCCCCTGGAGAAGGAAATGGCAACCCACTCCAGTATTCTTGCCTAGAGAATTCCATGGATATAGGAGCCTGGCAGACTACAGCCCATGGGGTCACAGAGTCAGACACAACTGAGTGACTCTTTCATTTTTCACTTTTCTGCTGTCTAAGGCTAAACTCTCCAGAATGTGCTTGAGCTCCTTTGTTTGGATCTTCATAGAGATTTTGATCCATCATATATTCATTCTTTCCCCTCCCCCATCCTGTCCTGTCCCCTCCCATATTAGTATTTCAGCATGCTCAAATTTCCCTCATCTCCCCACCCAGCCAACACAAAATTCTCACTGCAATCTCATGTCCTTTCTTCTATGTCCGGTTTTAGCTTGTTCTTCCCTATTCTAGCCAGGTTTCTGGAGGTGTGTTCATTGTTATCCCTACTTCACCTCCCACATCCTGCTGAAGCCATGGCTAAATAGCTGCTACTCTCAAAACTGTGTTAATATGCCTGCTCCCCACATCAATGTCTGCTTGCCAAAGGCCATTTCAATTTTCTCTTCTGGTGCCTCTGGAAGCCCCATATTTCTGGGCTTTGGGCCTTCTTCTTGTCATCCCTTCTTAGTGGGATCCCCTTTCCTCTGCTCTGCAGTTAAGCACACTGGTGTGCCTTTGGGTTACGTTTTCAGACCTTTTTCCTTACTATACTTTCCCTGGATCATCTCATCTACTAACTTAACTACAATTACCATTTTTTGTTTATTATTGCCAAATCTTTCGAACAACCTCTCTCCTTCATATAAATCCAACAGCCTACTCTTTATCTGCTGATACATGGACTGCTGTTGCTGCTGCTGCTAAGTCGCTTCAGTCATGTCTGACTCTGTGTGACCCCAGAGACGGCAGCCCACCAGGCTCCCCCGTCCCTGGGATTCTCCAGGCAAGAACACTGGAGTGGGTTGCCATTTCCTTCTCCAATGCATGAAAGTGAAAAGTGAAAGAGAAGTCGCTCAGTCATGTCCGACTCTTAGCGACCCCATGGACTGCGGCCCACCAGGCTCCTCCATCCATGGGATTTTCCAGGCAAGAGTACTGGAATGGGATGCCATTGCCTTCTCCAAAAATACATCTAATCCTGAACTAATCATGTTCCCTCTCTCTCCCACATAATTCTTCTTGCTCTTTGTTCTAGTACCTGTCTCAGTGACAAACATAGGTTTAATTCTTCTGCCTTTTATTTTCCAATTGAAAGCACAAAGTCTTAACAATCCCATATCCTAAAAACCTCTGAAATCTATCCATGTTTCTCAAGGTCCACTGCCACTATTTAGCATAGTAGTTAAGAATGCTGGTTCAGAAGCTAGACTTGGTTTAAATCATCACTCCACTATATATTATTCAGCTGAGTGATTCTAAATAAGCAGTAACCTCTCAAGTGCCTCAGTTCACATCACTCAAAATATGTTACCTACCATTTATTCGTGCAGATCACCATCACCTCTACCTGGGATTACTCTAACAGCATCTTGAGAGGGCTCATAGTGCCTAGTCTGGCCTTTCTGCAATTCAGTCTCCTCAGCGTAGTCAGTAATTTAATCTTTCTGAAACACAAATCTCATCATGTCACTTCTTACTGTAAACTCTTTAATGATTTTCCCTTGTCTTCAAGAAAATATTTCAACTCCTGGGGCCTCTCTGGTGGTCAAGTTGTTAAGACTCCATGCTTCCACTGCAGGGGCTGCAGGTTCAATCCCTGGTCTGAAAACTAAGATCCTGCATTCCACGTGGCCAAAAAAGGAAAAAGAAAAAAGTTCTGTGATAAATACAGTAATTCCTTAAAAATGCACATAGGACCTTTGAAATCTGGTTCCTAAATCCTTACCTATTACTGTCCTCTATCACATGTAAGCCATACTGAACTATATGGAGGCCTTCAGATTTACCGTGCTATTCTCTGCCTCTGGGTTGCCGCGTATACAAGCATCCCTAGGAAATATTGCGGGTTCAGTTCCAGACCACTGCAATAAAGCAAATACTGCAATAAAGTGAGTTACACAAATTTTTTGGTTTCACAATACATATAAAAGTTATGTTTACACTATACAACAGGCTGAAGTGTATAACAGCATTATGTCTAAAATAATGTACATGCTGCTGCTGCTGCTAAGTCACTGTATCTGCAAAAACAGGACCAACAGACTTGTTCAACACAGGACTACCACAAACCTTTCATTTCTAAAGTATAGTTATCTGTGAAGTGCAACAAAACAAGGTAGGCCTGTACTGTTCTGACTACAAACCCTCTCCCTTCTAAACTGG
>SJYX01016209.1:0-12262 GCA_006410675.1 Oreotragus oreotragus
TTGTATCAGAAGTGAGATTTTTGGTTAAGGCTCATGTTTTTACAGATGGATGACCAATTGTTAAAAAACAATATGTTGAAAAGACTATCCTTTCCTCAATAAACTGATTTTGTATATTTGTCAAAGATCAAATGCTTATTTTATTCACATGGTCTAATTCAGGACTTCTGATTCTGTTCCATTGATTCATCATTAATCCCATGCTGTCTTGATTACTGAAGCTTGATACTGAAAGTCATTCCTCCATCTTTGTTTTTCTTTTTCAAATTTGTTTTAGCTATTCCAGTTCCTTGGCCTTTACATATAAATTATAGGATTTGCTGGTCTATGTCTACAAAACATCCTACTGGGGTTTTAATTGGCTGCAAGGATTCTATAGATCATCCTAGAGGAAAATAGTATTACTACTATGCTGAGTCTTTCAATCCACAAGCTACGTATGTTTTTCCCTTTATTTAGGTCTTCTTAGATTTCTTTTAGCAGCATTTTGCACATTTCAGTATACAGATGAATTTATACTTAAGTAGTTCATTTAGGAGAGCGATACTCTCCTAAATGATAGCTATTGTGGATACTATTGTTTTTCAAATTTCTGTGACAAGTTGTTCATTACTTGTATATAGAAATATGATTGCTTTCTGTGTTACTTTATATTCTGTGACCTTCATAAACTCAGTTAGGAAATGAAATTTTAAGAAACAATTTGCAAATACACACTCAGAACCACTGAGAGGTTTTCTAAAATCTCAACAATTAGAGAGAGAATAGTGAAAAATTTATACTACTTGATTTCAAGAGTTACAGAAATCAAGACCATGTAGTACCAGTATAAAGATCAACAAACAGGTTAACAGAATAGAGTAAGAATTCATAAATAAATCACACTTACATGGTTATTAGATTTTTGAGAACAGCATCAGAGTAATCCAAGAAGGAAAAGAAACTTTTCTACAAATGATGCTAGATTAATGAAATAGTGATATGGGAAAAAATGAACCTTGACCCTAATCTTATAGCATACATAAAACTTAATTCAAGATGAATCATAGATACTGGTACAGTCACTATGGAAAACACTATGGAAGTTTATTTAAAAACTTAAAACTACCAGGAGTGATGTCAGTAGGATGGCTGAATAAGACATTCCTTGTCCATGCCCCCCTGTCAATGACAATTTAGCATCCATTCACAAATTGCCTTAATGGGAGTTATGGGATCCAGCACCATATATGAAAGGACCCAGGAGGTGTCTCATCTAGCCATGCATCTGGTAACAGGCACACAGATCTCAGTTCTGGCTCTGGACCCAGTAGGATCCAAGAAACACCTCTAGGCCCTCTCGGCCACAGTCCAGGAAACTCTGGGAAACACTGTTTTAGACAATCACCCAGAGGTGAAAGAACTTTTGTGGAAGTCCAAGTTTCAAGCAGAATGCTAGAGAAAAATAACACAAGCCTGGATGCACTGGGAGGGTAAGAAGAACTGTTTGACTACTCACATCACCTTACCCCAAGGCAGCACAGTCTATGACTAGAAAAGATCCTGGCCCATGATTTCTCCCAGGAAAGTGCATACCTGAGCAACCAGGTTCCCCACTACTAAATTGTGAACTGCATGACTGGAGGTGGGGAGGGGGAAGAGGCTGGGAGAGTGGCAGATAGGACTCTCAAAAGGGATTAAAGGAACATGGATCCTACTAAATGTCTCATGGGTCACCATCAAGAAGCCCACCCATAAGCCTGACTATAAGTTGAGCATCCTCCAACTACCCATGAGGCATTTCAGCACTCCATGGGCCTTACACACACCATCAACCTGTGGCCAGTTCCTTGGTCACATTCCTGATGGTGAGTGAACACATGCAGAAAGACTTGCTGGCCCAAATCTGTAGGCCATGAGAGACCACAAATTTGAGCTGCAGTGCCATCTTTGGGAAAATAAAAGGGAGGCTGTCAGCACTTGGCCTTGTGTTTTGCAGGATGAGAACAAGGCATACAAGATTAAGAATTGTGTCATAAGAAGGAACAATAAGTGCTGAGCAACTGCATCCATAGAAGATCTGAGAAATTGTCAGAATCTCTAACAGGGCTGATTGAAGGTGGAAGAAGTAACTGCTACTTCAAATGTGAAGATAACAACACAAAACTTCAAGGAAACATGACGCCACCAAAGAATTACAATAATCTTCCAGTAACCCATCCCAAAGACATCGAGATATAGGATTTACTCAATAAAGAATTTAAATGGCTATTTTAAGGAAACTCAATGTGCTGCAAGAAAACACAGAAAGACAAATCAATTAAATCAGGAAAACTATACCACATGAATAAAACAAGAAGTTTAACAAAATGATAGAAATCATAAAATAGAGCCACAAGAAATTCTGGAGCTGAATAATAAAATGAATGAATTAAAATATAATAGACAACATCAACATCAGAATGGATCAAGCAGAATAAAGAATCTAAGATAGACAGTTTCAAGGGTTTTGAAACTATCCAGCCAGAGGAGAACAAAGAAAACAGAAATTTAAAAGAATGAAGAAAGATATATGATCTATGCAATATTATAAAAAAAAAATTTGTGAATTATTAGAGTTCCTGAAGTTAAGAAACAGAGAGCTTATTTGAAGGAATAATGGCTGAAAACTTTCTGAATATGGAGAGAGATATGGATATCCAAGTTCATGAAGCTCAAAGGTCATCAAACAAACTCCACTGAGGATTTCCTCTTTAAAATTTATTATAATAAACTTGTCAAAACTCAAAGAGAAAAATCTTAAAAGAAGCAAGAGAAAAGAAGCTTATAACTTAAAAGGGACTTCTTATAAGGCTATCAGTGGATTTCTTAGCACCCTTTGAGAGAGTGAGATGATAATACAAAGTGCTCATAGAAAAAAAAAATGAGTGGGTTGCCATTTCCTTATCCAATGCATGAAAGTGAAAAGTAAAAGTGAAGTCACTCAATCGTGTCCGACTCTTAGCGACCCCATGGACTGTAGCCCATCAGGTTCCTCCGTCCATGGGATTTTCCAGGCAAGAGTACTGGAGTGGGTTCCCACTGCCTTCTCTGAGAGTTGTTATATGCAATCAAAGTTATCAGCATATAATAGACTGTTATACCTACAAGATGTTTTATGTAAGCTTCATGATAACAACAAAGCAAACACAAAAACCTACAACAGATTCACAAAAGATAAAGAGAAGACAATCAAAGCATACTATTGCAGAAAATCATCAATTCACAAAGGCAGGCAGTAGGAGAGGGAGAAATGAACAAGAAAACTACAGAACAGTCAGAAAACAGTTAATAGGGTATTAGTAAATCCTTACCTATTAATATTTATTTCAAATGTAAATGAATTAAGTTCTCCAATCCAAAGATATAGAGCAGATCAATGGATTAAAAAAAAAGAAGGGACCAAACTACATGCTGCCTGTAAGAGACTCACTTTAGTTTATGGTCACACATAGGAAAAAATGAAGGGATGAAAAAGATATTCCATGCAAGTAGATATCAAAAGACAAGAGGGGTAGTTATTCTTTTACCAGATAAAACAGGCTATAGTTCAAAAACCATATCAAGAGACAAGGAATGTCATTATATAATGTTAAAGGGATTAACTCATAAAGAAAATATAACAGTCATAAATATATATGCAGGCAACATCAGAGCACCTAAATATATCAAGTAAATATTAAAAAATCTGAAAGATGAAATAGACAACAGCATAGTAATAATGAGGGATATCAATAGCTCACTTACAACAGTGGGTATATCATCCAGACAAAAATGTAACAAGGAAATGTTGGTCTTGAACTATACCAGATGAACCTAACAGACATACAGAACATTTCATCCACTAGAATCAGAATACATAATCTCAAGCACACATGAAATACTCTTGAGGATATATCATATGATAGGTTACAAGATAAGTCTTAGCAGATTTAAGAACATCAAAGTCATACCAAGTACATTTTCCAACTACAAGGTTATTAAACTAGGAATCAGTAACAAGAGGAAAACTAGAAAATTCAGAAATACATAGAGATTAAACAAAACACTTCTAAACAACCAATGAGTCAAAGAAGACATCAAAAGGGAAATCAAAAAACTATCCTGAAACAAATAAAAATGGAAACACAGCATTCTAAAACAAAAGGCCAACAGGTACACAAAACATGTTCAGCATCACTAATCATCAGGGAAATGCAAATCAATACCAAAATGAGATATCACCTCACACCTGTTAAAATGGCTATTATCAAAAAGATAAGGGATAAGTGTTGGCAAGGATGTGGAGAACAGGGTACGCTTGTGCAATGTTGGTCAGAATGCAGACTGATCCAGCAACTACACAAAATGGTATGGCGGTTTCTCAAAATTAAAAAAAGAACCATCATAAGATCTAGTAATCCCACTTTTGGGTATATCCAAAGGAAAAGAAATCAGGATCTCAAAGGGATATGTGCATTCCCTTGTTCACTGTATTATGTACAATAGCTGAGATACAGAAACAAGTTTCACTCTACAGACAAATGGATAAAGAAGATGTGGTACATACATGCAATCGAATATTATTCAGCCAAAAGAAAGAAGGAAATTCTGCCATTTGTGACACTGATGGACCTTGTGGGCCCTATGCTAAGTGAAATAAGTCAGACAGAGAAAGGCAAATACCATATTATATCACTTTTATGTATAATCTAAAAAGGCCAACTTCATAGAGACAGAGTAGAATGGTGGTTGCCATGGGCTGGGAGGCGGGTGCAGGAAATGGGGAGATGTTGAGCAAGGGTACAAACTTGTAGTCATAAGATATATAAGTTTTGTGGATGTAATGTATAGCATGGTGACTATAGCTAACAATACTGTATTATATACTTAAAAATCACTAAGAAGTAAATCTTAAATGTTCTCACCACATAAAAGAAATTATAATTACATGAGTGATAAAAAAGAATGAAATTCTGCCATCTGCAACAACATGGATGAACTTGGGACATTATGCTAAGTGAAATAAGTCAGACAGAAAGATAAATACTGTATATGTGTGCGTGCTAAAGTTGCTTCAGTTGTGTCTGACTCTTTGCAACCCCATGGACTGTAGCCCACCAGGCTCCTCTGTCCACGGGATTCTCTAGGCATGAATACTGGAGTGGGTTGCCATGCCCTCCTCCAGGGGCTCTTCCCAACTCAGGGATCGAACCCATGTCTCTTACATCTCCTGCATTGGCCGACAGGTTCTTTACCACTAGCACCACCTGGGAAGCCCATTAGATCAGTTATACATGGAATTTTAAAAAATTCAACAAACTAGTGAATATAATTAAAAGGAGGGATTTTCCTGGTAGTCCAGTGGCTAAGAGTCCATGATGCCAATGCAGGGGGCCTGGGTTCGATCCCTGATCAGGGAACTAGATCTCCCATGCTGCAACTAAAGATCCTGCATGACACAACTAAGAGTTTCCATGCCAAAACTAAGAATTCATATGCCACAACTAAAGAGCCCACATGCAACAAAAGATCCCACATGCCACAACTAAGAACCAGTGAAGCCAAATAAATAAAGAATAAACTAATGGTTACTAGTGGGAAGAGAAAAAAGTAAAGGGCTACAAGGATATATTATGCAACACAGAAAGTCATAGCTAATGTTTTATAATGACTATAAATGAAGCATAACCATTAAAAATTATAAGTCCCTATATTGTACACCTGTAACTTATATAATATTGTATAGCAACTATACTTCAATAATAATACAAGCAAGAGAAAATTTTTACAGGGGATGGGCAATTTATGGCATAAATTGTGACAGATTCATGGATGTATAATTACCTCCAAACTCATCACATCACATACATTAAATACATATAGCTTTATAATAAATAAATAATATTTTAGTATATAATAAATAATAAAGTAGTTTAAAAACACAAATGTATCACAGATCTAAATGTAAAAGTTATAACAATAAAGCATTTAGAAGAACACATAGGAGAATATATTTATAATTTAGATGTAGGCAAAGTTTCCTTATATAATAGGAACAAAGTCAATAACCATAAGTGAAAAAATGATAAATCAGACTTTATCAAAATTAAAAGCTTCTATTCACAAAAAGATAGTTAAGTAAATTAATAGGCAAAATAAAGACTGGAAGAAAACATTCATAAAATATATATCTCAACAAAGGACTGGCAACAGAAAATATAAAAAGCATCTACCTACAACTCTACAAAAAAGACTGAAAATGATTTTTAAATGGCCAACATTTGGAAAAAACACTTCACAAAATAAAATATATGAAAAGTAAATAATCACATAGAAAAGTGATAAGAAGATGTAAAATAAAAACTACATCACCACAAGACTAGATAAAAATTAAAACAATAATACCAAGTGTTGGTGAAGATGAGGAACAACCAGAACTCTCACATAGTAGTGGTAGGAATCCTAAATGCTACAACCACTTTGGGAAAAGCTCTAGTCGTTTCTATTCAAACTAATCACACACAATCACCATATTACCTACTAATCCTAAATCCTAGAAATTTACCCAAGAGAAATGAGAAAATATTCCCACATAAAGAGTTATTTAAAAATGCAGTTTTATTCAAAATAGCAAAAACTAGAATTTCCAGGTGTCCATTAATAGAATTAATAACCAAACTATAGCATATTCACTCTGGAGAAGGCAATGGCACCCCACTCTAGTACTCCTGCCTGGAAAATCCCATGGNAGAAATGAGAAAATATTCCCACATAAAGAGTTATTTAAAAATGCAGTTTTATTCAAAATAGCAAAAACTAGAATTTCCAGGTGTCCATTAATAGAATTAATAACCAAACTATAGCATATTCACTCTGGAGAAGGCAATGGCACCCCACTCTAGTACTCCTGCCTGGAAAATCCCATGGATGGAGGAGCCTGGTGGGGTGCCATTTATGGGGTCGCACAGAGTTGGACACGACTGAAGCGACTTAGCAGCAGCAGCAGCATATTCACTCAGTAGAATACCACTCAGCAATAAAATAGAACAGATTACTGAAACATACAACAATGAAAATGAATCTCAAAAACAATGCTACGTGAAAGAAGCTTTCCACAAAAGTACATGTCAGAGGACACTGTTTACATAAAGTCATAGAAGAGGCAACAATATGGCATAAGAAGTTTAGAAGAGGGGTTAAGTGTGGCAGAAATTAATTGGGAAGGAGTATGAGGGAGCTTTCCAGGGAGATGGTAATGTCCTCTATCTTGATATATTAGTATACACACTTACAAAGGGTCAGCAAGTGTACACTTAAGATGTGTGTACTCACTGTATGTAAAATGTAAAACATAAAGAAGGTTTGTAAAAATATTTAACTCTATTTAATGATATGCACGTTAAAATATTCAGGGGACACACACAGATGTCTTGAAAACATGTTAAAAAATAAGACAGACTGAAGGATAGATAAGAGGGATAAAAAAGGACAAATATGTGATAAAACAAGTGTAGCGAGATGTGAATGGGAGAACCAACATTGTGTAACTTTCTTGCATGGTTGAAAATGTTCATAATAAAATATTATGGGAGTTCCTTGGTGGCCTACAGTTAGGATTCCAGCTTTTCATTGCCATGACCTGGGTTCAATCCCTGGTTGTAGAACTGAGATCCCACAAGCTGTGTGGTACAGCCAAAAAAAAAAAAAGGTGAAGGCAGGGAGTAATGAAAGAGAAAATAAAAAATGAAGAGACAGTACAGACTGATAAAAAAGAATCATCAGTGAAGGAGAAGGACACGGAAAGTATGACATCCTGAAAACCAGTTAGAAAAGACATTTCAGAGGAAGGAATTGCCAATGGTCTATGGCACAGGTTCTGAAAATCCAAATAGTATTTAAACAGGCCCACTGAATGTGGCTGTAAGAGGGGTGTGAGTAAAGGAGAGTAAAAGCCACAGCAAAGTCAAGGGAGAGAACACTGTTGGTGAGGAAGTAGAGACAGTAAATAACAACTCTCAGGAAGCTTGGCTGAAGGAGACTAGAGGCTGGGCAGCAGCTGGAGGAGAATGTGGGTGCCGATGTGCTGGACAACACTAGAGTGCGTGTCTGTGTGGGCAGCAATGACTCAGCAGAAAATCAAGGGATGTCAGGGCTGCCCTGAAAAGGTGTGCTTAACTCAACTCCCAGTACCTGTAAATGTGAACTCATACAGAATAAGGTATTTGCAGATATAATCTAGTTAAAACATGAGACCGTGCTAGATTAGGGTGGGCCCCAGCCCAATGACCAGTATATCCCTATAAGAAAACGGAAGGATAAAAAGAGGAATTGGACATAGATACACAGAGACCATAAAAAACTTTATGACAGACAGTGGAGGCAGAAATTGAAGTGATGCCTCTACCTGCCAAGGAATGCCAAGGACTGCCAGCCACCACCAGAAACTGGGAAGAAGACAGGAAGAATTCTCCCCTAGAGCCTTCAGAGAGAGTATAGCTCTGCAGACACTGTGATTCAGAAGACTAGCTGCCATAGCTGGCAGAGAGTAAGTTGCTGTTCTTTTAGGCCACTAAGTTTGTAGCACTTTGTTAGGGCAGCCCTGGGAAACTAATAATACAGGGGAGAATAATGGTGAATAGAAGCAGGTGATAAGAACAGAGGAGATGTCCTTGAGGTGATGTGGAACCATTTCCAAGATACCAAAGGAGGGGATAGCCTTTGAGAGGATCAGGGCCACCCTCTTCCATTGAAATGAGTATGGCATCATTCATAGAGGACCTCAACAAATTAGGGGTTTACCCAGAAGCTTTGGCCAATAAAGAATGCTTCAAAGAGCTTTGTAATAGCTTTTCTGTCTTTTTAACTAGCACACAATATGTAGCTTGCATATTAAAGCTTCAAGTCTTCCTCTAACAAGAACCAACCCATGAAATAAATACAGCAACTTTCTGCCTTCCAAAAGGAGTCTGAGAACAAAGAGCAAGTCTTACCAACACGAATAGAACCAGATGCTCAGCCAATGTTTGTCAAAACAAAACACAACAACCAGACACAAAGCCTGGTTATCCAAATTCAGGAAGCTCCTTACCTTGAGCTGCTGCTGGAGCTCACTGTTCAGACGGGCCAGCACGGCATTTGCCTCTTTATTTTTGCGGATAGCAGTTTGAATAGCCTTCTTCTGTTTGGAAGACTGCCTACAAAAAAGTACAGACAGTTCAGTGACACAGAACTTAAGAGGTCCAGATCCCTGTGGGTCAGAACTCTCTGATTCACGAGAAGTGCTAAACTAACAAGGGGCTAACATCACAGAGCTCCAAAAATAAAATCATATATTCACAGGCAGGCAGGCACATACCAAAGGAAATAAGTTTCTTGGGATGAATTATTTACACATGAAGCAGTTTCCATTTTACAACTTGAAGAAAAGCTGTGAATTGGGCCTTTTCAAACATGTTTTGTTCCATTTATCCAAAGGCATTTAATAAGCATTTCTTCCTGACAAACGACATTAGCTGGAATACCCTTTTTGTGCAATCATTAATGGCATTTCAAAGACCTGCAGGTGGCCCTGTGGGCAAGTCTGAAGGCAAAGAATAAAAAAACATTCTCTTTAGCAAAAATCCTACATTAACTTAGTCAACTCTCTTTTATTTCTTTATTATTAGGCATGAATGCCTAAGTATGTTTGTGTGTGAGTGTGTGTGTGCAAGTGCATACACCAACATACATCTGTGGCACTTGAGAAAAACACAAAATTGTTTTAATATCAGTCTTTCCAAAGTAAGTCAATAGTAAATTCACAGAACAGGTATAACTAAGGTGACCACACAAGCCCCACCTGGCCCATTACAGTCTTTGCTTACACTGCCTGACTGGTCCTAATTTTTCTTAGCAACTACTTTCCCCCTCAAAACCATCAACATGGTTGTAGAAGCTACAGCCTTATATCCCACAGCAAAAAAATACTGAATCCTCAGATCAAAAGGACCACCTAAGTTCCCCCAGAGAAACAAACATGTTTGTGATCCCTGGGAGCCAGAGCGACTAAACTAGAAAGCATTGTGACCCCTGGAGAGATCTGGTGGCGGAACACTGAGAATGTATACTATACTAGCTGCTCTATTCACCTGTATAAGGCATACTCCCTCTCCAACAAGTTTAAACATTAATTTTTTACCCATAAATAGGCAAAGAAGAAGCTCCAAAATATACTTTTCACAAGATACAGACTGGATTCTTGTTTCAGGACAAGACAGAGTAGATACATTTCTCTCTATTCCTCCCACTAAACACAGTAAGACACTGGACATAATATACAGAATAATATAAGATGACTCTGCAAAGTAGAGTGAAGAAGGCAAACCAGCTAGGGAACTTGGTACCCAAGGAAAGAATAGCCACGAACTACCTGGGTTTTCTTTTTCACTTCATATGTATCTCATAAATGCCAATGAGAGCAGACAAAAAAAGCCTCCCCAAAATTCTGCTCTCTCTAGCCAAAGGACTGGGAAAGGGGCAGCCCAGCAAGACAGAAATTAGATACAATATTCCTCCTGAATACAGATGTAAAATATTTAATAAAATATTAGCAAATAGAATTCAGCAATATAAAAAAGAATTATAAATCATGACCAACAGGAGCTTATTCCAGGGATGCAAGACTGATTCAATACTCAAAAACAATCAATATAATTCATTACTTTAACAGGTGAAAAAGAGAATCACATGGTCAGATAAACTAATATAGATTTTTATAATTTTATTTATAAAGACTTATTGAAATTCTTAGATATACCACAACATATATAGAACTTACATGCTGAAAATATACAACACAAATGAAAGAAATAAATTGGATCTAAGTAAATGGAGAAATATATGTTCATTGATTGAAAAACTCAATACAGTAAAGATGTCAACTCTTCCCAGATTGACATAAAGGTTTAACATAATTCCCATGGAAATTCCAGCAAGATCTCTGCAGCTCAAAAGTATTCTAAAATTAAATGGAAAGTCAAAGGAATTGGAATAGCTAAACAATTTTGAAAAATATGAAGTGGGAAAAACAGAAGACTTATTATATAGCTATAGTATCAAGTGGTAAAGTAATACAGATAGCAATCAAGACTATGTGGTATTGGCAGAGTGAAAGACACATAGATCATTAGAACAGAATAAAGAACCCAAAAAGAGATTCACACTAGTACAGATTATTTATTTTTGACAGACAAGCAAAAGTAAGTCAATGGAAAAAGAACAGCCTTTTCAATGAAAGTGCTGAAGCAATTCAATATCCATAGCCAAAAAATGAATCTTGACCCAAATCTCAAACTTTATATAAAAATTAACACAAAATGGATCACCAACTTAAATGTAAAGTGTAATATTATAAAATTTTTAGAAGAAAGTATAAGAGAAAATCATTAGGACCTAGAGCTTGGTAAACAGATTTTAGAGGTGAAAAGCAAAGCACAATCCATAAAAGGAAAAAAAAATCAGTAAGTTGGGACTTCATCAAAAATTTTAAACTTTTTCTCTGCAAAAGACTCTTAAGAGAACGAAAAGATAATTCACAGAATGAGAGAAAACATTTGCAAACTATAGATTTAACAACTGATCTGTATTTAGAATATACAAAGAACTCTCAAAACTCAATGTTAAAAAACAATTCAATTAGAAAATGGGCAAATGTGATGAAGAGACATATAACCAAAGAGGACATGTGATGGCAAATACATGAAAAGATGCTCTAGCTATTAGGGAAATGCAAATTAACACCACCGTGGGATAGTGCTACACACCTATTCGAACAGCTAAATTTAAAAACTAGTGACAGTATCCAACGCTAGTGAGGATGTGGAGACACTGAATCTCATACACTGGTGGTGGGAAGATAAAATGGTACAGTCAATTTGGGAAACAACTTGGCAGTTTCTTTAAAAACTAAATATACATTTAGCACACAACCCAACAATCACACTCCTAGACATTTATTACAGAGAAATGAAAACATATGTATATGCAAGAACCTGTACACAGATGCTCACAACAGCTTTGTTTGTAATACTCGATAACTAGATACAAACAAAAGATTTCTGAATAGGTGAATGGCTAAACAGACTGTGGTACATACATAGTGTAGAATATTTCTTAGCAGTATTGATTTACACAACTTAGACAGATGTCAAGGGCATTATGCTGAGTGAAAACAAGCAAAGCTCAAAAGGTCACATGGTGTATGTGTATAACATTCTGAAAATGA
>SJYX01016209.1:12370-36908 GCA_006410675.1 Oreotragus oreotragus
CGGAAAAGCTATCACCTAAAGAAGAGTGCTGCACAGATTCAGAATGAGGATTGACTTCATCAGCAAGCTGCACCCACAGAACCTGTTACTTTTCTTCCCATAACAGTGTAAGCAGGAGAAACTCTGCAGCAGACCCTGAGACCTATAAGGAGTGGTGTTATGACACATCCCAAGCATCTGTGTTAGTGACTAGTCAGGCTCACTTGAAGTCACACATAGCAGCAGGTTTCTGCCCTCAATTTCTGCCCTCACTCAATTTCACTGAGGCAAGTGATGGTTCTTCTTAAAGTCAAAGTCTTCTGGAGAAGGATAGCTTGTCCAGACGATGGTTTTTTGGTCCCTGGCCATGTCCACAGGTGTCCCTACCCTCTATTCAGCTACAGAAAGATATCTTAAAGGCTCTGCTTGTGACCATTCTGTGCTGAGACTGTCTCTTATACACATCTAAGACTTATTATATAGCTATAGTATCAAGTGGTAAAGTAATACAGATAGCAATCAAGACTATGTGGTATTGGCAGAGTGAAAGACACATAGATCATTAGAACAGAATAAAGAACCCAAAAAGAGATTCACACTAGTACAGATTATTTATTTTTGACAGACAAGCAAAAGTAAGTCAATGGAAAAAGAACAGCCTTTTCAATGAAAGTGCTGAAGCAATTCAATATCCATATCCAAAAAATGAATCTTGACCCAAATCTCAAACTTTATATAAAAATTAACACAAAATGGATCACCAACTTAAATGTAAAGTGTAATATTATAAAATTTTTAGAAGAAAGTATAAGAGAAAATCATTAGGACCTAGAGCTTGGTAAACAGATTTTAGAGGTGAAAAGCAAAGCACAATCCATAAAAGGAAAAAAAAATCAGTAAGTTGGGACTTCATCAAAAATTTTAAACTTTTTCTCTGCAAAAGACTCTTAAGAGAACGAAAAGATAATTCACAGAATGAGAGAAAACATTTGCAAACTATAGATTTAACAACTGATCTGTATTTAGAATATACAAAGAACTCTCAAAACTCAATGTTAAAAAACAATTCAATTAGAAAATGGGCAAATGTGATGAAGAGACATATAACCAAAGAGGACATGTGATGGCAAATACATGAAAAGATGCTCTAGCTATTAGGGAAATGCAAATTAACACCACCGTGGGATAGTGCTACACACCTATTCGAACAGCTAAATTTAAAAACTAGTGACAGTATCCAACGCTAGTGAGGATGTGGAGACACTGAATCTCATACACTGGTGGTGGGAAGATAAAATGGTACAGTCAATTTGGGAAACAACTTGGCAGTTTCTTTAAAAACTAAATATACATTTAGCACACAACCCAACAATCACACTCCTAGACATTTATTACAGAGAAATGAAAACATATGTATATGCAAGAACCTGTACACAGATGCTCACAACAGCTTTGTTTGTAATACTCGATAACTAGATACAAACAAAAGATTTCTGAATAGGTGAATGGCTAAACAGACTGTGGTACATACATAGTGTAGAATATTTCTTAGCAGTATTGATTTACACAACTTAGACAGATGTCAAGGGCATTATGCTGAGTGAAAACAAGCAAAGCTCAAAAGGTCACATGGTGTATGTGTATAACATTCTGAAAATGACAAAATTATAAAGACAGGAAACTGATCAGTGGTTATCACAGGTAAAGAGTAGAAAAGAGGATGAGGTGGGGTGACTCCTGCATCTTGATTACAGTGGTAGTTACAAGACATACAAATGTGATAAAATGGCATAGAACTATACATACTGTCCCAACATCAATTTCCTGTTTTTTATATTTTACTATGTTAGGTAAAATGTAACCATTTAGAGAAGCTACATGAAAGATACACAAGACTTCTTTGTACTATTTTTTAATCTTCTATGAATCTATAATTATTATAAAATAAAAAGTTTTATGAAAATACATCTTGATCAGAGCTGGATGCCTCTACTTAAACAACTACCACATTAAGTGTGCTAGCTTATAACAGTTTGCCCTTCCCTGGGAATTGTCTCCATCCCCTTCCCCTCCTCTGTAGGGACAGGCCCCAGGCAGACAGTCCTATTTGTTCTATGAAACAGTCAGCTCTATTTTCACACTTGAACAGACGCTAGCCTGTGCTAAGCTTGCCAGAATCTCTCTCCCAGGGATGTGGGTTCCAGTTAAGAGTTTGGTTTAGCCTGGGCCCTGCACAGTGAGAATGTACTATCTGGAGCCGAAGGTGGTTGAGAAGATTTCACAGATAAAAATGTCAGAAAATAGAGACGAATCAGGAGGAAGGCCAATAGAAATATAGTCCTCTCCCCCAATCCATCCATGTCCCTGGGTTTAATGAGTCACCCCTGTATTCTTATAATAATGAACACAGTTTTGCTACCTCAAGTTGCTCTTTATGTTTTGTCACCAAATGAGCTCTGCATAATGCAAAGACAGGATCCAGCTTCAAAAACCTCTCAAGAGTTCAGTAAAGGCGGACTTGCCTCACCATTTAAGAACTACTTCTAGAGTCTGTCTAGGTTCTCCTAACCTTGTTTCTCACTGTTCCAGGCTGGGCTTTAACTGGCCTGGTTTCCAAGGAGGAAAATAAGGGAGAAACAGTGAGGTGTTTATTTTACCTGCTGCTGTTGTTCATCAGGCAATCTCTCAGTTTAGAACTGTATACTCTGAGACTTGTACATTGAAGGTTATGTGGCAGACTGTCCTCCAATCATATTCTTGCGCCTTCCTGTTTTCAGTAGCATCTCCTCAATTTGAGCTAGGCACATGGCCATACAATTAGAAACTAGCCGCATTTCTGTGTCTTCTTTGCAAGTAGGTGAGGCCATATGGCTAAGTCTAGGTGAAAGGTATCCAAGAGAAATGATGATGTCCTTAAAAGTAACTTATTTTTTCTCCATTTGTTCCTTTCCCCTTTCTGAGACCTGGAACATGAACATGTTAGAGGTAAGCCACCTCCAAACCCTATGGATAAAGGCAACCTTCACAGGATCTGAAACAAGATGACAGAAGGGACCTGGGTTCTGGACAGGTATGCTTCTGGACCACTCACCAACTCAGACTTCTACATAAGAAAAAAGTCAGTTTCTTTGTTATTTGAGTGACTGTTACCTCATTTTTTCAATCAGCTGAACCACTGTTTGAAGGAATATAAAATCTTCTTAGCCTTCACCCTGGACCCTGCTTTCTCCTATGGAATTCTGAGTACAGCTTCTAAGAAGTGAGTTTTTATTGCCTTTTCTCTTCTTGGAAATGGTAGGTTTCCATTAGAGATGCCACTCATCAATCCCACAGATATTCATTCCACTGTTGACAAACACGAAGAGAGAAGAGAAACAGAATCCCAACCACACCGAGAGCTTCATGCAGACAAGCAGACTCTGCCACACAAGCTCCCTGGAATGCCCTGGGGTGCCACAGGACACCTCCTGGGGTTCCAGAGAAGAGCTTAGGCCACAGAAGCTGGCACAGGTTCAGTCACAGTATTGCCACACAACACCCTCTAGTTCTAAACTGTTCAAACAATTCTATTTTCCCAAAATCCATCCTTAGCAGATACATAAAATATGGGAAAAAACAATCAAGCCAAATTATTTCTAAGAAAATCCCACTTCTGTCCTCATAGGCAGTTCATTAATGACTATACAATCTAAGAGCTGTTTATTACTTATAACCTAGACTCAGCAGCTCACTTAGAGAGAATATTTTATTAGTTCCTCTCTCCTATATGGAGCAGACAATGATGGTATCTGAAGCAGAATTTGTTTCTTATTAATAGGTCAGTTCTAATGTTAATTTCCTCAAAAGCTGATGACCATTTTGCAACTTGCTTTGTGACTCTTTTCTCAATTTTCCCAAAGATGGTATATAATAACAATCACTCTAAATGCACTGGAAAGAGATTAACTTACTACATACCATAGATGTTTAAGGGCATCAGAGCTTAATTCTCTCCCAGAACCCTAACCAATAAAGGGCTATACAGACTAACCATTATGTGTCTGGCTGTCCTCTCTCCAGGTCTTAGAAAATTATGAGTGTTAAGTTGCTCCTTATCACTCTAAGATGAACTGGTCTGGGACCTGAAATAAGTCTTATACAGTTCCCTTAGGGCAAAGTTTAGATACATGACATTTATAGCACTATTTGTGTTGCTGGTGGGTGCTAGCCTCTCTCACCCTGACCCCATGAGCTCACCTAACTAGTGAAAGAATATCATGGTGAGGGATGGTGACTGAATAAGCAGATAAAACAAATGCTTCTTTTCAACAAATGCTGCTGGGACAACTGGAAATCCATATGTAAAAGAATGAAGCTGGATCCCTTCATCACACTGTACAGAAAAATGAATTCAAAATAGACCATAGGGGTCAATATAAGAGCTAAAAATATAAAGCTTGTAGATGCAAATACAGGAACTAATCTTCATGAACTTGATATGGGCAATGATTTCTTACATATGAAAGCAAAAGCACAAGGGACAAAAGAAAAATATTAGATAAATTAAACTTGATCAAACTTAAAAATATTGTGCTTCAAATAGCGTCATTATGAAAGGAAAAAGACAATGCACAGAACAGGGGAAAATATTTGCAAATCATATATATGACAAGCGATTTATATCCAGAGTATATAAAGACCTCATAACTCAAAAATAAAAAGTAATCTAAGAATAAATGGGCAAAAAATATAAGCAGACATTTTCCCAAAGAAGTTATACACATGGCCAATAAGCACATGTAAAGATGCTCAACATCACTGTTCATTAAGAAAATAAAAATCAAAACCATGAGACACCATTTCACACCCACTAAGATGGCTATGATAAAAACCCTAAAAATCAAATAACAAGTGTTGGTAAGGAAGAGGAAAATCTGGAACCCTCATACTTTACTGGTAGGATTATAAAATGCAATAGACACTGCCACTCTGGAAAACAGTATGGAAGGTCCTCAAACTGTTAAACATAAAGCTACCATCAGTCCAGTCCAGTATGAGTTGCTCAGTCATGCTTGACTCTTTGCAATTCCAGGGACTGCAGCCCGCCAGGCTCCTCTGTCTATGGAATTCTCCAGGCAAGAATACTGGAGTAGGTTGCCATTTTCTTCTCCAGGGGATCTTCTCGACGCAGGGATCAAACCCAGGGCTCCTGCTTTGCAGGTAAATTCTTTACCATCTGAGACACCAGGGAAGCCCAAAGTTACCAAATGACCCAGAAATGACCCAGTAATTTGATTCCTAGGTATAAATACTCAAGACAAATGGAAATATCAGTCCACACAAAAATCTGCATATAAATATTCACAGCATCATTATTCTTATTAGCTGCAAAGTGGTAACAACCCAAATGTCCATCAGCTGATGAATGGGTAAATAAAATGTAGTATATCCATATAATGGAACATTAATCAGCAGTTTTAAAAAATTAAGTTCTGACTTATTATACAACATGGATGAACCTTAAAAACATGATACTAAGTAAAAGAAGACAGTCACAAAAGGCCATATGTTATATGATTCAATTTAAGTGAAATAGCCAGAATAGGCAAATCTATAAAGACAGAAAGTATTGATAGACAATGGTTGCCTGGGATGTGGGAGTGGAAAGTGACTGCTAATGGGCACAGAATATCTTTTTAGGGGCAATGAAAATGTTCTACAATTAGACTGTTATGACGAGTGTATAACTATATAAATATACTGAAAACCACTGAAGTGTACACTTACAAGAGTGAATTGGATGCTACTTGAAACACATCTAAGTAAGGTTGCTTTTTTAAAAAAGATGAAAAAAAAAAAGACAAAGATTTCTGCTTGAACTCCACCAGTGGCCTTCCCATCTACTTTGGAGGATGTCATAGCCTCCACTCAGTTGTCACATAGCCAGCAATGATGTGAAATACAGATTACAGTGAAAAGTTGGGGAGAACATCAAAGAAAGTTTACGTGTCTGTATCTCTAAGATCCATCCTCTAGACTGGAGGGTGGCTGGAAGATGGCCAAAGCTCTCAGGGACCATTAAGGACATAATATACTTCCTTGATGCACTAATACCACTAGGGAACTGTCCATTTTGGGGGGGGGGCCGGAAAAGCTATCACCTAAAGAAGAGTGCTGCACAGATTCAGAATGAGGATTGACTTCATCAGCAAGCTGCACCCACAGAACCTGTTACTTTTCTTCCCATAACAGTGTAAGCAGGAGAAACTCTGCAGCAGACCCTGAGACCTATAAGGAGTGGTGTTATGACACATCCCAAGCATCTGTGTTAGTGACTAGTCAGGCTCACTTGAAGTCACACATAGCAGCAGGTTTCTGCCCTCAATTTCTGCCCTCACTCAATTTCACTGAGGCAAGTGATGGTTCTTCTTAAAGTCAAAGTCTTCTGGAGAAGGATAGCTTGTCCAGACGATGGTTTTTTGGTCCCTGGCCATGTCCACAGGTGTCCCTACCCTCTATTCAGCTACAGAAAGATATCTTAAAGGCTCTGCTTGTGACCATTCTGTGCTGAGATGCTCAATAACAGAATCTCTTCAGGTCTGAGGGTCTTGAAGCTGGTCACATGCATCAGGGGGACATGAGATAAGACAGGTAAAGAGGAGAACTGCCATTTATAGTACTGCCTTCTTCCCAGGAAAACACAGGCCAAAACAAGCAAGAAGGGTGGGAAGGAAACGAAGAGGAGAGAGGAGGGGAAGGAAATCAAACCAATCTGAAATACACCCCAGCCTGTGAGTCACACGCCCCTTGGGAGATTGTCTTATCGCTTAGAGATCCTCTTTCTACATTACTGGGAGACTGTAATACTATCACAGAAATGAGTGAGGCAAGACTATAACCATTAAAATCACACCAGTACAAGGGGTTGAGTGTAAACATAAGTTTACATTTACATATGTATATGCAGATTTAAAATGAAAGTTCTGTTCTATACATCTGTGTCTCTTTTACTGTCTCTCATACAGGGTTATCATTACTATCTTTCTAAATTCCACATATATGTGTTAGTATACTGTATTGGTGTTTTTCTTTCTGGCTTACTTCACTCTGTATAATCGGCTCCAGTTTCATCCACTTCATTAGAATGGATTCAAATGTATTCTTTTTAATGGCTGAGTAATACTCCATTGTGTATATGTACCACAGCNTTTTTTTTTTTTTTTCCATGTTTGCAGCCTATTACCTTTTTGTTACCTAGAAGGACACAGGAATCAGGTGCCCTCTTTACCTCCTCTCCTTTCTTTTTTAAATGCTGTGTGCATCTCACATCACGAGGCCTTTCCTTACCAAAGACAAAATTCTCTCTTGCCTTACTTTGGGGCTTTGGGGAATAGGTTCTAAATAAGTTCTAAGTTTTAAAGTTTGTAGAGGTCTTCATTACAAGCTCCTCCTTCTCCAACCCCCAGCTCCTACATCAAGCCAAGCTGGTGAGCCACTGTCTTCTGGAAGGAGGCCGCTGGCTTGCTTTCTCGGAGGCCCTACCCCATCTGTCCTCCCAAGCATAGGCACATGCTCTGTGATGGGAGGAGGACCTGAGAAAATGGGGCAGAAGAGAGGAGGGGGAGAAGCTGAATGGAGAGCACGGTGAGTGAGTGAGCAAATGCACTGGGACTCGGTGACACAGTGGGCAAGTGTAAACTGTGGCACAAAGACTAGAAAGGGGAGACCACCCAGGCCCCCTAGGCACTCCTCGAGTTTTAGTACGGTGCAGGGCTCTGCTAAGGGCCCTCCCCATTGCTCCTCTTGGTCTTGCCAAAAGCAAGGCCATCATATTTAGATTAGAGGTTGAAGATGGAAGTACAAACTGTCAGAGACATCAAGGTGGAGCCCAGGAATCATCAGGACCCTAATCTTCACAAAGAACCCAGATTCAAGGAAATCTGGATCATAAACATTCATGTCAGGACATGAAAACTTTAAAACAGTCTATGGGCTAATAGAGGCAAGCAGCCTAGGGGAGGGGTTGCAAGGCCTTAACAGTAATGCCTTCATGCTGGCCTTACCTTCTTTGTTGGACTACTTTCTGCAGCTTGAGAGGGGGCCCTGTTCAACTGGGGATGTACCTCAGCCTCAGATGCTTGTTCAGACTGTAGCAAAACATCACAGAAAGGAAAAAAAAGCAAAAACATAACCACCTAAATATGTAGTAAAGAGAGCTTAGGAAAACAGTTACTAAGGGGAGACAGCCAAGGATGGTCAAGTCTGGCAATCCTTGAAAAAACTTTCTCTAGACCCTGCTATTCCCTCCCATCTCTCCTCCCAGCACTGTTCAATCTTAGGAAAAGGAGTAAGAGGAATGTCTTCTATAATTGCGTGTATGTATTGCTACAAACTAATGCTCTGAAAGTGCAAACTAGAAATAACAAGGCATAGTGGAAAAGTAGGGGAAAGAAATTACAATTTCAACTCAAGCACTAAGAAAAACAATAATTATAATAAAAAGCACTGACATTTTTTATATTCAATTTTTGATAGAGAAACACTAGTAGATTTGACTGTTTACCTTTAAAAAAAAAAAAGGAGAAGGGTAAGCATAATGGAAGGAGAAAACAGAAGGATTCTGGCTGCTGAGGGATATGGAGTCTGTGCATAAAAACACAAAGACTGGGGAGGAATGTCCCCAAAGGCCTGCAAGACAGTGGGGCCACACAGCTCGGTGGCAGAGCCCATGGAGCAGGGACACCCTGTGCAGCTCCCTATCTCCCAGGCTTGCTACATTTGGCGCTGCTAGAGTCCTTGGTTTTCAGCAGCTATTAGCCAGTGATGCAAAATGTTAACATGTGAACCAATATGACCTCCACATTATTAGTCCTGTATAAACTCACAAGCTAATCTGCATCACAGAAACACATTGCAGCACACAAGCTGCGGCCTGAGCACACCCACTTCATCGCGAACTGGGCCCTCTCCAAGCTCTAGTGGAGGCTCGCTTCTTCCTTCCTTTGACCCTATTCCTCTCCACCTCTTCTGCCAATTGCCCTCAGCACATCCCAGCTGCCTCTAGTCTTCAGAGAGCAATGTCCAGCTCGGCACTCTTGTCTCCATTTGTAAAGCTCCTGTCCCTAGCAGCTGATGAGCCACAGTGTCCTACTTGGAATCATTCTCTCTTCCTGTTATGGCTCCTCTTATCCCTCAGATATGGGGTTTGGGGTTCTCCTGCTCCATTTTCCCATCCCTGTTGACTCTTTCCCAGAGTAAGCCCATCTGCTCCTACACTTCCACTGCCTGCCCTGGATCCTTGGTGCCCAACGCACTCCCACTCCCTGCCTCTTCAAAACCCATGATGTAGGCATTCAACATGCCTGATTTCTAGTTCCAAGTTTTTCTTATAGCTTTCTCCTTTTGATGAAGGCTAACTGTATTATTACCATTGCTGTTACTGTTATTAATAAATGTATACTATGAACCACCAAAACCTTGCTATGTGTCACATGTTGCTCTGGGTGTTTTGCATGGATTATTGCATTCATCATCACAGCCCTAGGAAGCAGAGGGGAAATTGAGGATCTAGAAGGCAAGGAATTCACCCAGGATCATACAAATAGCAGAGTGTGAAGCCAGGCTTCAGGTCCTAAAACTGGGCTTTGACCACTATGCTATATAGCTGCCAGCACTCTTGGGCCTGAGTGTTATTCACTCAAGAAATATTTATCCAACAGCCATGACAAGCAGGGCGTGTACTAGAACCAGTGTTCAAGGATGAATAAGCCCCAGACCTTGCCAATGAGGAGCTTGAAGTCTAGTGGAAAGGCAGAGAAATGAGTGGGCAAACAGGCTTCAGGGGAATAAGGACTCTGCCAAGGATATGTGGAACCTATAGGAACAGCTGGCCTTGTGGGTGACCAAGACTCAGGCAAAGGTGACATTCCAGCTGCAAGCTGGGTGAATAGCCAGATGCAGCCAACTAGAATGGCCCTGAACAGAGTCTCTTGATGAAAGTGAAAGAGGAGAGTGAAAAAGCTGGCTTAAAACTCAACATTCAAAATTCTAAAATCATGGCATCTGATCCCATCACTTCATGCCAAACAGATGGGGAAACAATGGAAACAGTGACAGACTTTATTTTCTTGGGCTCCAAAATCACTTTCAGATGGTGAGCGCAGACATGAATTAAAAGATGCTTGCTCCTTGGAAGAAAAGCTATGACCAACCTAGACAGCATATTAAAAAGCAGAGACATTACTTTGCCAAGGTCCATCTAGTCAAAAATATGGTTTTTCCAGCAGTCATGTATGGATGTGAGAGTTGGACCATAAAAAAAAAAACCAAAGAATTGATGTTTTTGAACTGTGGTGTTGGAGAAGACTCTTGAGCGTCCCTTGAACTACAAGGATATTAAACCAGTCAATCCTAAAGGAAATCAGTCCTGAATATTCATTGGAAGGACTGATGCTGAAGCTCCAGTACTTTGGCCACCTGATGCAAAGAGCTGACTCACTGGAAAAGACCCTGATGCTGGGAAAGATTGAAGACAGAAGGAGAAGGGGACGACAGAGGATGAGATGGTTGGACAGCATCACCACCTTGATGGACATGAGTCTGAGTAAGCTCCGAGAGTTGGTGATGAACAGGGAAGCCTGGAGTGATGCAGTCCATGGGGTTGCAAGGAGTCAGATAAAACTGAATGACTGAACTGCACTGATCCCTCCCATCAAGAAGCTTACAGAAGCCTCTTAGGTTCATCCACCAGAGGGCAGACAGAAAAAGCAAGAAGAACCACAATCCCACAGCAGCTAAAACCAAAACAACAAAAGTTAATCAAAATGAAAAAGCTGAGAATTATGTCCCAGATGAAGGGATAATATAAAACCCCAGAAAAACAACTAAATGAAGTGGAGATAAGCAACCTTTCAGAAAAAAGAATTCAGAATAATGATAGTAAAGATGATCCAGGATCTAAGAAACAGAATGGAGAAGATGTAAGAAATGTTAACCAAGACCTATAAGAACTAAAGAACAAAAAATGATGGACAATACACTAGAAGGAATCAAAAGCAGAATAACTGAGGCAGAAAAACAGATAAGTGAGCTGGAAGACAGAATGGTGGAAATCACTGCCCCAGAACAGAATATGGAAGAAAGGATGCAAAGAAATGAAGACAGCCTAAAAGACTTCTGGGACAACATTAAATGCACCAACATTCACATAATAGGGGTCCCAGAAGGAGAAGAGAGAGAGAAAGGACTTGAGAAAATATTTGAAGACATGACAGCTGAAAACTTTCCTAACATGGGAAAAGTCAACCAAGTCCAGGAAGCACAGAGAGTCCCAGGCAGGATAAACCCAAGGAGGAACACACTGAAACACATAGTAATCAAAATGATGAAAATTAAACATAAAGATAAAATATTAAAAGCAATAAGGGAAAACTGACAAATATTAATAACATACAAGGGAACTCCCATAAGGTTATTAGCTGACTGCTCAACAGAAATCTACAAGCCAGAAGGGAATGGCATGATATATTTAAAGTGATGAAAGGGAAGAACCTACAACCAAGAAAACACTACCCAGCAAGACTCTCCTTCAGATTTGATGGAGAAACCAAAAGCTTTCCAGACAAGCAAAAGTTAAGAGAATTCAGCACTATCAAACCAGATTTACAACAAATGCTAATGAACGTCTCTAGGCAGGACACACAAGACAAGGAAAAGACCTACACAAAATAAACCCAGATACAGGATGCTTGGGGCTGGTGCACTGGGATGACCCAGAAGGATGGTACAGGGAGGGAGGTGGGAGGGGGGTTCAGGATTGGGAACACGTGTACACCCATGGCAGATTCATGTTGATGTATGGCAAAACCAATACAATATTGTAAAGTAATTAGCCTCCAATTAAAACAAATAAATTTAACTTTAAAAAAGAAAATGTTAATAGGATCATATATTCATAATTACCTTATATGTAAATGGATTAAATGCACCAACCAAAAGACATACACTGGCTGCTGCTGCTGCTAAGTCACTTCAGTCATGTCCGACTCTGTGTGACCCCATAGATGGCAGCCCACCAGGCTCCCCCCCATCCCTGGGATTCTCCAGGCAAGAATACTGGAGTGGGTTGCCATTTCCTTCTCTAATGCATGAAAGAGAAAAGTGAAAGTGAAGTCGCTCAGTCTGTCCGACTGTTAGCGACCCCATGGACTGCAGCCCACCAGGCTACTCCGTCCATTGGATTTTCCAGGCAAGAGTACTGGGGTGGGGTGCCATTGCCTTCCCCGATACACTGGCTGGGTGGATGAAAACATGTACATGCATGCACTATCACAACATCACTCCGTTTGACCCCCAAAATTGTAATTATTTTATATTGTTTAGGCTAACCATGTTCCCATTATGGCTTGCAATTATAATTATCTCTTATTTCTTATCTGGCTATTAATTGTGAAAACTGATAAACATCTTTTACTATTGTGATTATGTAGCTATTACTGACTTAATACCATTATACCATGATTGGTCAACAGAAAAAATAATNGATGTATGGCAAAACCAATACAATATTGTAAAGTAATTAGCCTCCAATTAAAACAAATAAATTTAACTTTAAAAAAGAAAATGTTAATAGGATCATATATTCATAATTACCTTATATGTAAATGGATTAAATGCACCAACCAAAAGACATACACTGGCTGCTGCTGCTGCTAAGTCACTTCAGTCATGTCCGACTCTGTGTGACCCCATAGATGGCAGCCCACCAGGCTCCCCCCCATCCCTGGGATTCTCCAGGCAAGAATACTGGAGTGGGTTGCCATTTCCTTCTCTAATGCATGAAAGAGAAAAGTGAAAGTGAAGTCGCTCAGTCTGTCCGACTGTTAGCGACCCCATGGACTGCAGCCCACCAGGCTACTCCGTCCATTGGATTTTCCAGGCAAGAGTACTGGGGTGGGGTGCCATTGCCTTCCCCGATACACTGGCTGGGTGGATGAAAACATGTACATGCATGCACTATCACTTACAACATCACTCCGTTTGACCCCCAAAATTGTAATTATTTTATATTGTTTAGGCTAACCATGTTCCCATTATGGCTTGCAATTATAATTATCTCTTATTTCTTATCTGGCTATTAATTGTGAAAACTGATAAACATCTTTTACTATTGTGATTATGTAGCTATTACTGACTTAATACCATTATACCATGATTGGTCAACAGAAAAAATAACAGAATTCTATATCACCAAAACCACCATTTAATAGAAAAATCTGTAATCACTTTTTAAAATTCAGATGTATATCAGAATTATCTTGGAACTTTTTGAAAAACACAAATGCCCAGGTATCACTTTTTTCCTCCAAAGCTCCAGATATGTTTCAAATCAGCAGCTATGTTTAAAAACAACTGGACTATATCTTTCACTTTTATCTAGTTTGTTTCACTTTTTCTATTTCATATTCTCTGCTCCCATTTCATTCAGTTTATGTTTTCCAATTTCTCCATCTCTTCTTTTTTTGATGTTCTTTCTCAAGCTTTTATCAAGTGTAGTAGAAAAGCTTTAGAAAACGTGAATTTTTGCCCAACTAAAAATTTTATGACATTCTGATTCTACTTGTTTGACAGTATGAATAGAATGCTAGATTTCTAATTTAAAATAATAGATATGCAACAATCAACAAAGGCTTACTGTATAATGAGAACTATAGTCAATATCTTATAATAACCTATAATGGAATATAATCTCAAAAATAATATATGTATCTATGTATAATTGAATCACCTTGCTGTGCATCTGAAACACTGTAAGTCAACTATACCTCAATAAAATTTATATATTAAGAAAAAAGAAAAATATATTTTCATTCTGCTTTTGCAATAAAAAAAACTTGGACAGGTCACAAGGACTTGGAAGGTGCTGCCACTTAGGATGTTGAGAACTACTGAGGAGCCTTGATGGGACAACATGGGCTCTGCTCAGCTGGCTCCCCAGAAAGGGACATAGGCCCAAGGAGGCTAAGCATTTGGATTCTCCACCAGAAGAAGGGATCATTCACTTATTCAATTAGACAGATAATTATTTTATACATCTGATGTGCCACTTTCCAAGAATCCTCATCTCGAGCTCTGCTTTTAGGCAACCTGACCTGAGACACCAGGCAATGTGCTCCCGGAAGAGGGGAGTTAAAGCATTCTAGCATGTTTCTCCCTGGGCTCTCTCTTGAATAAACTTTTCTGGGAGAAGCCAGCTGCCATGTCCTGAAGCACTCAGACAGCCTTGTGGAGAGGCCCACATAAGAAGGAAGGGAGGCCTCTTGCCAACAGCCATATGAATGTGCCATCTTAGAAGTGAATCCTTCAGGCCCCGTCAAGCCTTCCAGATGACTTCTGTCATAGCTGACATCTTGACTATGGCCTAATGAGGGACCCTGAGCCAGAATCACCCAGATTAGTTTCTCCTGAATCTTGAACTCATAGAAACTTTGAGATATAAATGTTAATTATTTTAGGTCTCTTAAAAAACATTCCAGTATGTCTGGGACTTCGGGTCTAGTAGAGTGGAACAAATGTGAACAGTGGAGAAAAATGGGAAAGTTGAAGCTGAAGAAGGACAGTGGAGTAGACCACACGTGGTCTTATGGATTGTCATCCTGGCTTGTTTTATCAGCCACTCAGCGCCATTCCCCATGACTAAGCTCTTCCCAGCACTGAAGGGGATCAGAGCCTGGAAACTACATTTATACAATCTCCTTTCAACACAGTTCCTTCCTGCCACTGAGAGTCACATGAAATCAAAGAAATAAGAAAAAGCAAGCCGTATTACTGCTCCTGTGACAGTGATGGGCAGAAAAGCATAGGCTTCAGGAGTCAGAGTATCTTGCCATGGACTCAGGCATTTCCCTGCAAATCATGACTCTGGTGCTGCAGACGGCCTGAGCATTTCCAGCTGTTTCCTTCAGTTCTTAGAATAGATATGCTTCCTAAAAATTGTGGTAAACCTGATAGCATTGGCCTTCACCCACCTTCACTCCTCTAGCACATCTAATTCTTTTTGTAAGTACCTAATTCTATGCATGAAATCTCTTCCAGTGTGAAATACCTAGAGTGGTTTCTGTTTTCCTGACTACACCTTGGTTGGTATATCCATGTTGAGGATTTAAAGCTTATCCTGGGTGTCACAGAGGTCAACAAAGGATTTTAAGTAGGGAAGTAATCTGACAAGATTTGGTGTTTTAGAAGGATTATTCTGAATCTGCTGAGTGAAACAGATTGGAAGAGACCCATAATGGGGGAAGGGAACTCCGTTAGAAGGCTAAAGAAGAAAACAAGACAAAAGACAATGGTCATTCAAACCAGTCTGGTGAGAGTGGAGATAGACAGCTTTGAGAGCTATTTGGATTGGAGACCCGATACCTCCTTGGAGATTGGTGGAGTGTGGGAAGTGAAAGGAAAGAACAGTGACATATGGAATCCTGGCTTCCATCTTAGACAGTGGGCAAATGGTTGTGAGAGGAAACAGTTTAAAGTAACAGCAAAGAAATATGGCCACACAATAGCTGAAAAAAACCTAAGCAGATTCATCACAAAGCAGTGCTAGAATCACCCATCCGATCCAGGTTCCAAGGTAACACCAGTTACACGAATTTCTTAGAGGAAAGATTAGCAAACTTTTTCTGTAAAGAGCCAATAGTAAATATTTTCAGTTGTCCAGGTCATTCGGTCTCTGGGTCTCCAGGTCTCTGCTGCCAACCTGCAACTCTGCTGCTGAGTGCACAACCAGGTATAGAAAATACAAGGAATGGGTGTGACTGTGTCCCAGTAAACTTTATTTACAGAACAGGTGGCAGGATAGATTTGGTGTGTGGGTCACAGTTTGCCAGTCCCTGACCTGGAGGGGAAAAGATCCTACACATAAGGTCAGGAAACACTGCACAGTCTCTCTCCCTCTTAGAAATCCAGAGAACACACAGCATACCACATGCTTTGAACTCCTGGGAGGTAAAGGAAGCCACTGTCTTTGTTTAACCCAGCAGTTCCCCAGACTTATCTGGCTTCAACTCCTTATTCTCATATAATTCACATTACCACCCAGCAAAACTAATGTCCTGTGTAACACACTTGGGGAAACACTGACCTACAGACTGGGTTTTAGAGGAACAAAGGAGAACCATTACACCTGATTTGAAAGGCAAACACCATTCAAGCCAAACATACATCCATCCCCTTCTCGCCCTGGCCAAGAGTGTGAGGCAGGGTGAGGACATTGCTGCAGGGCAAGAAAGAGCTCCCTTCCTGCCTCCCTCCTTCTCTGCAGTAGCAGCTGTTATTGCTGCTGCCAACTACTTCTCTGCATGAATTTATTTACTGGGCTCCTTTAAAACCTCCTGGACACAAACACAATAAAAATCATTCCTTATGGTAGTTAAAACAGATTAACAGAACATGGATAAATTATAGATTTTTTTTTCTTAAAGTAGCTTAAAACAAAATAACTCAGGTTCCAGTTGCAGATGAGCTCACAAAGGCCCCATGGTGCCCATCTGAGACCAGTTGCTCATCACATCCCCTCACCTGGGCCACTGCAGAAACTTCAGTGGGTCTCTTCCCAGCCTTTGGTTTTTCTCCTGGTCTAATCCATCCTGCATACCATTGAGGAGCTCATCTTGCAAACCACCTTCTCATCAAAACATATTTTTGTCAAAGCCCCTCGATGGGTCCCTAAGGCCTGGGCACACAACACACTCCTCCAGCCGGTTAAAGCTCTTGCAGTGTCTGGCTCCAATCTTCCTCTGCATCATAACTGCACTAGTTTGCCCATCTGGAACCCACTCCAGGCACATAAGTATTATCTAAATCTTCAAACATAACAGAAGGTTCTTCTCAACTCCATTCTGTTCTAGACCTTCTAACCCAGTGGTTCCCAAATAGAGCTGCACAGGAGAATTATATGGGGAATTTTTATACATTACAGACTTTTAGATACTATCCCAGACTTCTCTAATTAGGATCTCCTAGGTCTGGAGCATTACAACTTCTATTTTAATAAGTTCCTTGGGTGATTTTTATGTCACCTTCCCAGACCAACTAGGGACCGCTGATGGCTCACTCTTCAGTTAAGAAATGAGAAACCCAAGTCTCCAAGGTCCTAGTCTGGAAGAGGCCACAGGTGCACCAGTAAAAACTAAGTAGGTTTCTTAATTGTTTTCTTCTCCATTTACCATGGAGGGAATAAGGTGGTATATGCAATATGGTTTCACAAATAAATATATATTTGAAGTTGGGAAAAATTTTTAGCAATAAGACTTTTGTTTAAAAGTCTTATTTTGCAACCCAAAAAAATTTAAATCTCATTAAAAAAAAAAAAGTAGTCTAGTTGCAAAACCAATTGCTACCATGTGAATAACTGATGACTTTTAAAAAGCTGTAATATTCATGCAACTGACAGATTAGAAAAAGAAACTCAAGTTTCATTCCTCCCAAGAATCCAGGCAGATCCCAAGATGGAATCACAAAGGCTGAGGCTAATTTCTAGACAGATGAGCAAACAATCTTGCTACAGCCTCTCAGGGATCTCCAGCATCTTATTGATATCCTCAGTGTCATTCAACCTGACTGCCATCTCTGCTGCGTTAAGGACACACCAGAAAACCATGTGGTCAAACCCAGGCATAGAAGTTGCAGAACCAACGGCCAGCAGCACAGTGGCCACAACAAATTCCATCATTTCAGTCACTCTCAGAGAGAGAATCCAGAGGACTGAGTTCTCTGTAAGAACAATTTCCAAAATCCATGACCCAAGTCGCTTGTGAGAGATAGCTGGAAGGCTGAATCTCTTGCTTCCCTGGTACTGAAGCTGAAGGTCAGCAAACAGCAGGTCCTCTGATCAATGTGTGCAATGAGCCAGTAATGAATCCAACACTATTTCATATTCCAGTGCACAAGTCAAAACCATCATCCCATGTTAACTGGCACCACAGAGCAGAGCAGGTACAGGGCACAGACTGTGGAGTCACATCCAGGCTTGGTATTTGCTTGGTACATAACCTGGACATCGGCTTCACCATAACCTGAGCCACAGCTTCATAATCTGCAAAAGGGGATAATCCACCTAACTTCTAGTGTTGTGAAGATTAAGGGAAACATCTGTCTTTGAAGGACAGGGAGGCCTGGCATACTGCAGTCCATGAGGTCGCAAAGAGTCAGACACAACTGAACAACTGAACAACAACAACAGGGTGCTAAGCACAAGAACAGAGTAGCTATTCACTAATGGCAGCTGCTATCCTGATCAGGAAGAAAATTATCATTGGTTTCCCAGGCACAGGATCTACTTCTGTAAGTAGAAGTTAACATAAGGAACTTTCCCCCTCTTGCCAAAAGATGAAAACCTTGAGCGGGAGAGTGCACCTCAAAGTCCTACCTTCATTTGATGTTTTACCACACTTATAATGTTGAGTTCCTTTCCCACTTCCATTGCTCTGTATTAATGATGGAGGGTTTCAATAACACTTTTTCTAACTGCTGATAGCTCATACGTAGACTGTGATAAATGTCCCCTTTGGGGCTGACATGGCCCTTGCTGCATGAGCCAGGTCCATCAGAGAAAGGTGACTTCAGAAAAAAATTCAATTAGAAATAGCTGGCTAGAGAGGTAGCTATAAAAATTATGTAAGAGTTAGGAATCAGCCATAAAGTAAACTCAGTATTGATGAGGATGTTGAAGTGAAATGAGAATACTGTTGATAGAGTATAAATCAGTACACTTTATAAAACCATTTGGCAGCATCCACTAAAGCCAAACATATGCTTACCGCATGACCCAGAAATTCTACTCCTAGGGATAGACCCAAGAGAAATGAAAACACATATCCACTCAAAAACTCATACATGAACATCCACAGCAGCATTATTTATAACTGCCCAAATTTGAAAACCACCTAAATATCCATCAACAGTAGAAAACAGTGATATATTTGCATACACAATGAAATACTATACAGCATTGATCTACAACTACATACAACAATCTGGATGGATCACACAAACAGCATGTAAGGAGAGGCCAGACACGAGAGTATACACTTATTGTTCCACTTATATAAGGCAGGAAACAAGTAAAACTCATCTATGCTGTTAGGAGTCAGAACAGCGGGAACCCCAATAATAAAAATTGGAACTGAAAAATAGTGTAAGAGGGACTATCTGGGTGCCAGTAATATTCTGCTCCTTGATATAAGTACCAATAACACATGTGTTGAGCTTGTGAAAATTCATTGAGATGCACACTCAATGTGTACCTACTGATACATATTATACTTGAATAAGAAGTTAAAAAATAAATCCAGTAAAGCCAATTTCCTGTAATGTCCTTAAAGTGCCACCTAGTGGCACAAGTTAAATGAAACCAAGGAGGAAGATTCACTTCTAGTCAAAAACATGGCCTCGTTTCTAACATTTTGGGACCGGGCTGGAACAGTCCCTAGATTTAAAAACAAACAAACTCCACAAAAAACAAAAACCCTATCTCCTGGCACAGGGAATCCTGACACAAAGATTCAGTGGTAAAGTAAAGCTGTCTACAACAGAGCAGGCTGGTACCAATGAGCCAGTGATGACGTACAGCCCTTCCACGGTGCCTGCAATCAGCCACGGCGGAAATACTTACAACATGGATGTCGGCAATGGCTACAAATAGCTTTTTCTTTCATCAGAGAGATTTACCAGCACACCAGTAAGGGATACCTACAGAACTTGCTGAGCAGAGCAGGGTATTCAGGAGACAGGAGAAAGAACTCGTTCATCCTATTTTCCCAAGACAGGCTTCTTTCCCTCTTCCTCACCTTGAAGGCAAGGCCTTAGTCAATTTCTTCTAATCATGGTTGAGAAACAGAGTTGGGAAGGTCCACTCACAGCAAGACTTTGAAGCTGCCAGGTGAATAAAGGATATTTGCTCAAGGTTCCGCTAGTGAAGTCTGTAAGAGTATCTTGGTCAGATAAAGGTCCTCCAGGTAAAGCTGCAAACTATAGACATAGGCATCGCAATCCTCATGTTAGGAGATGATAGGTTAAAAGCTTATGGGGGACTGTCTTTATGCTGATTCTTTTCCTTATCATTTCCACTATTTAAGGTAACAGATGAAAATGTGGATTTCACCTACAGATTGTAGTTTGTTGACCCCTGATGTAGGCCAGCCATGAAAAATCACAGATGTGGGAAATAAAATGATTCTAACACAACTCAGTCTGGTACTCATTCTGGGCTCGTGATCACAAAGTTCTGGCTGTGCTGAGTCTGTAATTCTGTTTGCCAGCTAGACACCACCTCTGCTTCGCTGGGCCTGTACTGATCATTATAACAGCTCACTGTTGTGAGAGCTGACCATATGCCAGGCACCATCCTTAGTGCTTTAGAGATCTTGACCATCACAACCTTATGAGAGTACACACTACTACTATACTCATTTCACAGTTAGTGAAACAGACACAGAGAGGCTAAGTAAGTTTGTCCAAAGACACACAGCCAGTAAGAGGCAGAGAGAGGATTTGTACCCCGAGTCCATGTTCTTAACTATTCTGTCAGGCTTCCTCCCTAAGCCTGCCCTCTGGGTGTTCTTCACCGTCCACTCCTACAGGGGGCACCCTCCCATCCTGCTTTGCTTCTGCACTTGCTTCTCCCCTGACACTTAGGGGTGTTTCCTGGTTTCTGTCACTGTGTGGTGGGAGATAGGGGTCAGAGAAGAGAAATAAAAAATTCCATTGTTCAGGAACCTAGAAATCAGGCATAGCTGCCTCCCAGGGCAAACACTGGACTATCTTGTTAGTTATACAAAACATGGTATACAGCTATCACCTACAACCCTTGACCATAGAGCATGAGGAAATGGGTTTAGATGAGACACACAAAAAATGACAGAGTTATATAGATGCACCATGAGAGATCATGGGCTGGAGGGCATTAGGCATAACTGCTTTCAGACGATGGGTGAGAATGAAGGAGCTGAAGGAGAAGAACCACATCACAACCTTTGTGTTCCTATAGTTCTCAGCCAAGTGTGGGCCCCTCATAATCACCTTTCATTAACACCTGATGAACTGAGTAGATGAACTTAAGGAATCTTTCAGAGGAGTGATGCTAGCATAGTAAGCTTTACACAGTAACATCACAAACAAAATATAATAAGGAGAAGGAGAACAAGCTACTAGTGGTGGGATGAAGCTAATTTATTAAGAGGTTTCAGAATATAAAATGTATCAGTGATAATGTGTCGACTCTGTTGTTAAGAAGAGAGAGGTTAAGAAAATAACTCTGAGACACAGTTGCATAGTAGAGCACAGTAGGAGGAGGTGGCACTCAAGAGTCTAGATAGTCTGGGTCAGAATGGCAGCTTCAGGCCTTTTTTGCTCTGGGCAAATTTCTGAAGTTCTTTGTGCCTTAGTTTGCTTATCTATAAATTGAGGACAGCAACAGAACCTACTATACATGGTTGCTAGGATTAAATGCGGAGAAGGCAATGGCATCCCACTCCAGTACTCTTGCCTGGAAACTCCCATGGATGGAGGAGCCTGGTAGGCTGCAGTCCATGGGGTCGGTGAGTCAGACACGATTGAGCGACTTCCCTTTCACTTTTCACTTTCATGCACTGGAGAAGGAAATGGCAACCCACTCCAGTGTTCTTGCCTGGAGAATCCCAGGGACGGCAGAGCCCAATGGGCTGCCGTCTATGGGGTTGCACAGAGTCGGACACGACTGAAGCGACTTAGCAGCAGCAGCAGTAGCAGGATTAAATGAGTTAATATTTACAAAGCACTTAGAAGAGCATCTGGCATGTAACCACTATACGTACTTGATAAATTAATAAAGTAAATAATCACAAAGCCTCAATGCTTTGTATACTTTTTAAATCAATTTTGAAATGCATAAACAATAATTATTTATGATGTAAAACTTCTGCATCTTTTTACCCCTCTTTGAAAGCAGGATATGAAATACACTTGGCTTTCTGCTATACCAAATATGGCCCAGTGACCAAAATGTGAAAGCTCTTTTGGCAAAGATGAACATAAGTCTGCACTGGGGAAGGCACTTTTAAAATAAACATTTTAGCTTAATGTTAGGAAATACTTCATATTTATAAAATGGGCACAGAGACTGAAAATCCATATTAACTTGTGCTTAGCAGATCTATAGTTACTTTTTATGATGTGCAATGAATAATTTTTTCTTTCTCTAAAGGTTTATCATTAAATTTCAAGCACCTCCCCAGAAACCTTTCCCAGTTTTCCTCTTCTACAAAAGCTAGCACTGTCACTTACTAGCTATGAGGCTCTAAGTACCTCACTTCTACTTTCTGAACTTCAACTTTCTGTTCCATAAAATGCTATGCAATGATAGATGATAGCACAAGCAAAAAAGTGTTAAAATAAAGACTGAGACCCACTCAGCAGCAAGATAAAGATCCTTGTGGGGCCAAATCACAAATTGGTAGGCAAGGCCAAGGGTTCAGAAGTAGGTGGAGGGAGCTGAGTGCTCAAATACAGCAAAGTAAGGGATTTAAATGCCCCACATGAGGCAGGGGGCCCATAATAAGATCATTCCCTGAAGCCAGAGACTAAGGTGACACTTCATTACCTGTAAACCTACAAAGCCAGGAAGAAGTCTGTGAAGGTGTTCAGGGCTACCTACTTAGGAAAGGAAGCAGAAGCAGATACAACATTATAGCCCAGTCTTGGAATCAGCCACTATCTGGTATCATCTGCATGATCTCTGACATCTGTACCGGAAGGAAGTGCTGGACCTCAATAAGAAGAACTAGCCCTAGACTAGAGGCCCATGGGTGCGGGGCTGTGGGGGTATGGTTGGCAGAGACACCACTGAACTGCTAGAAATGGAAGAGCTTGGAGAAATGAGAATGAAATTTAAACTCCAATTTCAAATAAAACTGTTAATCAAATTTCAAAAAAAATATGAAAGGAAAAAAACACAGCTCTAAGAATTTACTTCTGACAAAAATGAAGACAGAACAAGTTGAAAATAAGTAACTTTAAAATCATTTTATTTAGAACCCACAAAGTTAAAAGTAGGGAATACATCCCAAAAAGGAACTGAGAACTATGAAACAGAAATTGGGAAAAGCAAAACAAGAACAGACTGACATAAAAAAAGAATGGACTATAAAACCTGGAATCATGTACAGTTACTCAAAAAGAGTTATAAGTTTGGAAGTCAAAGATCTCATCCACAGCCAACCCAGAGAGATCATGACATAAAAAGATGAAGAGCCATAACTAAAAATAAAACATGTGTTAACAGACATAGAAACATACCTAATGAGTTTCAGAAGAAAATAGAAGAAATAAGTAAAGAATAAGGACCTGCAAAGACATGACTGAGAGTGCTCTAAAATTAAAGACATGATTTTCCAGATGGAAAGTGCACACCAATCATCATCTAGAATAAATAAGTTTAAATCTATACCTAGACACATCACAGTGAAGTTGCAACAGAACACTGAAAATACAATTTTAAAAGCCACCGAAGAGAAAAGATACTCACTCCAAAGGAACGCAACATAGATTCACAGGATACTCAGCAGCAACAAAAGTAAATGCCAGACAAGAAGAAGGTAATACATTCAAAATGCTGAGGGAAAATAACCTTCAACCTAGGATTCTACATGCAGTAAAATAACCACTTAAGAGAAAGGGCAATAAGAGTCTACTATTCAGAGAACATAGATGGATTTAAAAAAATATTAGATGATGTATTTCAGTAAAGGGTTTCTTTGAGCCTCAAAATTGCTAGTTATCATAACTTTATGATTATGCAATATTATATGCTTCATCACAAGTTCTGAGAGCATGGTCTCTTAAAAGTAGCTTCCAAAAGCCATTTTATTTTGATAGAGCTTTGACTTTATTTTGCTTCTCATAACACTTTTTTCCTTTCTCTCGATCAATCTTTAGTTGAAAGAGCAAATCTTTGTAAGAAAAACTGCCTAATTTCCCTACCAAAACAGCTGTTTAAACTCTTACCAATTACTCAGGAGTCTACTTCCAAATGGTAAACAGTAAACACGTGACATTTATGATTGAAACATATAGAGACATACAAGGATACTCAAATTCATATACCTACTACTCACACAGAGTCTCCTCAAAATAGAAAATGCACTTATATAAACAAGTTATCATAAGATGAGATCAGTTCAGTTCAGTCGCTCTGTCGTGTCCAATTCTTTGCAACCCCATGAACTGCAGCACGCCAGGCGTCCCTGTCCATCACTGACTCCAGGAGCTCACTCAGACTCACGTCCATCGAGTCGGTGATGACATCCAGCCATCTCATCCTCTGCCATCCCCTTCTCCTCCTGCCCCCAATCCCTCCCAGCATCAGAGTCTTTTCCAATGAGTCAACTCTTCGCATGAGGTGGCCAAAGTATTGGAGTTTCAGCTTTAGCATCAGTCCTTCCAATGAACACCCAGGACTGATCTCCTTTAGGATGGACTGGTTGGATCTCCTTGCAGTCCAAGGAACTCTCAAGAGTCTTCTCTAACACCACAGTTCAAAAGCATCAAT
>SJYX01016209.1:39972-51933 GCA_006410675.1 Oreotragus oreotragus
AGTTCTAATTGTTGCTTCCTGACCTGCATACAGGTTTCTCAAGAGACAGGTCAGGTGGTCTGGTATTTCCATCTCTTTCAGAATTTTCCACAGTTTGTGGTGATCCACACAGTCAAAGGCTTTGGCATAGTCAATAAAGCAGAAATAGATGTTTTTCCGGAACACTCTTGCTTTTTCCATGATCCAGTGGATGTCAGCAATTTGATCTCTGGTTCCTCTGCCTTTTCTAAAACCAGCTTGAACATCTGGAAGTTTATGGTTCACGTATTGCTGAAGCCTGACTTGGAGAATTTTGAGCATTACTTTACTAAGATGAGATAGCTAAATTATAAATTAATTACTTAAGTGACCCTTTTAGACTAATAAAAAGAGTTAGTGGAAATTCACTGAGGAATTAACTTCAATGGCCCAATGAGAAGACAACATTGGCCAGCAACAATGGGAAAGGAATTCAAACTCTGACCACAGCATAATGGCTAACACCTTCAGATCAACCTTCAGAGATAAGAACACCTTATTATCAAAGTCTACTAAATACTTTTATGTGGTACAATCCATTTTCTGTGTTCAGATATTTCTACTATTCTCCATGTAGTCATTCTCAGTTCAGTTCAGTCGCTCAGTCGTGTCCGACTCTTTGCAACCCCATGAATCGCAGCACGTCAGGCCTCCCTGTCCATCACCAACTCCCAGAGTTCACTCAGACTCACATCCATCGAGTCAGTGATGCTATCCAGCCATCTCATACTTTGTCATTCCCTTCTTCTCCTGCCTCCAATCCCTCCCAGCATCAGAGTCTTTTCCAATGAGTCAACTCTTCGCATGAGGTGGCCAAAGTACTGGAATTTCAGCTTTAGCATCATTCCTTCCAAAGAATATTCTATTAGGTGGATATACATACAATACTCTTAACTAGACCCTTCTTCTCGAACATCTATGTTGTCTGTACTGTTTTAACTTTTATTTAATACTAAAATAAATGTCATATAGAATTTTTTCTTTCTTTTGAGCTAGTTCTTGGGGAAAATTCTAATGGCATTTGTTGAAAGATGGCACACTTTGAGTGGTCTTTATTTTATTTATTTTAATTGGAGGCTAATGATAACCCTGTATGAGTGGTCCTTTTAAAGGAGGGAATTATAATTAATCTTTCCTCTTCTATTCCAATCTCAATATATTGTCACTCCCTCTTCTCCTTGAACTTCTCACTATAGCCATTTCCTTTGCTTTTTGAAATTCTCATGCAGAGTCAACTGTTTGAAAGCACTACTTTTCAAATTTCTTTAATAAGTCCTTATAAGAGGACTTTCAGAACTCTAAAAATTCTATCTAAACAACTGCTTCTTCATGGTATACCAATCTAGGATTACAATTAACTTTCTGAGTAAACTATGAAACAATTCTACAACTAGGTATCATAGAGTAAAATGTATTGGCAAAGTCAACACAAGAAAAAAAGTCTTACACAAAAGCAGAATAATCTACTTGAATCTTCATCCTTGATAAATTCAAAACAGTGTGATCTATAATGAGAGATACATTTATCATAACCTATTTTAATTTAAAATACAGCCTTTTATTTTAACTAGAGGACAACACAAGATTAATTACATTCTTGGTCAGTAAAGCTAAAGGTTTATCCATTTTGCTGATCTCAGAAACCCAACTTATGATTTCAATGACTTCTCACTTGTTTTCCTATTCTCTATTTATCTCCACTCTTTATTATATCTTTCCTTCTGCTAGCTTTGGGTTCAGCTAGTTTCTCTTCTTTTTTTTTTTTTTACAATAAGATATTAGTTTAAGGTATACAGTATAGTGATTCAGCATTTTTATAAACTATACTCCATTTAAGGTTATCACAAAATAATGGCTATAATTTCCTGTGATGTGTCTAATCCTAACCCTTGTTGCTAATCTATTTTATACATAATAGTTTATACCTATTAATCTCATATGCCTATCTTGTACCTCTTTACTTCCCTCTCCCTGTGGTATCCACTAGTTTTCTTTAACTGTGAGTCTATTTCTGTTTTACTATATACATTCGTTTGCTTTGCAGATCCCACACATAAGTGATAACACAGTATTTGTCTGACTTACTTCACTAAGCATAATATTCTCTTAAGTCCACTCACATTGCTATAAATGGTAGAATTTTATTCTTTTTTATGGCTGAGTAATATTCCTGTGTGTGTGTGTGTGTGTATGCATGTATGTATGTGTATGTGTGTGTGTGTATATACACTCACACCACTTCTTTAACCATTACTCTGTTGATGGATACTTAGGTTGCTTTTGTATCTTATAAATAATGCTGCTGTGAACATTGGAGTGCATGTATCTTTTTGAATTCATTTTTTCACTTTTTTTTTAAGATGTATACTCAAAAGTAGAATTGCTGGATCGTAGAGTAATTCTATTTTTACTTTTCTGAGGAAAAAACCTCCATACTATTTTTCAAAGTAACTGCACCAATTTACACTTCTATTGACAATGTAGTAGAGTTGCCCTTCCTCCACATCCTCGTCAACATTTTCTATNTTTATTTATTTTAATTGGAGGCTAATGATAACCCTGTATGAGTGGTCCTTTTAAAGGAGGGAATTATAATTAATCTTTCCTCTTCTATTCCAATCTCAATATATTGTCACTCCCTCTTCTCCTTGAACTTCTCACTATAGCCATTTCCTTTGCTTTTTGAAATTCTCATGCAGAGTCAACTGTTTGAAAGCACTACTTTTCAAATTTCTTTAATAAGTCCTTATAAGAGGACTTTCAGAACTCTAAAAATTCTATCTAAACAACTGCTTCTTCATGGTATACCAATCTAGGATTACAATTAACTTTCTGAGTAAACTATGAAACAATTCTACAACTAGGTATCATAGAGTAAAATGTATTGGCAAAGTCAACACAAGAAAAAAAGTCTTACACAAAAGCAGAATAATCTACTTGAATCTTCATCCTTGATAAATTCAAAACAGTGTGATCTATAATGAGAGATACATTTATCATAACCTATTTTAATTTAAAATACAGCCTTTTATTTTAACTAGAGGACAACACAAGATTAATTACATTCTTGGTCAGTAAAGCTAAAGGTTTATCCATTTTGCTGATCTCAGAAACCCAACTTATGATTTCAATGACTTCTCACTTGTTTTCCTATTCTCTATTTATCTCCACTCTTTATTATATCTTTCCTTCTGCTAGCTTTGGGTTCAGCTAGTTTCTCTTCTTTTTTTTTTTTTTACAATATTATATTAGTTTAAGGTATACAGTATAGTGATTCAGCATTTTTATAAACTATACTCCATTTAAGGTTATCACAAAATAATGGCTATAATTTCCTGTGATGTGTCTAATCCTAACCCTTGTTGCTAATCTATTTTATACATAATAGTTTATACCTATTAATCTCATATGCCTATCTTGTACCTCTTTACTTCCCTCTCCCTGTGGTATCCACTAGTTTTCTTTAACTGTGAGTCTATTTCTGTTTTACTATATACATTCGTTTGCTTTGCAGATCCCACACATAAGTGATAACACAGTATTTGTCTGACTTACTTCACTAAGCATAATATTCTCTTAAGTCCACTCACATTGCTATAAATGGTAGAATTTTATTCTTTTTTATGGCTGAGTAATATTCCTGTGTGTGTGTGTGTGTGTATGCATGTATGTATGTGTATGTGTGTGTGTGTATATACACTCACACCACTTCTTTAACCATTACTCTGTTGATGGATACTTAGGTTGCTTTTGTATCTTATAAATAATGCTGCTGTGAACATTGGAGTGCATGTATCTTTTTGAATTCATTTTTTCACTTTTTTTTTAAGATGTATACTCAAAAGTAGAATTGCTGGATCGTAGAGTAATTCTATTTTTACTTTTCTGAGGAAAAAACCTCCATACTATTTTTCAAAGTAACTGCACCAATTTACACTTCTATTGACAATGTAGTAGAGTTGCCCTTCCTCCACATCCTCGTCAACATTTTCTATTTGTGGTCATTTTGATGACAGCCATTCTGACAGGTGTGAGGTGATGTTTCATCATGGTTTTGATTGCATTTCTCCAATAATTAGCAACACTGACCATCTCTTCATGTGCCTGTTGACCATCTGCCTATCTTCTTTGGAAAAATGTCTATTCAAGTTTTCTACCCATCTTCTAATAAGGTTGCTTTTACTAAAATATCAAGTTGTATGGGTATTTATTTATTCTGGCTATCAGTCCCTTGTTGGTCATATAATTTAGAAATTATTTTTTCCCATTAATTTGGTTGTCTTTTTGTTTTGCTGATTATTTCCTTTGCTATGCAAAAGCTTTTAACTTTAACTTGGTCCCTTTTGTATATTTTTGCTTTTATTTCTTTTGTCTTAGGAAACAGGTTCAAAAATATATTGCTCTTACTTATGTCAAGGACTATTCTAGCTTTATGGTTTCAGTTCTTATAGGTAGATCATGAAACCATTTTAAGCTTATTTTTGTATATGGTGTGAGAAAATGTTCTAATTTCATTCTTTTACATGTAGCTATCCAGTTTTTACAACACTATTTACTGAAGAGATTATCTTTTCTCCATTGTATATTCTTGCCTCCTTTGTCATAGATTAACTGACCATACATGGATAAGTTCTGGAATCTCTGTTCTATTGATCTGTGTGTCTGTTTCTGTGCCAGTACCATGCTTTTCTGATTACTGTGGCTTTGTACTCAGGGTGCAAAACCTCCAACTTTATTCTTTTTTCCCTCAAGATTGCTTTAACAATTCAATGTCTTCTGTGGTTCCATATGAATTTCAGGATTATTTATTCTAGTTAGTTCTATGAAAAATATCATGGGAATTCTGATAGGAATTGCATTAAATCTGTAGATTGCTTTGGGTAGTATAGATAGTTTAACAATATTAATTCTAACAATATAAGAACATGGGATATCTTTCCAATTCATTGTATCATCTTCAATTTCTTTCATCAATGTTTTATAGTTTTCAGAGTATAAGTCTTTCACCTTAAGTTTATTCCTAGATATTTTGTTCTTTTTGATGCAATTTTTTTTACTTTCACTTTCCAATAGTTCATCATTAGTATATAGAAAACAAATAGATTTCTGTATCTTAATCTTGTATCCTGCAAGTTCACTGAATTCATTAATTAGTTCTAATAGTTTTGAGGTGGAGACTTTAGGGTTTTCTATGTATACTATCAGGTCATCTGCAAATAGTTTTACTTCTTCCCTTCCAATTTGGATGCTTTTTATTTCTTTTTCTTCTCTGATTGCTGTGGTCAGGACTTCCAATACTATGTTAAACTGAGGTGACAAGAGTGGGTTTCCTTGTCTTGTTCCTTATCTTTAGAGGAAATCCTTTTAGCTTTCCACCATTAAGGATGATACTAACTGTGGGTCTGTCATAAAGAGCCTTTATTACGTTGAGATATAGTCCCTCTACACCAACTTTGATGACAGCTTTTTCAATCATGAATTGATACTGAATTTTGTCAAAGGCTTTTTGTGTATCTATTGAGATGATTATATGGCCATGATCCTTCCTTTTGTTAAGATGGTGTATATCACATTGATTTGTGAATACTAAAACATCTTTGCATCCTAGAATACACCCCAGTTGATCATGGTGTATGATTCTTTTATATATTGCTGGATTGAGTTTAGTAATATTTTATTGAGATTTTTGCATCTACATTCATCAAAGATGTTGCTCTGTGGCTTTTTTTGGCAATGTCTTTCTCTGGTTTTGGTAACAGGGTAATGGTGGCCTTGTAGAATGAATTTAGGCGTGTTCTGTCCTCTTAAAATTTTTGGAATAGTTTGAAGGTAACTAGTAGTTTCTCTTACATTTGGAAGAATTTCCCTTTGAAGCTGCTGATCTAGGACTTTCATCTGCTGGGAGCTTTTGTTTTTTAATTACAAACTCAATTTCACTATTAGTGATAGGCCTGTTCAAATTGTCTGTTCTTCCTGATTCAGTTTTGGCAAGTTTTATGTTTCTAGAAACTTGTCCATTTCTTCTAGGATGCCCAATTCGTTGGCATATAACTATCTGTAGCATTCTCTTATTATTTTTTGAATCTCTGTGAAACTGGTTGTTATTTCTCCTCTTTCATATCTTATGTTGTTCATTTGGGTTCTCTCTCTTCTTGATGAGCCTGGCTAAAGGCTTATAATTTTGTTTACCTTTTCAAAGAACAACTCTTGGTTTCCTATTTTCTAATGTGGGGTATGTTATTTTTTTGGTCTATTTATTTCCTCTCTGATCTTTATGATTTCCTTCCTTCTGCTGACTTTGGAATATGTTTGTTCTTTTTCTAACTCCTTTAGATTGTTTAGGTCTTAAGGAAGGCATGTATCCCTATAACTTTCCTTATGGAACTGCTTTTGCTGCATCCCACAGATTTTAGAAAGTTGTGTTTCTATTTTTACTTGTCTTGAGGTATTTTCTCTTTTACTCTTTGATCTTGTCATTGACCTATTGGTTTTTTACTAGCATGTTGTTTACTCTCCATGTGTTTTGCTTGTCTTGTTTTTTTTTTCTTTCTGTATTTGATTTCCCTTTCATACCACTGTGGTTGGAAAAAATGCTTCACATAATTTCTATCCTCTTAAAATTGTTGAGACTTCCTTTGTTGCCTAGCTTGTGGTCTATCCTGGAGAACGTTCCATGTGCACTTGAAAAGAATGTATATTCTGCTCTTTTTAGATGAAATGTCCTTAATATTTATTAAGTCCATTGATCTACTGTGTCATTTAAGACCACTGTTACCTTACTAATTTTTTGCATGATCTATCCATTGATGTATGTGGGGGTGTAAGGTCTCATACTATTATTGTATTATTGGCAATTTCTCTGTGGATAGCTGGTAATATTTCCTTTATATATTTAGATGCTCCTGTATTGTGTACATATATATTAACAAGTGTAATATCCTTTCTTGTACTGATTCCTTTGTCTTATAATGCCCTTCTTTGGTTTCTGTTATAGCCTTTGTTTTAAAGTCTATTTTGTCTGATATGAGTGTAAATGCTCCTGCTTTCTTGTCATTTTCATTTACATGAAATATCTTGTTCCATCCTCTCACTTTCAGTGTCTGTGTGTGTGTCTTTAGCTCTACAGTGAGTGTCCTGTAAAAAGTATATTTTGTTAACTGTTTGGGGTGTGTTTTTTAGACTTTTAAGTTCCTTTCTTCTTCTTTTGTTCTCTTGTGATTTGATGACTATCTTCAGCATTATGTTTGGATTCCTTTTTCCTTCTTGTGTGTACATCTAATATTGATTTTTGGTTTGTGGTTACCATGAAGTTTTTATGTAGCAATATATAAAATATGCTATAAATATCATACAAATAATATAGACATGATTGTTTTAAATTGCTGATCTCAATTTAACAACCTTGCATTTGTACTATCTTCCCCTCATGATTAATGTTTTTTGATATCTTAATTTACATCTAGCTGTTTTGTGTATCCCTTAAGATCCATTGTTTTCTGTAAGGATATGTCATCTAATTTACACATTACTGAATCTTCCAGTTTTACTTTTTATTGAATTCTAGATTCATTCCACTGTGGTCAAAGAAGATCCTCTATATGATTTCAGTTTTTTTAAATGTGTTGAGACTTGTTTTGTGGCCTAACATACTATCTATCCTAGAGAATGTCACATGTGCACTTGAGGGAAAATGTATAGGCTATTGTTGAGTAGAGGGTTCTATAGATGTCTATTGGGCCTCTATTTCCTCATTTGTCTTCTGCCTAGTTGTCAATCCATTGATGAAAGTGATGTATTAAAGTCTCTATTATTGTAGAATTGGTTATTATTCCCTTCAATTCTGTTGGTTCTGCTTCATATATTTTGAGGCTCTGTTGTTAGGTGTGTATAGGTTTATAATTTTTAACATATTAATGCACTGATTCTTTTATCAATACATAATGTCTTTCTATGCCTCCTGTAACAATTTTTGTCTTTAAGTTTATTTTGGTCTGGTATTAGCATATACATGCCAGCTCTCTTTTGGTTACTATTTGTATGTTATATCTTTTTCTATCCTTTGACTTTCAATCTGTTTGTATCACTGGATCTAAAGTGAAGTCTACTGTAGACAGCACATATTTGAATAATTTTTAAATCAATTCTGTCTCTGCCTTTTAATTGGAGACTTTAATCTATATAATTTAAAGCAATTACTAAAAGGAAATATTTACTTCTTCCATTTGCTGTTTGTCTTCTATGTCTTATACCTGTTTTGTTCTCAACCCTCTTTTTTTAGGTTTTTCCTTAGTAGTTACCCTCGGAATTACAGTTAACATATTAACTTTATAACAAGTTTGAATTAATATCAACTTCCTACCAATAGTACACATACCTCTGGTCCTGTAGAGCTCTGCTGCTACCCTGTATTACTATTCTCACAACCAACATTTTTATATACGTGTGCCCATTAACACAGATTTTAAATTATTTACTGGCTTTTGTATTTACCTATGTAACTACCTTTACCTTTCTTAATTTCTTTTTATAGCCTCAAGGTACTGTTTAATATCCTTTCATTTCAGCCTGGAAAACATTGTTTAGCATTTTTTATAGGGTAAGTCTACTAGTGACAAATTCTTTAGGTTTTCTTACCTGGGAATGTTTCAGTCTCCAGTGACACCATCTGGGAGGGTGTAACATGCCTCCCCAGGCTATCTGCTGCCATCAGTCACAGTTAAGAGACTAGATTCCCCCTTTAGTCTCTGCTGAGGCCGTCTCTGCTGGCTAAGAAAGCACCACTCTGGGATGTCTACTGCTACCGCATAAGGGGCAAGATACCTCCCCAATAGGTCTTTGCTGACACTGGAGGGAGAAGCAACCATGGTGTTTGACTGGGGTAGAGTTAAGTATTGTCAAAAAAAAGTTTATAACCAGCTTAGCTACCTCTTTCCCAGTCCTCCGGCTAGATAGTACATTTTCTTTCTGTTTGCATCTGTCAGTGGTTCTGGGTCACAGGCTTTTCCTGTGCCCAGTCCAAGATATGTGAAAGATTTTTTTTTAAACTCAGGGAACTTACTGCTATGCTGTTCCTCAAGTCCTGAGGCCCTAGCCGGCTTGCTTTCCTCTACATCTTTTAAAATCCTCTTTCTGCCATATTATGCCTAGAGTTTTTAGTTGTACTTAGAGGAAAGTGGGAGGGAAGCAGAGAAAGATTAGTCCAAGCCATCTTGTACTCAGTCATGTTTTCTGATGTTTCATCTCTATTTTCAACAAAATTTTCTTTGGGCAGAGGAATACAACATATAATCTGACACCTTAAGAACTAAGAGGATCTATCTAGACTAATCTTCTCATTTCCTAGAAGAGATAGTAGGTCTGTCAGTCGAATTTGCTTACTTCCCACAAAGCCATAGAGCTACACAATAGCAGGGCTAAGGATAAGACCACAGACAGACACATTTGTATAATGTTGTATAGCTTTCATTATGTTCTTTCATCATTGCAAATAAAGATAAATCCTGGGCCTAGATCTTCTTTCTGTAATCACTAAAACACTCACTAACATATTGTGATTTTCAGCTAATCTTCAGCATGCACTGTAGGATAGAACAGAGTAATAATTTGGAAGAAAAATGCCTTCAAATAATTACTGAGTTTCCAATACATAAATACATAGAAGACTACCTCTTGGCATACACTAAATTTATACTTTGATGAGTAAACACCAGGATGTTGTATATACCTTGGAAAGCTTACAAACATGATTCATCTACATAACCAATATATTGAGGTGATGTGGTAACTAACGTACATTACATTAGAGCATCTGAATATATTATAAAAGATCTCATGATATGTGATATATGCCTTCTGAGTTTTAATTTGATAAAGAATAAAGACACAAAATTTTAGAAGCTGTGACATTTCTATATTGTTTACACACAATGTTTCTTGCTGTTTTCCTATAGATATTTGAAAGCTACCAATGATATATTTCATTTTACTCTCCTAAAAATGTATTTAACATGCATTTTAAACGGATTCAGTATGGATGAATACTGAATATTATACTTTAATCAAATTTACATTCTAAGAACATACTACAGAACACTTTAAGACACATAATCAGTAGCAACGTCAAAAAAGAAAGAGAGATCTAAAACTCTTAATGTCTCCCAGGAGAACTTACTATTTTGTATTATCAGCTATATATTAACTTGTGAAAAGCATACTTGAAATGATAAGATATTAATTTATAAAAACAATGTATTTATTTTTTTAAAAAGCATGGAGTATTAAATATTTCAGAACTTCAGGGCCTACAAACTGCCATCTGAGTTTAAATGAACTTCAGTCTTTCCTTCCAAATGAAATAAAGAGAGTATTTTATATCAAGTTGTATCTAAGAAATTTGGCTTTGAAGTAAAGTATCATGCCCAGCATATTCCCAGTGGGTTCAGTATTGCCTTAGAGACCTGATCCTAGCCAGATGACAAAGTTAGATGACAAATTAGCTGAATGGACTATGATTTCTTTTCAAGGCCATCTGTGTTCAACACTACTTCTTCACAACAGTACACACATGACCAGAGGCACACAGCAACGAGTTCTTCCAGCAAGACCTTCCCATCATACCCTCTGACCCTGCTAAAATCAATCACCATTTGAAGCCCGAGACCCCTAGGCCATTCACTGTGATTGGGATTCCTATCCCCACAGGGCCTGGATGTATCCTAGCTGGACTTCATGCCTCCAATCCCCCCAACTTGAGAAAGCCTCCCACCATACCCTTTAAGAAGTCAGGGCAGAGCACTGACAAATTCCCTATATTCTCAACTTCTTTGAACATTCCTTCCTGTCACCTTAGTTCAGTACTTCTCAATCCTGACTGCACTTTCAGAATCACCTGGGGAACTTCTACAAACTCCCAGTGCTCAGGCCTCATCCCACACCATAGGTTCTGAGGATGGGGCCCAGGCCTCAGTAGATTGAACTCCTCCCCCATCTCAGATGATGGCGATGTCTGCAAAGATAAGCTCTGCTGGGCTGTGTTATACCCTGTGCTGTGCCCTCAGGGGCTGCTCCCCAGACAGAACTCTAGGGTCAGGAGGTCCCTCTCTCATAGCTCTGGCACCACCAGGTCTCAACTGAGCAGGCCAGCTGCTCTTTACTGCCACATTCAAACACGAAATCTCTCTCACCTAAAATCTACTAGGCTTTCCAAATTGTGGGCAGTTCCACCAACACACAAGGACTTCTTTTAAGCCTGTTTCTTTGCATTTGCTTTTTCTCTATAGTAATGCTCTGAATTCTTCAGCCATTGAAAAGAAAAGTTCTCTTGTTTCTGTAAAACTCAATTTAACTGATAACCTCAGCACTTCCATGAAGCCCTCCTGGTTCCTCAGAACTTAGAAGTACTGTTAAAAGGCTTCTTCCATAGTGATTCATCCCATAGTGCTATTGTAATGCTCACCTCATTGCTTGCAAAGAGCACTTGCCATTAAAAGGTAAGAAATTAGTGATATAAATAGGAAAATTCAGAGCACATGAGTCTAGATGGAGCCCCAATTCATCAAATGTGGTGCTAATATAAAACTGGTCAACCACTTGTAAAAGAATGAAACTAGATCACTTTCTAACACCACATACAAAAATAAACTCAAAATGGATTAAAGATCTAAACGTAAGACCAGAAACTATAAAACTCCTAGAGGAGAACATAGGCAAAACACTCTCCAACATAAACCACAGCAGGATCCTCTATGACCCACTTCTCAGAAGAGTGGAAATAAAAGCAAAAATAAACAAATGGGATCTAATTAAAATTAAAAGCTTCTGCATAACAAAGGAAACTATAAGCAAGGTGAAAAGACAGCCTTCTGAATGGGAGAAAATAATAGCAAATGAAGCAACTGACAAACAACTAATCTCAAAAATATACAAGCAACTTATACAGCTCAA
>SJYX01016209.1:64158-103787 GCA_006410675.1 Oreotragus oreotragus
AAAAAGCAAGAGAGTTCCAGAAAAACATCTACTTCTGCTTTATTGACTATGCCAAAGCCTTTGACTGTGTGGATCACCACAAACTGTGGAAAATTCTGAAAGAGATGGGAATACCAGACTACCTGACGTGCCTCCTGAGAAATCTGTATGCAGGTCAGGAAGCAACAGTTAGAACTGGACATGGAACAACAATCTGGTTCCAAACAGGGAAAGGAGTACATCAAGGCTATATATTGTCACCCTGCTTATTTAACTTATATGCAAAGTACATCATGAGAAATGCTGGGCTGGATGAAGCACAAGCTGGAATCAAGATTGCTGGGAGAAATATCAATTACCTCAGATATGCAGATGACACCACCCTTACGGCAGAAAGTGAAGAAGAACTAAAGAGCCTCTTGGCAGAAAGTGAAGAACTAAAGAGCCTCTTGATGAAAGTAAAAGAGGAGAGTGAAAAAGTTAGCTTAAAACTCAACATTAAAAAAACTAAGATCATAGCATCCAGTCCCATCACTTCATGCAAACAGATGGGGAAACAATGGAAACAGTGACAGACTTTATTTTCTTGGGCTCCAAAATCACTGCAGATGGTGACTGAAGCCATGAAATTAAAAGACGCTCCTTAGAAGAAAAGCTATAACCAACCTAGACAGCATAATGAAAAGCAGAGACATTACTTTGCCAACAAAGGTCTGTGTGATCAAAGCTATGGTTTGCCTAATAGTCTTGTATGGATGTGAGGGTTGGACTATAAAGAAAGCTGAGCACTGAAGAATTGATGCTTTTGAACTGTGGTGTTGGAGAAGACTCTTGAGAGTTCCTTGGACTGAGAGGAGATCCAACCAGTCCATTCATTCTAAAGGAGATCAACCCTGGGATTTCTTTGGAAGGAATGATGCTAAAGCTGAAACTCCAGTACTTTGGCCACCTGATGCAAAGAACTGACTCATTTGAAAAGACCCTGATGTTGGGAAAAATTGAAGGCAGGAAGAGACGATGACATCAGAGGATGAGATGGTTGGATGGTATCACCGACTCAAAGGACATGAGTTTGAGCAAGCTCTGGGATTTGGTGATGGGACTGTAGCCTGGCGTGCTACAGTCCATGGGGTTGCAGAGTCAGACATGACTGAGTGACTAAACTGAATAATTTAAATAAGTAGAAATCATAGCCAAAGAAGGACAAGGATGGAACTAAAGCTTTTGGTAGCAATGCACACATGCTCAGTCATGTCCAACTCTTTGTGACCCTGTAGACTATATCCCATCAGGCTCCTCTGTCTGTGGGATTTTCCAGACAAGAACACCTGAGTGGGTTGACATTTCCCACTCCAGGGGATCTTCACAACCTAGGGGTCAAACTGGCATCTCTTGTGTATCCTGCATTGGCAGGCAGACTCTTTACCACTGTGCCACCTGGGAAGCCCCTGAACTAAAGTTTAGCAGGAGATAAATAGTGGAAATTCAATAAACACTTGTTGGTTAACCAATCTCTTATAAAGCTAATGCTGGACTATTGAAAAAATAAGTTCACACTTGTTTATATGTGGGTCAGGAGGAATAGGGCTTTTAATTACCCTAAAAACTGAAGGAAGAAGCCAATGTCTCAGGGTATTTGCATCTTGAGGTTGAGTGGACAGTAAAGACCATCTAATTCTCTAAGAGGACAAATCAATGTTACAAGTGGTTTCAGTCACTCAGCGAGTCCTGAGATGCACCATATGGAAAGGTATGCTCTGAACTATCCAGAGCAATGAGGTAAAAAATGAGACTGTGCGCAGAGACATTTGTCAACATTTTCTGCCAAAAGTTGTTAGAGGGTTCTTAAAGATAGTTTCTTCAGCAGCAATTAATGAAAGGAAGGATCTGTAGCACCCTTTACCACACTCTATGGATTTGCTGCTTGCTTCTCACTTTCAACTCTACAAAAAGTGATGAATAAAGACATAGTAGCACATGTCAAAACGGCAGAATTCATTCACAAGTGAAACAGACTCAGGTGACATACACTTTCACTCCTGCTAGATCAGCTTACTGTCCCAAAGGAAAATACCATCCTAAAAAAAGCACTGTGAACCCAAACGACAGCACTAAACCCATGCTGATGACCATTTATTTTTAGTTTATGCAGAATACTGCTCCTAAAACACCAAGGAAAATATAGGTACTCAATATACACATCCTTCATAGAATAGACCTGCTCCTAGCCACAATCAGAGAGGCACCCCTTCTGCTCCTCCTTATGTGAAAAACCACATGCAACCCTCCATAGCCAAGACTGAACTGTTTCACACATTTGCTTAAGGAGACTATCTCTTCCATCTGAGGCTGGGGGCCGGCTGGATAGGAAGCAATTCAGCCTTGCTCTGCTTTCCCAGTCCAGTCCAGACATCATGTTGGAAACCTGATTGGCCAGTTTGGTGGTGATCAACCTGTGCAAAGGAAGCACAGTGGGAGGACAACTCCCTACGCAAAGACAGTATACAGAAATCAATGTTGTCTCCTACCTGTGATGGACAAGGTCTTGGAGGGAGTGCAGGTGGTGGAGGTAACAATCCTGACTTTGAAGCTGAAAAGAAAAACACACACTGTTAAGGACCACCGGTGGAGGGGGCGGAGGGAAGCCCTCTTTCACTTGTAAAACAGGAAGAGCTATTGCATTTAACTTGTTTAAACTTTTAAAATCTGTGGGCTAAATTAAAAAAAAAAAAAAGACCACATGCTATTCCAATCCCTTTTTCACTTCCATCCTATTCAAAGTCCAAATATTTATATAGGCTGTTGCAATTAAGATAATGTAAAACAGTAAGGAAATGACACCCTTTGATCAAAAAGGCTGGGATGTAGAACAGGATGGACAGTCAATCCCTCATTATTCTGATATTAATTATTTAGTTTCAAATACTCTAGGCCCTTTGGCTCCTTGCCTGTTTCCCACAAGCTCTCAGCCATTACACTGCTCATTAGCTTGAGCTGGGAGCCAGAACCCTAATAAGGCAGTGCTGCTGCCCTGTAAGTCAGTGAGTCTGACAGCAGTAGGGGAGGCTGAAAATGATGGACGAAAATGATATTTAGGGATTCTTCAAAGAGCTCAATTTCTGATAATTAAACCTGTTTCTAAAATAATCTGGCCCCATTTGAAGCATATTCTGAAAGAAAGTTTCATTCTAACTTTTAAAAAAAATTTATGAGATATAGAGAAAACTGGAGTTAAGCCAAGAATGTCTGAGTTGTAACTTAACAATGAAAACAAACATCTGCTATTGAATTATAAATAAGGCTCATGANATACAATATTGTAAAGTAATTAGCCTCCAATTAAAATAAATAAATTTATATTAAAAAAAATAAAAGTAAGCCTCAAATTCTTAACAGCCATTCTCATTCTGCTATCTAGTACTAATGGAGTTAGTGTTAACGGAGTAGAGCCCCACCCCGCCTCCCCCCAAAAAACCTGTTGCAAATAGGGAAATCTTGCTTAGGACAGAATGGATACAGCATACTGATGGGTAAAGAATATACTATTCAACAAATGGGACTATATCAATTAGTTTCACATATGACAGAAGACTGGATACTTTCAATAATGATTCTTTCAAAGTTGTTGTTGCTGTCACTCATTTGGGTCTGACCCTCTTGCAACCCCACGACTGTAGCTCGCCAGGCTCCTCTGTCTGTGGGGTTTCTCAGAGAAGAATATTGGAATGGGTTGCCATTTCCTTTCCCAGGGGATCTTCTTGACCCAGGGATCAAACTCACATCTCCTGCATTGGCATTGCTATTTAGATAGCAATACTTTACCGCTGAGCCACCAGGGAAGCTGGTGTTTCCTAAACATTCAAAGGGATTTCCTCTTCGATTTGTGGACAGATACAAGATTAGATAAGCAGTTAGAAGTCCGATAATGAGTATGTTCCCTACCTCATTAATCTAAGTTAAGGATAGTACATGCCCAGACAACTAATAGACAAATTCAACAAAGTTTCACTATAAAAGATCAGTATACCAAAAAAAATTATATTTCTATACACCAACAATGAAGACAGCAAAAATGAAATTAAAATAATTTCCTTTAGGATAAATCTTAAAATAAATAAAATACAGTCATTCCTCAGTATCCCTGTGGGACTGAATCCACAACCCCCTGTGGATACAAAAATCCAAGGATGCTCAAGTTCCTTACTTAAAATGATGTAGAACTTGCATATAACCTATGCACATCCTCACATATACTTTAAATTAACTCTAGATTATTTATAATATCTACTACAATGTAAATGACATGTCAAACTTTGTTGTATGGAACTTTCTGGAATTTTTTTCTTTAATACTTTCAGTCCACAATTGGTTGAATCAGTAGATGCACAAACTGAGGATACAGAGGGCTAAGAATTTGAAGAAGTGAAATTTGTATGCTGAAAATCACAAAACATTGTTGAATGAAACTAAATACCCATATAAATGGAAATACATCCATTACAACTAGAAGACTTAACACTGTTAAAATGAAAAATATCAAGTTGTACTATATAATTTATACATTTTTATATATATTTAAACAAATTTTATTTGTCAATTAACCTCAATAAAGTTGGGGAGGTGGAAATATGAAGATAGTAATACTAACCAAACTTACCTACAGATTCAATACATTTCCCAACAAAATCCCAGCTACAGAAATTGACAAGCTGATTCTAAATTTCATATGAAAATCCAAGGGACTCAGAATAACCAGAACAATCTTGAAAAAGAAGAATAAAGTGGGTAGTTACATACTTTCCAAATTCAAAACATTACAATTCTGGAATAATCAATATAGTATGGTACTGGCATAAGGAAAGACATACAGATCAATGGAATAGAATTAAGAGTCAAGAAATAAACCCTTATATTATGGTAATTGATTTTCAAAAAGACACCAGGAAAACTAACCTAGGAGTTAATCATTTTGTCAACAAATGGTGCTGGGACAACTGAATAGTCATATGCAAAAAAAATAATTTGGACCCCTATATACAAAAACCACCTCAAATGGATCACAGACCTAATGCAAGAGCTAAAAATATAAAAACTTAAAAGAAAACAGAAGTAAATTTTTGTGACCTTGAGTTTGGCATTGTTTCTTAGGTATGACACCAAAAGCACAAATGAGAAAAGAAAAATAGATAAAGTGGACTTCATCAAAATTAAGAACTTTTGTACTTCAAAGAACATCATCAAAAAGGGTGAAAGGACAACCCAAAAAATGAGGGAAAATATTTGTAAATCACATATCTGGAAAGGGACTTACATCCAGAATATTTAAAAAACCCTTACAACTCAACAACAAAAAAAGACAACCTAATTTAAAAAATGACAAAGATTCTGAATAGACATTTCTCCAGAGATGATATAAATGTAGCCAAAAAGCACATGAAAAGATATTTGACATCATTAGTCATTAGAAAATGTAAATGAAAACCATAAAAAGATATCACTTCATACCTACTAGGATGGCTAAAAAATAAAGGACAGACAATATGAAAGGTTTCAAGGATATGAAGGAATTATAATCCTCATACATAGTTTATGGGATGGTAAAATGGTACAGCTGCTTTGGAAAATAGCTCAGTAGTTTCTCAAAATATTTGACAAAGAATTAACATAGAACTCAGAAATGCTACTCACATGGATGCCCAAGAAAAAGAAAAATATATGTTTATACAAAAACTTGTACATGAATGTTTATACCTATATTATTCATAATAGACAAAAAGTAGAAACAACTGAAATGTCTATTAACTGATAAATGGATAAATAAAATCTGCCATACCCATACAACAATGTAATATTATTCACCCATAAAATTATTAAAGCACTGATTCATTCTATTACATGGATAAACCTTGTAAACATGATGCTAAGAGAAAGAAGCTCATCATAAAAGACCATATATTGTATGATTGTATTAATATGAAATGTCCAGAACAGGCAAATTCATAGACACAGAAAGTAGGTAGTGCATCCCCACAGCCAGGGGGAGAGAAGAGGTAGGTGGAAAATGATTGCTAATAGGTATGGGGTTTCACTGGGGGTTGTGAAAATGCCCTGTGGCTGTACAACGCTATGAATATACTAAAAAGTCATTGAATTGTACAAATTTAAAGGGTCAATTCTATAGAATGTGGACTATATCTCAATAAAACTGTCATTCAAAAAAAAAGAAATTGTCCAGACTACCAAACTGAACCCTTGACTGGTTATGTACTGAGGACCCAAAAGTCTGGGCTTGGGGCAGGAATCCCATAATTTCACTAGATTTTAAAAAGTAACAAGTAGTTCTTCCAGTTCAAGATGGCAGAATGGAAGGACACGAATTCATCTGCTCCTGAGAGAACACCAAAATCCCAACTAGCTGTTGAACAACCATCAAGAGAACACTGGAACACACCAAAAAAAGATACCCTACATCTAAAGACAAAGAAGAAGCCACAACGAGATGGTAGGAGAGGTGCAAACCGATAAAATCAAACCCCATACCTGCCATGTGGGTGACCCACAAACTGAAGAACAATAATACCAAAAAAGTTTTTCCACTGTTGTGAAGGTTCTGAGCCTCACATCAGGCTTCCCAGCCTGGGAATCCAGCAAAGGGACTGGGAATCCCCTGGGAATCTCACTTTGAAGGCCAGCAGGATCTGATTATAGGACTTTCACAGGACTGGGGAAAACAGAGACTCCACTCTTGGAGGGCACAAACAAAATCGTGTACATACCAAGACCCAGAGAAAAGGAGCAATGACCTCACAGGAGACTGAACCAGAGGTGTGGGTTGGCAGTGGCTTGCTGTGGGAACTGGGGGTACTGGCAGCGACAGTCTGGTAAGCTAGTCCTTGGCTTAAGTCCTCTTAGAAGTTGCCATTAACCCTACAATAGCAGCCACATAGCCCAGGGCTGGGTCACCTCAGGCCAAACAACTGACAGGGAGTGCAACCTGACCCATCAGCAGATAATTGGATTAAAGTCTTAGGGAGCACTGGCCCTGCCCAATTTTCCCAGTCCCTCTCATTAGGAAGCTTACACAAGTCTCAGCCTCATCCACCAGGGGACAGACAGAAGCAGGAAGAACCACAGTGGCTGAAACAAAAACCCCAATGTAAAAATTAATCAGAATGAAAAAGAAGAAGGTTATGTCCCAGATGAAGGAACAAGATAAAACCTCAGAAAAACAATTAAATGAAGTGGAGATAGGTGCATGTGTGCTAAGTCGCTTTAGTCATGCCCAACTCTTTGCAATGCTATGGACTGTAGCCTGGCAGGCTCCTCTGTCCATGGAATTCTCCAGGCAAGAATACTGGAGTCAGCAGTCATTAGTTTCTCCAAGAGATCTTCCTAACCCTGGGATTGAACCCGGGTCTCCCGCATCGCAGGTGGATTCTTTACCATCTGAGCCACCAAGGAAGCTCTGAAGATAGGCAACCTTCCAGAAAAAGAATTCAGAATAATGATAGTGAAGATGATCCAGGATCTTAGGGGAAGAATGGAGAAGATGCAAGAAATGTTTACCAAAGATCTATAAGAACTAAAGAACAAACAAAGATGAATAGTACACTAAAAGGAATCAATAGCAGAATAACTAAGGCAAAAGAATGGATAGGCTGGAGGACAGAATGATGGAAATTACTGCCACAGAACAGAATATAGAAAAAAAGAATGAAAAGAAATGAAGTCAGCCTAAGAGACTTCTGGAACAACATTAAATACATGAACATTTGCATTATAGGGGTCCCAGAGGAGAAAAGAAAGAGAGAGAAAGGACCTGAAAAAATATCTGAAGAATAGCTGAAAACTTCCCTAACTTGAAAAAGGAAATAATCAACCAAGTCCAGGAAGCACAGCTGAAAACTTCCGTTACATGGAAAAGGAAATAATCAACCAAGTCCAGGAAGCACAGAATCCCAGGCAGGATAAATCCACAGAGGAACACACTGAGACACATAGTAATCAAAATGACAAAAATTAAAAACAAAGAAAATATTGAAAGCAACAAAAGAAATACAATAAGTATTAATAACATATAAGGGAAATCCCATAAGGTTATCAGCTTATTGCTCAACAGAAATTCTACAAGCCAGAAGGCAATAACATGACATATTTAAAGTGATGAGAGGGAAGAACCTACAACCAAGAATACACTACCCAGCAAGACTCTCCTTCAGGTTTGATGGAGAAACCAAAAGCTTTCCAGACAAGCAAAAGGTAAGAGTATTCAGCACCACCAAACCAGCTTTACAACAAATGCTAAATGAACTTCTTTAGGAAGGACACACAAGAGAAGGAAAAGATCTTTACAAAGTAAATCCAAAACAATTAAGAAAATGGTAATAGAATCATACATATCAATAATTACCCTAAATGTAAACAGATTAAATGCATCAACCAAAAGACATAGTCTGGCTGGGCAGATGAAAACATGTGCATGTATGCATTTCCACTTACCACATCACTCTACTTAACTCCCCAAATTATATATAATTATTTTATATAGTTAGGTTAATCGTGTTTCCATTACAACTTGCAATTATAATTATCTTTTTTAATCTGGTTATTGATTGTGAAAATTGATAAACATACTTTACTATAGTGATTATGTCACTTTTATTTGCTTAATACCATCGTATCATGAATGATTAACAGAAAATAATATAATTCTATATCACTAAAACTACCATTTAATAGAAAAACTTGTAATCACTTTTTAAAATTCAGATGCATATCAGAATTAACTTGGAATTTTTTTGAAAAATACAAATGCCAGGTATTGCTTTTTTTCTCCAAAGCTGCAGATGTGTTTCCAATGAGCAGCCATGCTTAAAAACACCTGGACTATATGATGATCTGTTACTTTAATCTAACTTGTTTCTTTTTCTATTTAGTACTCAGTGTTCCCACTTCCTTTAGTTTATATTTTCCAATTTCTCCACCTCTTTTTGTTGCCGTTGTTGTTCTTTCTCAAGCCTTTATCAAGTATGGTAGAAAAGCTTTTGAATACCTACAAAGAGTATGTATAATATATATTTTAGCAACTTTATGAATTTTTGCCTAGCTAAAAAATTTATGACATTTTTATTTACTATGAATGGAATGCTAGATTTCTAATTTATATTCACTCAAAATTTTGACAGTTTCAGGTATTCCAGCATCTAGTATTACTGCTAAACATCTAGAAAATTTATCTCAAAAAAAAAATTTAATGAGTCTTGAAACTTCTAATCCAATTCCAAGGATATAAAGAAATACTGTTGTTAAAAAAAAAACAGGAAATTAACATGTGATACAGTATTATTAAGTAAAGTTCAAATTCACAAAACTTTATGCTAGTGTCCATTATTTGTTTTCACACCTTATTCAAGACTCCACGTTGTATTTAACTTCACTGAGCAGGTTCAGCTGCATGCAACAAACTCTGGTGAATTCTCTTTTCATTTTTATTCTTTATAAGTATTTCCTAATTTTCCTTATTATGGCTTCTTAGATACACCCATCAGAAACATCTATCTTCTTGGATATATTCAAAAATGGACATTTAATTTCCAAATACATGGGATTTTAAAAAGTATCTTTGATATTAACTTCTCATTTTGACATTAATTTCTCATTTAAATGCCTTCTTCTCTATAATAACTCTCTGCGTTTTTGCAGTCTTTTAACTTTCCAGAGGCTTTCTATGGCTAAGTCAAAGAATTCTCTTGGTAAATGTCAAACTGCACTTGAAAATACGTGCATTATATCTTTTAACATTGGTTTCTAGCTTAATATCAAGTGGTAAGAGAACAGATTCCACATGAATTCAATACTTTTAGACGATGAAATGTTTGCACCTTGTTTCATACCCCTGGACATGCTCTAGTACTTCCCAGTTTATAGTCTATGGGAACTTGAATTTGTATCCTGTTCTGTGAAAACTATATAAATCTTAATTATGTTGAATTGGTTCATAGTGCTTTTCAGGCCTACTATGGCGTCACTGACTCAACAGACATGAGTTTGAGCAAACTCCAGGAGATAGTGAAGGACAGGGAAGCCTGGCATGCATCCATGGGGTCACAAAGAGTCAGTCGGACATAACTTAGTGACTGAACAACATATCCTTCTACTTGTCCGTATATTCATTCTATTAATTGTTGAGAGTTTGATATTAAACTCCAACTAAAAATCTTGATTTATCCACTTAAAAAATAATTATAATATATGAAAGTGAAAGTGTTAGTCACTCAGTCATGTCCAACTCTTTGTGATCCCATGGGTTATAGCCCGCCAGGCTCCTCTGTCCATGGGATTCTCCAGGCAATAATACTGGAGTGGGTTGCCATTCCCTTCTCCACGGGATCTTCCTGACCCAGAAATCGAACCCAGTTCTCCTACATTGTAAGCAATTCTTTACCATCTGGGAAAGGGAAGCCCATGATTGTAATATAAACTAGAAATATATGTGACCTTGGGGCTTCCCTGATAGCTCAGTTGGTAAAGAATCTGCCTGCAATGCAGAGGACCCCCGTTCGATTCCTGGGTCAAGAAGATCCGCTGGAGAAGGGATAGGCTACCCACTCCCATATTCTTGGGCTTCCCTTGTGGCTCAGCTGGTAAACAATCCGCCTGCAATGCAGAAGACCAGGGTTCAATCCCTGGGTTGGGAAGATTCCCTGGAGAAGGGAAAGGCTACCCACTTCAGTATTCTGGCCTGGAGAATTCCATGGATTGTATAGTCCATGGTAATTTCTTAACAATGGAATGAACTTTTATTATCACTATGTCTAAAGCAGAGAGAGGACATTAGCTACCTATGGGCAGATACCAACCAACCTTGGTTTTTGATGGCCAAGGTAATGGTTTTAACATGTGGCTCTCAATGTCCTCGACCATACAGGATGTGGTGGAAAGAGCTATCCACCAACACCTGATCTCCTCTCTTAAAATAAGCAGCATGGCAATGGGAAGTTATGGCCCTGCCAGGGACTTCATTTTGCACTGCCTGGCAGCTAACACTATCCAAGAGACTAAGTTTTCCACTTAGATTTGTGTGGACATGATGAAGGCTCCTGGTCTGAAGCTCTAGAAGGATAGCTACATCTCCCCCCACAATTTCTGCTGCTCCTGTCGGTGGAGGTTCAGTGGCTGAAACAGTGCTATACATGGCACTGAAGTAGCTGGCTGTCACTATGGCAACCTCAGGATGCAAGCCCAAGACTTTGGAGGAGGTAGGGCAGTGTCAAGAGTGGGAGGAGGGGCCTTTTCACCCCTCACAGTCACAAAAGAAATCCTTTCATGAGGGGGGTAGAAACCTTATGAAAACAACTGTTTCAGTGAGGAAAAGGAAGTTAAAGTCTAGAAAGTATTATCTTCTCTGTGTTCATTTTTCTTATAGGAATTTCAGTAATATTATATGGCAGAAAGCGAAGAGGAACTAAAGAGCCTCTTGATGAAGGTGAAAAAGGAGAGTGAAAAAACTGGCTTAAAATTCAACATTCAAGAAACTAAGTTCATGGCATCTAGTTTCATCACTTCATGCAAATAGATGGGGAAACAGTGGAAATAGGGAGAGACTTCATTTTCTTGGGCTCCAAAATCACTGCAGATGGTGGCTGCAGCCAAGAAATTAAAAGACGCTTGCTCCTTGGAAGAAAAGCTATGATCAACCTGCTGCTGCTGCTGCTGCTAAGTCACTTCAGTCGTGTCCGACTCTGTGTGACCCCATAGACGGCAGCCCACCAGGCTCCCCCATCCCTGGGATTCTCCAGGCAAGAACACTGGAGTGGGTTGCCATTTCCTTCTTCAATGCATGAAAGAGAAAAGTGAAAGTGAAGTCGCTCAGTCTGTCCGACTGTTAGCGACCCCATGGACTGCAGCCNCCGACTCTGTGTGACCCCATAGACGGCAGCCCACCAGGCTCCCCCATCCCTGGGATTCTCCAGGCAAGAACACTGGAGTGGGTTGCCATTTCCTTCTTCAATGCATGAAAGAGAAAAGTGAAAGTGAAGTCGCTCAGTCTGTCCGACTGTTAGCGACCCCATGGACTGCAGCCCACCAGGCTACTCCGTCCATTGGATTTTCTAGGCAACAGTACTGAGGTGGGGTGCCATTGCCTTCCCTGATCAACCTAGACAACATATTTAAAAAGCAGAGACATTACTTTGCTGACAAAGGTTGGTATAGTCAAAACTATGGCTTTTCCAGTAGTCATGTACGGATGTGAGAGTTGAACCACAAAGAAGGCTGAGCACCAAAGAATTGATGCTTTTGAATTGTGGTGTTGGAGAAGACTCTTTTTTTTTTTTTTTGCACTCCTTTCCCATCTTGAGAGTCCCTTGGACTGCAAGGAGATTCAACCAGTCCATCTTAGAGGAGATCAGTCCTGGGTGTTCATATGAAGGACTGATGCTGAGGCTGACGCTCCAATACTTTGGGTATCTGATGCGAAGAGCTGACTCATTAGAAAACACCCTGATGCTGGGAAAGATTGAAGGCAAGAGAAGAAGGGGACAACAGAGCATGATATGGTTGGATGGCATCACTGACTCAATGGACCTGAGTTTGAGCAAGCTCTTGGAAATGGTGAAGGACAGGGAAGTCTGGCATGCTGCAGTCCATGGGGTTGCAGAGTCAGACACAACTGAGCGACTGAACAATGACATATGTTTCATGGCTCTAAGTATAGAGCTATAATATCTAAACCTCACTGAGGAAGTGCAGGGTTTGACTGCCTCTAGATTTTGTACACTTGCATCATCACCTCCTTAGATCTTCTTGTACATTTTTTTTCTAACAGAGCAGCTGCATGGGACAGCAAAAGGGTGGATCCAAGGCCTGGAACAGCTGTGACAAAGATGAGTTCCCTTTTCCACACAGTGACCCTATTACATCAATTTCTTCCTATGAAAACATACATTTTAGGTATAATGCCAGCACCTATCTATCTGGAACTCTATGATAGCCAGAATCCTATAAATCACATATTCACATCCTCTTCATAGACACCAAATTAAAGCCAGCTGTCACCTGCGGCCAGAGTTGAGCTCATTCATTTCTATAAACTCACAATCTAAATCAGTCCTTCATTATTTTCTATATCATGTTACCTATCATCATAAATTTGAAGGCATTAATACCACCCACTTCCGAGTTATTCCTTCCTTCCCAAGAATCCTAAACCGAGTCTGCAGACTCTCCTTCCCTTGGTCTCTACAGGCTCTTATCCTATTTGCTTCACCCTTTGTAAAAACATCATCACTCCTATACAACAACCATCTCACCTTTTCCTTCATTTCCTGCTCTCATGGTTGCTTCTTTGCATCTTCTCTCCATCCTCTTTCTTCTCCACACTATCACTACACTCTAGGTTACTCTGACTCAGCAACTTAACCTCATTCACTGTGTTTTTCATAGCCCTGTGATTTTCATTTTTAAAAACACTGGCTTCATTTTATCTGTCCCTTTCAACTCAAGTTTACATCTTATTTCATTGCACACTCAGTTCAGTTCAGTTGCTCAGCCATGTCCAACTCTTTGTGACCCCATGGACTGCAGCATGCCAGGCCTCCCTGTCCACTGCCAACTCCCAGAGTTTACTCAAACTCATGTCCATTGAGTCGGTGATGCCATCCAACCATCTCATCCTGTCGTCCCCTTCTCCTCCCTCCTTCAATCTTTCCCAACATCAGGGTCTTTTCCAATGAGTCAGTTCTTCATATCAGGTACCCAAAGTATTGGAGTGTCAGCCTCAGCATCAGTCCTTCCAATGAGTATCCAGGACTGATTTCCTTTAGGATGGACTGGTTGGATCTCCTTGCAGTCCAAGGGACCCTCAAGAGTTTTCTCCAACACCACAGTTCAAAAGCATCAGTTCTTCGGTGCTCAGCTTTCTTTATAGTCCAACTCTCACATCCATACATGACCACTGGATAAACCATAGCCTTGACTAGACTGACCTTTGTTGGCAAAGTAATGTCCCTGCTTTCTAATATGTTGTCTAGGCTGGTCATAACTTTTCTTCGAAGGAGCAAGCATATTTTAATTTCATGGCTGCAGTGACCATCTGCAGTGATTTTGGAGCCCAAGAAAATAAAGTCTGTCACTGTTTCCCCATTTGTTTGCCATGAAGTGATGGGACCAGATGCCATGATCTTAGTCTTCTGAATGTTGAGCTTTAAGCCAACCTTTTCACTCTCCTCTCTCACTTTCATCAGGAGGCTCTTTACTTCTTCACTTTCTGCCATGAGGGTGGTGTCATCTGCATATCTGAGGTTATTGATATTTCTCCCGGCAATCTTGATTCCAGCTTGTGCTTCCTCCAGCCCAGTGTTTCTCATGATGTACTCTGCATATAACTTAAATAAGCAAGGTGACAATATACAGCCTTGACATACTCCTTTTCCTACTTGGAACCAGCCTGTTTTCCATGTCCAGTTCTAACTGTTGTTTCCTGACCTGCAAACAGATTTCTCAAGAGGTACACTATCTCTCCCTATTTTCTTAACTTTTTCTTATTCTTCTATTGTTATAAATAGCATGGCCTAGGTAGAGTCTGTCTTAAGTGATAAAGTTAGCCAAAAGATGGGGTACTGGGGACTGGGAGGGTATGGACCCCACGAAGGAGCAAATTAGCTTAGCTTCCCCAGGGTCATCTTTACATTCTCAAGTGTCTGAGATAAGACAAGTCCAGAATCTCATAGGAAAAAATGAAGAGGAGACAAGTGGTCACTGTGATTAGGTACAGAGCAGGAACATCTGAAGCTAAGTGTGCCTCCACATAGCAATTCACAAAAGAATAAATATTAATGCCTGATAATGATATGAAAAGATGTTTGGCTTCACTAAGAATCAAGGAAATGCAGACATTTTCCCATTAATAGGTAACGATTAAAAAGATGAACATTAGCCATTGCTAGTGAGGGTGTGAGGACACATTCTCAGACAATGTTACAGGTGGGGTAAGTTGATAGGTACAAGTTTCTGACAGCATGGTTTGGCAATGTGTATTTATACCTCAAAAGTATATGGCTTTTGAGTCAGCATCTCTGATTTCAGCCAAAGAGTAAGTACACAAGGAAACAAAGATATAGCTACCAAGTCATGAATAACCTCTGCCATGTTTATGACATGAGGGTAGTGAGAGGATGGGGGGAGCCTGGGAAAGAGAGGCCCACACCTGTGAAGGGGTGAGGGGAGTAGATAAACTAAAAGGGGAGGGGAGGAGAGAGGAGCAGGAGTAAACACTGAGGGGAAAGGGAGAGGCTCACAAAGGACCCCATGAGAAAGGAGTGAGGAGAGCACACACGAGGGGGTGTGTGAGGAAGAGACAAGGAGGAGGCAGGGGGTAGGGGCAGACAGGGAGAGAGAAACCCCCACGGGGTGCAATCTACTGCCACTGCCATATATCCACATCACACAGGCACAAAGAAACAAAAGTTGAAAGAGGGCTGATGAGGAAGCTCAGCATACATGACAGCAAATACTGTGTGGCCAAGTTTAGCTAGAGTGACACATAAAGACAAATGCAGCAGAGGGTGACTATAAGGGAACCACTGTTCTCACTAAGGGTGCTATGGTAACTGGTTTAGTCTCTATCCTGTGTTTTCCTAGACTGTCAGAAATTTTAATAAGTAATTTCTAGCAATAGGGAATATACTAAAATTCCATAGAGTTGAGACAGAGTTTTGTTCTTTCCTGTGAGAATTAGCACACATGCAAACAAATTAAGTAGGTGCAATAGTGTCCCCTGCTTGTCATACTACAGAAATGATCCTCATGTGATCAATTTAAACTGCCCATTAAAATTTCATTTGTGTAAACTGTACTAGAAAGATAATGGAATTAATTAATGGAATACAGATGTCAACCATCTAACTATTCTTTGGCATTTATCAAACCAAAATGCTTTTCCCTTGAAGTTGTATCAACATCAGAGATGTAAAGAGAAGCTGTGTAAACTCTCAGGAGCAGGAATTTGATATAGGCGCGGGGCAAGCACAACAGGGAAGCAGGGCAGTGGGCCCAGAGAAGCTGTTAATGAAGAGGTGACTGCCACAGGCCACCAAGGCTTGGTCCTTCTGCGAGCTATCCCAAGCACTGTGGAGATGAGTCACACAACTGTCCCACTGGGGGCAGGGAGTCAGGGACCTTCCTCAGACCCTCTCTCCCCATTGGTCTTCGGTAGGAGCGAGAGTCTAGGGCCTGAACATGGCACTACTTGGATGACATCTATTATTTCATCAACATCCCATTAATTCTCTGGAGGGTTGGCCCTGTTTCCCAGATTAGGAATCTGAGATACAGAAAAGATTAAGCCACTTGCTAAAAATCAAATAGTTGATAAGTAGCTGGGCTAGACTCCAAATTCAGTGTTCTCTCTCCCACTCTAGGGTGCCATGTCATAAAGGCCATGGCCCGTCCATTCTCCAGCACAGCTGGCATTCCTCATGAGGAAAGACATGGCCTGAGGGAGGCGGCATGTTTCTAGCCTCTCTCCTCTCAAGGAAAATGTATGGAGATAGCTTCCCAGATTGTTTTAATAATCCTGCATCCACAGAAAAATCTTCTAGGTCTTCATCCACCAGAGCCATGTGAAATTTTTATAGCATCATCATCTGTGCCTACTCCCACCCCAAATACCAGTTACTATGAAATTATGCCAGAATTTGGATCAAAGTATGGGAGAAAATTCAAGACAAATTTTTATCTGATGAACTCATGGCAGAGAATCAAATTTCATAGACAGTTCCAGATTCTAGTATATTAAAAAACAATCTGTAACTTTTCTGTGAGGAGAGTACTTTATTAGAACAAATAAAACATGCTGAGCCCTGTCAGGATATAGCAATCATGCTAATGTGTGAGCCAAGGAGAGTCTTTTCTTGCTTTAGTCAAATGGATAACCACCTGCAAATCACTAGCATCTGAGATTGATTTAAAATGCACACAGATATAGAAAAAAGTTCCAGGAAATTATTGCATTTATAGCTTGCCTGCAGTAGTCAATGGAAAGGCCCTTGTGGCTCCCAAAATAACACTATGGATAGCCTTGTATGCTAGCACCTTCGGTCCCTTCAAGGTACGGCTCCCATTTGTGCTTCCACAGTCTTCCCAGGAGGACAGCCCCTTTTCACAGGGTGCCAGGGGAGCGAACACAACCGCAACCCCCCTGTCCCAGCTGTACAGCAGCTGACTTGAGCAAGTCCCATCCTCAGAAGCTCCAGGGCAGCCGACCTGAAGAAGCCCTTGCCTTAGACACCCACACCAAACACCTAACCATTGGTCACTTAGAAAGCAGAGCCCTCCTTGGCATTAACACTCGGAGGACACAGGATCTTCACCAAAAGGATAAAATGCAGAAAATTCTGGCCAGGCAATAATCATGGAGACCTTTCACAGAACAGCATAAGCATCTGAGGAAACAAGAGATGGCAATCCTGGACACAAATTACCATGATGATGCAAAGAACAAGACCCTGGCCAAACATTCAGTGGGCTGTCTGAGGATGAAGCATTTTCATCCTCTGGGTACAGAATTCTGTAATTCCTGGTCCATCATGAATGTGGGCAAGGCTCCAGACACACAGTATCTATGTGCCTAGAAGGGCCTTCCTATTTAAGGACACCCCAGCCACATGAAGGCCAGTTGGGCCTGGTCTGCTTATTCTCTGGACCCATAGAGACCTCTGTGGCAACACCCATCCACTAACTCCAACAGGAAAGGGAAGGGCTGGCGTGCAGAAGGGCACTTCACCTGGCAAACTGGGCTGGAAGACTTTATTCAGATCCAAGGAGGAGGCTCTGGAATGGGTTTTCTGTGGCCGCGGTGGCGGGGTGGGAGGGTCCTCGCCCCTTTTCATGGCCTCTTCTATGGAGGTGCTAGAGTAAGATCTGCAGCAAAATAAGGGAAGGTCAGAAGGGAAACAGCAAAGCTTTACTATCTGAAATTGGGCTGAAACGGAAAATACCCACAAAACTCTAAGTGACTGCCAAGGCCTGTGGAGCTCCTAGAGAGGCCATGTCCCTGCTGCCCCCTCAATGCACACCAGCTGCAACAAGCACCCAACCCCACCCAAGTCATAACCTTTTTTAACCTCTTTGCTTTTATTACACCTTAGACCTAGACTTACCCAAGAGGAAACACTTTCTGTAAATTCAAATCCATTTCAATTGGAATTGTTAATAACAATAACATGTCAATGCATCTGGTTAGGTACATCCATATTTTAATAGAAGGGCTTCATGGTATTAACTGCCCACAGAACTTGACTCCTATTTACATGTAAATGTGATAACAGGCACGTCTGGAACTGGGACAGATAAGCTGAGAAGAAGAATCAAATGTTCAACAGAATATGCCACAAATGAAATTCAGGAAAAAAAAACATACATCAATCAGATTGAGGGGCCTTAGGTGTCTTATCATAAGAAACACAGGTTTGGGCAAAATTTCAAAGCAAAGGCATTCTCTTAACCTTCTCTCTCACTCAATCTATAACAAGGCAGGAGCTAACTAGGCAATTTCTGAGATTATAATTCCAATTAATGGCATTTAATGAAAAAGGAACTGGGTAAATTAGCAACTTACATACATTTCATTCAAACTCCAATCTCAGTTTCTAAATTCCATTTTTTAAATGCTTTGACACTGTCTATGAGCCAGGAGCAGGTACACTATTTATTAGAGTCTACAGGAGCAGGTAGACTATTAGAGTCCTGCTTATTTTCTAAATTAATTCAACTAAGTACATTAGTCTATTGCTGAGGACTATGTTGATGAGTTCCCAATATGGCTTTCTAAGAAGTGCATATATACATCTTATGTCTATTCTATTCAGCTTCTGAGCTAACTTCATGCCAAAGAAGAAAATGACCTTTGAGTCAGAGATGTGTCCTAGAGACAAATTAGCCTCAGGAAATTGCCTTGATATTTAGCTATTACAGTAGCATTCAGGAAATTAGAATCTATTCATTACTTTTAAGCAACTTCAGTTCTTGGTAAAGCTAGTTTTGCCATAGCAAGTTCTTATTTTCCTGAGTAACTTCCTCAAGGTTTCTATGTGGTAGTCCAGAGTTTTGCTCATCATGCAACATTGCAATCTTTAATAAAGCCACCATAATGGCATGTGTTATGCTCTTGCAGTGATCCTTGTAACACAACTTGCAAGACACGCAAGCCAAAGGCAGGCAAGAACTAACAGGAAGACTGCTCTGATCCTTTCAAGCAGAATAAAAAAATCCACAGAAAAGGGCAACAAAGTTTTCAAATGGGAACTCCTGATTAAAAAAGGAAATTAGAGACCCTAGCTAGAAAGAACTTTCTATGCCAGATATAGCTCTAGTGACATTTTTTACTCAAGAAAGAAAATATAGTGTGGTATGTATAACTTGTGTGCAGGTATATACACACATATACATATACTTGAGCACACAATCTCATACTATGTATCTTATTTCATTTTACTTCCATATGTAACCTGTGTATTTATATTTTTATACAGAAAGGTAAATGAATATTCAATAAGTGATACTATAAAACTATAAATACAGCCAATTAAAACATAAATGTGCAGGGACTCAACAAAATAATGAATGTAGTAGTATGAAAAGGGTGATTTCCCTTCCCCTTACATTTCTAAAAAGTTTTGTTATTCCAAAGAGGAGGATTCAAATAATTTGATTCTCAGGGTCTCAGTAAAGACCCAGTTGGATGTAGTGAAAACAACAACATCCAGATTAAACCAAGAGGACAATCCCTAAAAGAATCATATATAAAATTTAGGCAGAAATATTAATAATAGAATGTGTGACTGAGATTTTGTCATTTCACTTGCTTTGAGAGACAGAGAGGAAGCTAGCAGAATTTAAAAAAAAAAAACTATGAGGGTTGATTTCTGACATTCAGAGAAGTATTTGTCTACTATGAAGGCAGACAAATGTTACTACTCCTANAAATATTAATAATAGAATGTGTGACTGAGATTTTGTCATTTCACTTGCTTTGAGAGACAGAGAGGAAGCTAGCAGAATTTAAAAAAAAAAAACTATGAGGGTTGATTTCTGACATTCAGAGAAGTATTTGTCTACTATGAAGGCAGACAAATGTTACTACTCCTACATCCTAGAGCCAGTACAGAGTAATTTGTAAAAGACCCATTCATCCTTTAAAACCAGGATGAGAAAATGTGGTGTCCATAGAGAGAAATAGGGACTATACCTTTTTTTCCTACCAAAAATGACTGTACCAGTTGTTCTAACGAATATGAACATAGGTATCTGTACCTTCTATAAACAAGGAAACAAAACTCCAACTTGGAAAATCCAGATATAAAAAATAAACTAAGGTGTATTTCTTTGACTTACAAGGAGACCAGAGTTCCTTAAATGGCAGTATTTCAAGCATACAAAATATGATCATATTAAAATTCACCTTCTCAGGAATATATCTAGTAGCCAAAGGAGGGAAAAAAGTCATTGAGAGCCAAAGCAAAACTTGGAAAATACACAAGCAGCATCCCATCTCCCACTGCAGTCTAGTGGTGAACAATAATCTCAACACCATGTCCCCTCTTTGAGGTCCTAGGAGTTCTATCAGCATCTCTGTATTCCTCTTCACTCCTCCTATCTACTATCTGATGGCTCTCCCTTTGCTCCTAGCCTCTCCTGACTCAGCGATTATGAAGCTGAGAAGAGACTCTAACAGGATGAAACAGTCCACAAACACTGCTTACCTGCAGTTTTGAGCCTTACTGACATTGCCAGAGCATTTTCATTCCCTACTCTAGATTTTATACCCAGACTTCTTATTTTTTGGTGTTCACCTTGTCATGACAGGAAATTTCAATGTTAGTTACCTTTTAACCATATTTCCCTCTTTCCAAAGGTACTTCCCCACTATTCACTCTCATCCTGCAGCAACTGGGTCATGTCACACAGCCCCCTTCTTCATGTCAGCTTGCTAAAGAGCTGCAGCCCCTCTTCCAGCACCAGTAAACACAGAAACTAAGAGCCTTCCCAGCAGCACTGTGGGCTCCAGTCAGGCCCCTAAAGACGAGTGAACTCACCTACAGCCTAAGTGTCAAACTGAAGGGAAAGGGGATCGTGGGTTAGGTTTTTCGTTGGGGGGTTTACTTCTAGTCAGGGAGAGGGCACAAAGGGCATTAAAGCAGAAATTTAAACAAACACTACCTGGATCTTGGTCTTGCTTTGAGACTGTTGGAATCCTTAGGAGTGGCTGAAACAAAGATTATTTGCTGTTTGCTTGGGTTTCATGTCTGCAGTTAAACAGGTTTATAAGCAGCACCTGGGCTAGTACAGAACACATCAACAGTAAACGTGAGGTACAAACATCCCTGTGGAAAACTTGACCACTTCCACATTTTTGTGATTTCATAATTTTATTTCTAAAGCTAAAGGCCCAATTAACAGGAAAGAAAAAGCAACATATTTTTCCTTTCATCAGAGCACTAGCCACAAAGCCATTCTTAAATCGAAGCTGACTAATGAAGAAATTCCAGTCTAAAAAGACAACTCCCTCAAGAGGTTATCTATTTACACAATGATGGGTTCAGACTTGAGGGTTTCTTGGTCTATCATGATAGTCAAGTATTAAATAATAACAGATTTTGAACCAGTCTTCCCTGAAGGCTAGGAAGAAATTTATCAGGCTATATATTTTTAAGGTTTTCTTAAAATACACTACCAGGACAGCATGACCACAAGAAATCAAAGCTCCCACAATTAAGCTGAAATGAACTATGCAGTTTTTCCCATAAGAAAATATTCTTGTGTCTCAAATTATACAGAGAGTATTATGGAATAATATTTTGTCAACCAGACAACTTTTCCTTCACCAGTTTAAATCATAAAGTAGCTTGCTCACTACAAACACACATGAAGCCTACTTTCCCATCGTAAGTTGTTGGGAATAATGAGAAAGAAAATGTTTCACTGCATGATGTCATCCTCTTTTACATTACTCCAAAGATAAAAACTTTCCTTGGTGGGAAGCATGCTGGATTTCTGACGATCATTAAGTGAAAGTGTTAGTCACTCAGTCATGTCCGACTCTTTGTGACCCCATGGACCATAGCCCACCAGACTCCTCTGTCTATGGGATTCTCCAGGCAAGAATACTGGAGTGGGAAGCCATTTCCTCCTCCAGGAGATCTTCCCAATCCAAATATTGAACCCATGTCAATTGCATTGCAGGCAGATTCTTTACCACTGAGCTACCAGGGAGCCCTTAAACTCCTTAGGTTAGATAAGCAGGACAGAAATGGGGAACTGAGATGCTATCAAGGTACAAAGCAAACTAGGAACACACGTTCTCTTCACTATGGTCAGCTGCAGAAGACATGCATTTCTCCTGACCAAAGCACCCTGGCTTCTCGGAGTGAGAATACAGCCACCTTTTGACTATAAACCACCGGAAGGCTGCCAGAGCCCTGAGAAGCATGGGAGGCTGAGCAGTGTGAACCTGCCTTGCTGGGTCTCATGCACCCACAGTGGCACTTGCCCGAGGACAGACAACCACCCCCTCTCCTCCAGGCCCCTGGGCAGCAAAGGATAGTGACCCAAGAGAAACTCCCTTCCAGCCCAGCAAGCTGTTCAGGAGCTGGGCAGACAGTGGGACTCCATTCACCATGGCTGGCTCTGATCCGCTTCTCTCAGGCCCCACTGCTTCCCAGAAATGTGTGAGTCAGAGAAGTCTGCTGCTGCTGCTAAGTTGCTTCAGTTGTGTCTGACTCTTAGTGACCCCATGAACTGCAGCCTACCAGGCTCCCCCATCCATGGGATTTTCCAGGCAAGAGTACTGGAGTGGGTTGCCATTGCCTTCTCCGTCAGAGAAGTCTAGGTCATGTTAAAANTGCTTCAGTTGTGTCTGACTCTTAGTGACCCCATGAACTGCAGCCTACCAGGCTCCCCCATCCATGGGATTTTCCAGGCAAGAGTACTGGAGTGGGTTGCCATTGCCTTCTCCGTCAGAGAAGTCTAGGTCATGTTAAAAGTCTATTCCCCAAACCAGACCATGATAACTTGTTAATTCCTTTGTCCACTGCCACTATCTGTCTTTATGCTGGGGTGTGGATGGGTGTGGAAGGAGCAGGAATCCTGTTGGTGATAGACAGGCAGACAGATGGGGTGAGGGGGGTGGCTGAGGGTTAGAGACTAGGCCAACTCCTCCTGGCTGCGATATTCATTAGCTGTGATTTCTCTGAACCTCAGTCTCCTCACCTACAGAATAAAGAAAATAAAAGTGAGGCCCCCCTTCTCACACAGAGAGATAAGAAGGTGAAAGCACTTTAAAAACTAAATGCGTTCTGGAATTGCAAAATATTACTCTTGTACAGTGTCCTTAATTTTTTAAGCTTAGAAATTTGGTTTCAAAATTTAGTTTCTTTTAAGACAGCAAAGGAGATACAGGTGGCTGCAGGGAATGGAAGGAGAGAAGTGCTCTGCTGCTTAAGACCATCAGGGTGGCAACTGTGAAAAACACCAACAGGAGGCTGAAGGCTACAGTTTGAGGACAAGCAGGTCCGACACCCTTGGCATGATGTGGCTGCTGCTGCTAAGTCACTTCAGTCGTGTCCAACTCTGTGTGACCCCATAGACGGCAGACCACCAGGCTCCCCCATCCCTGGGACTCTCCAGGCAAGAACACTGGAGTGGGTTGCCATTTCCTTCTCCAATGCATGAAAGAGAAAAGTGAAAGTGAAGTCGCTCAGTCTGTCCGACTGTTAGCGACTCCATGGACTGCAGCCCACCAGGCTACTTCGTCCATTGGATTTTCCAGGCAAGAGTACTGGGGTGGGGTGCCATTGCCTTCCTCGGGCATGATGTGGAGACACACAGAAAAAGATGCCCGTGGTGCAGAGTGGCCTCGTGAATTAGGCTGGAATGTGGCATTAGCTAAGAAATCCATCAGATTCTACTACTATACACATACTCAGCAATTAAAAGGGTAAGAGCCTATGAGAAAAATTACGTACCAAGGAATACCCCACTCCCTGATGATACAGTCCCATCCCACCTATAAGCCACAAAATTCTCTTCACTGCCATTACTATTATCATGGTTATCACCACCCTCTGCAGAAGGAAGGGCAGAAGTGGGAAATGAGATCCCAGGCAGGGCTGGTGAGTCCCAACAGGTTCCAGATCAGAAAAAGCTGGAGAACACAATTCTATTTAAGTCTTCCATCAGCTTCCAAGCCCCTGAAAGTCAGACTCAGCATTTGGATCATGTGAACATCTGCAAAAATGGTGAGGGCAGGTTGTGTCAGAATCCAGGTAGAAGACCATGGGCAAATCATAGCTTCTCACTGAGCTGGGCAGAGAGAAGAAGAGTGAGAATTTCCTAGAACACCCCAGGCACATCACCTTTCCAGGAAATAGAAACAGGACAGGAAGGCAAGCCTAAAGTTTAATTCTCCAGAAAACAGCAACTCAACCAAGGTGAACTGCTAACATAGTATGGAAAGCCTCCAGAATTAGAAACCACCACCTTGAAACTCCTGTCTTTCACTAAGAATCCAAACGTTCCCTGTGTATTAAATAAGCTTTCAGATGAGGTATTCCCTGAAAGCTCCAGAAAGGGCAGCAAAGAACAAATCAGAAACCACACAGTATGCTCCCAGGCAGAATGTGAAACAAATTCAGATATACTTTACATACTGTGGCACATATACCCTGATAGGCTCTGACCGGTGATGGATACCATGCCCTATTAAATGTTGAAAATGAATGCCCCAGAGAACATGGGGCATGCTCATGGAAATAAACAGGAAGAGTTATAAGCCAAAAAGGTTGTTGGAGAAGCACAATTTAACTCTCCAAATTTAAATAGCTTTTATTAATACCATAACATGAAGTTTACAAAAACTGGGATGTATCCACTTCATTTCCAAAAATTAAGAGTTGGAAGGAACCTACGTCAGGTGATTGTCCTGTGCAAATAAAGCATCTCCCCCATGATGAAGGAACCTGAATCAGTTCCAAAAACCAAAACACAGCTTGAAAATCCCTACCATTTTTGGAGTCACAGTTAATTTACAATCTAAATTTCCCTATTTCTTAACATTGCTTTTGAGAGGTAGTGGTTCCCCAAATAGGCTGAACATTAGAATCCTCCAGGGGGTTGCCTGAAAATACAGATTCTTAGGCCTCATCACTGTAATCAATCATATATTCTCCTTCATATTCGCTCTCTCTTCCTCCATCTCCCTCTTCCTCTCTCCCTTGCTCCCCATTCCTTTTTCTGTCTCTATCCCTCTTTCTTTTAAACCTTAAATGAACTTGGTGTTTCGGAAATACACTATTAAGCCTCGATAAATATTGATTCCTTTGTTCTAACTTTAACAACTAAAGCCTGGATGATACCTAGCTAACTGAAACAAACATGATTTAATTATTAAATATTAAAAGAGAAAACAATAAATGAGAAATGAGCAACTTCTTTCGTGTCCCTATAACCAGAGCTACAAACATCCCTAGCCAGTATGTTCTAATCTAGGTTCATCTTGGTTCAATGACAGCTCCATCGAGAAAGCTGAGGACACAGGTCCGGCCATCTCCAAGGTCCACAGACACAGTCCTGACTCTCCAAAAACCTGGGCAAACACAACTTTTATTTTTCTCCATGGAATCTACTCCATGTATAAGCACATTTACCTGTTTCCCTGGTGGTGAAGTATAATGAAAATATTTGAGATTTTTATTTTGGAAATGGAAAGTTTCACCTATGAGCCTCCCACTGATCCACTCCAACAGCTCCTTACTCTACAGGGAAACCACAATGGCTTACTAGAATCTTCTCAAATTAAAGCCTTCTCAACTTTACACTTAATGATAATGATACCCTCAATTCAAACGGAGAGATTCTTTCAGTGAAAACTATATTTAGAACTTACAAAGAAATCACCCTCTTCTCATACCTGAGAAGAGCAAAGGAGTAAAAAAGAAAACAAAAGGTTTCCTTAGAATAAAACACACAACAAATATTTGGAAATAAATATATACATATATATTAAAAAATCACAAATGTGTCAGTCTTCTCACTGAAACTACAGGACTGTTTTTTGTTTTTGTTTTAGAAATAATTACATTTAAAATATATTAAATTGGTTTTCTCCTACCTGAATCCTCAGACATGTCCTTTGGTAAGGCTTCATCAGTAGCACTCTTCAAAGCTAGCAGTGTTTTGTTTTTAAAGAAAAAGAGAAAGAAAAGAAGAGGAAAGAAAAAAAATTATATCTAAAGCATGTTACATTAAAACAAAGAATTCCAAATTATCACTTATGAAAACAGTGTTCTATATATCTATAAGTTGCTATAGCACTTACTAAAACAATAAAAGCCTCCTATGATAATGGGCTCTACTCCTACAGAGAATAAAGACATATTTTCAATGTTTCAGAGAGTACCCCCAGTGGCTTGGGAGAGTATTACTAGGAAATATCAAAATTCCCCATTTTTTCCCAAGCAAAGACATCAGGATCTCTCTGGGAGTGAGAGCCAGGCTTCAGGATTTTTAGAGCTCGCCAGCTTCCCTGGTGTCTCAGAGGATAAAGTGTCTGCCTGCAATGCAGGAGACCCGGGTTCAGTCCCTGGGTTGGGAAGATCACCTGGAGAAGGAAATGGCAACCCACTCCAGTATTCTAGCCTGGTGAATCCCATGGACAGAGGAGCCTGGCGGGCTACACTCCACGGGGTCACAAAGAGTCAAACACGACTGAGAGACTTCACATACACACAGGTTATTCTAATGGGCATTTAAGGCTAAGATCCACTAGTAGAGAGAGTTATCAAAGTACTTGCTGCTACAGACAATGTCCAGGTCTGCCTGCCCCTCCTAATCAAACACTGAAATAGACAGCATGCAATTATTGTAATTGCTTCCCTGTTGGCTCAGTCAGTGAAGAATCCGCCTACAATGCAGGAGATCTGGATTTGATCCCTGGGTTGGGAAGATCCCCTGGAGAAGGAAATGGCAACTCACTCCAGTATTCTTGCCTAGGAAATCCCATGGACAGAGGAGCCTGGTGGGCTACAGTCCAATAGAAGGGATACTGGCTTAAGAATTAGAAAATCTTAGTTTTTACCACTGCTCTTTTTCTTACTGAATAAATGATTCATACTGCCTGAACTTGAGTTTACTCATCTATATATTTTAGGCAATAAAATATACCAGCCTCCATTCAATTTTGTGAGGACTGAATAATGCAGTGCATGGGGAAGGACTCGATCGATCATAAAGCACTGTAATAGAAGCATGGGAGGAAGTAGGGTGTTCTTCCTTCTCTTCTCGACAGTGCCAAGCCAAGTCATCCCTGTGCTTGATGCTAGCTATAACAAGCAACACTGTGCTGCAATGCTCTCACCCACCCAGTAAGATAAGAAAATTGTTGCTGGGCTCCATGTCACAGCCCAACACCTGTAAAGTCACAGAGGATAAAGCCTAGGGACAGAAACTCTCTCTCCAGAAGGTAACTTTCTCAACGGTTAGATCTGTGTGCAAATGTACATTTATATTGATATTCTGGGATCACACCTGCCAACACAAGATGTTATGTTCTCAAACCATTCAACTTCTAGTCATTTCCTAATTAGTACGACCAGATTCCAATATAAGGTGTCAGAGTAGCCTGAGGATCAGCTGTGAGTACAGGGTCGTAAATGAAGGGCTTTGGACACTCAGGCTCATTACTGCTTTATGAACTATAGTTCAGTGACAACTGAACAACTTAATCCATCCAAATGTGTTCATATACTGAGAACAGTCCTCATACACTCTAGAAACCAGCCATTCCAAGAGAAGTAGATTTTAAAAATGCACAGAAAATGTTCCCAAAGGGAGAAAACTCATTCTTTTCATACCTTGTTTGTCATCACCAGTCACATCTTGGGTAGGGACAGGAAAGTCGGCCATGTCTTTAATAGACAGCTTCTTGGAAAGAAAAGTAAATTAACAATATGGGTTGGAATGAAAAAGAAGTAATGTGCATATATGATGAAATATTTTGCCAATATTTCTGTCTTCCATAAATCTTGACATTTAATATTTTTTTTTTAGGTTTCTAGTGAGGTATAAGTTAATTTGCATTGAAAAATTTTATATACACGGAGGAAAAACATAATGATTTAGGCTGAGGTCTATGTATAGAACATACATTGTATCTGAATCTGGTGTGAGCTTCAGCCAGAGTTGTAGAGCATTTGCCCATGACTTCAGTCAAGAACAAACCTATGCTCTAGCTATTTTCTCACAAGCAGCAAGAGGTTCTGACAAGTAGTCCCATCATGTGGGTATTTGCCAGAATCTCTTATGCAGAGGGTGCTCAACCCTGATTCAAATAGCCTCTCTATCATGAAATAAGAGAATTTTATTGGTGTGTAGAAGAAAACTTTCTGCTAACTCATTTAAGGGAGACATTTCCACTTATACTAAGATGAATACCCAAATTAGTCATGTGCTGATTAGTTTAAAATTCTGTGTAAAACCTATTTACTATAATTTCTTATAAACTCTCAATTAGCATGGACTCTGTCCTCTGATAAGATTAAAGGTAAATATATTCATATTTGGTATATATATAAACAAATTCTAGAAAGATATATAAAAACTGAAGGGTGACTGGGTAGATGGGGATAGGGATAAGAGGAAGACTTGTCACTATAAGCCTTTTGGTATTCTTTTTATTTTAAATATATTCAAAGANCTCTCAATTAGCATGGACTCTGTCCTCTGATAAGATTAAAGGTAAATATATTCATATTTGGTATATATATAAACAAATTCTAGAAAGATATATAAAAACTGAAGGGTGACTGGGTAGATGGGGATAGGGATAAGAGGAAGACTTGTCACTATAAGCCTTTTGGTATTCTTTTTATTTTAAATATATTCAAAGAATCAAATAAAGATAAATTTTAAAACTTAACAGTAGGGTAAATTCTTGGAGTTATCTGGTGCTCCCAAAGGTTAATTGGTTTACCTCTCAAAATTAGAACAGCCCAAGAGACATAAGCAATACTTCTGTTTTCAAACTATTTCAAAGAATGGAGTTACAATACTGCCTGGTGGTAATCTGATCTAGGGTTTAAGAATGCTCAGACAAGTCATTCTTGGCATCACAATGAAGCCTCCAGACCTAACTTAGAACACAGAATGTATCTCAACCAAATGTATCTCAGCCGTGCCCTTCTTTCATTTTCTTGTCCCAACAGGATTATAAACCAGATCCTTAATGAAATAAAATAATTTAGGAGTAGAAAAAAACAGATAAAAAGAAATCCAAAAGAACACCACTTAAAGAAATTTTAAAAATCTAAATAAATGGAAAGGCATTCTGTGTTCATGAGTCAAAAGACTTAATACTGTTAAAATGGTGATACTTCCAAAATTCATCTACAGAATTGAAGCAATCCTTCTTCTTCTTTTTTTTTTTTTTTTTTTTTGCAGAATTTGACAAGCTGGCCCTAAATTTCATATAAAAATGCAAGGGACCCAAAAATATTATTGAAAAAGAACAACTTACCAAAAACTCACAGGTATCAAGACAGTATAGTACTCACATAATGACAGATATATAGATCAATGGAACTGAATTAAGAATCCATAAATAAACCCTTACATTTGTGGTCAACTGCTTTTCAACAACAGTACAAAATAATTGAGTANAGCCTGTCTCTTATACACATCTAGATGTGTATAAGAGACAGGTATAGTACTCACATAATGACAGATATATAGATCAATGGAACTGAATTAAGAATCCATAAATAAACCCTTACATTTGTGGTCAACTGCTTTTCAACAACAGTACAAAATAATTGAGTAGGGGGGAAATTGTCTATTCAATAAATGATGCTGAGACAACTTGATATCCATATACAAAAGAATGAAGTTGAACCTCTTCTTCACAATCTATATAAAAATTAACTTAAAATGGATCACAAACCTAAATGTAAGACCTAAAACTATAAAACCCTTAGAAGAAAACATAGGAATAAATCTTCATGATTTTGTATTAGGCAATGGTTTCTTAGATATAATACCAAAAGCACAAGTAAAAGAAGTAAAAAATTAGATAAATTCTACTTCATCAAAATAAAAAATATTTGTGCTACCAAGGATACTATCAAGAAAGAGGAGAAAAACAAAGAAAAATACTTGCAAATTATGTATCTAATAAGAAACTTATATCCAGAATATATAAAGAACACTTTAAACTCAATAATAATCCAGTTTATAAATGGACAAGAGATAGGAATAAATATTTTCAGCAAAGAAGACACACAAATGGCTAATAAGTACACAAAAAGATGTTTAATATCAGTAGTAATTAGGAAATTCAAATAAAAACCACAGTGAGATACTACTTTATTCCCATTAGGATGGCTAAAATCAAAGAGAGATAGTAACCAAAGTTAACAAGGATATGGGGAAACTGGACCCCTCATACATTGCTGGTAGAGAAATGTAAAATGGTATATAGCTGCTTTGGAAAGTAGTTTGCTAGTTCCTCAAAAAGTATAACACAAGGTATAATGTGATCCAATCAATTCACTCCTCCATTTATACCCAAGAGAACTGAAAACATGTGTGCACATAAAAACTTGTACATGGATATTCATAGCAGCACTTTTTCTAACAGCCCCAAAGTGGAAACAACCCAAATTTCCATCAGCTAAAAAATGGATAAACAAAATGTGTTCTATCCATACAATGGAATATTATTCATCAATGAAAAGGAATAAAGCACTGATACATGTTACACTGTGAATGAACTTTAAAATATTATACAAAGTGGTCACATCACAAGAAAAAATATTTTTTCCTAATTCTTTAATGGTGTCTCTATCTGAGATGATGGATATTCACTAAAGTTATCGTGATAATCATTTCAAAATGTGCATAAGTCAAACCATTTGGCCATACACCTTAAACTTATCCAGTTGTATACATCAACTACGGAAGCAGTGGCAGATTTTATTTTGGGGGAGCTCCAAAATCACTGTGGACAGGGACTACAGCAATGAAATTCAAAGACACTTGTTCCTTGGAAGGAAAGCCATGAGAAAGCTAGAGAGCATATTAAAAACCAGAGACATCACTTTGCTGACAAAGGTCCATATAGTCAAAGCTATGCTTTTTCCAGTAGCCATGGATGGATATGAGAGTTGGACCATAAAGAAGGCTGAGTGCTAAAGAATTGATGCTTTCAAATTGTGGTGCTGGAGAAGACTCGAGAGTCCCTTGGACAGCAAGGATACCCAAGCAGTCTCTCCTAAAGGAAATCAACCCTGAATATTCATTGGAAGGGCTGAAGCTCAAATACTTTGGCCACCTGATGCAAAGAGCTGACTCATTAGAAAAGACCCTGATGCTGGGAAAGATTGAAGGCAAAAGGAGAAGAGAGTGGCAGAAGATGAGATGGTTAGATAGCATCATTGACTCAATGGACGTGAATCTGAGCNTGGCCACCTGATGCAAAGAGCTGACTCATTAGAAAAGACCCTGATGCTGGGAAAGATTGAAGGCAAAAGGAGAAGAGAGTGGCAGAAGATGAGATGGTTAGATAGCATCATTGACTCAATGGACGTGAATCTGAGCAAACTCTGGGAGACAGTGGAGGACAGAAGAGCCTGGCATGCTGCAGTCCATGGGGTCACAAAGAGTTGGACATGATTTAGAGACTGAACAACAACAACAAATACATCAACTGTATCTCAGTAAAACTGGAAAATCAAAAAACAAACATTATATTAAATGAAAGAAGCCTGTCACAAAAGACCACATAGTATATGTTTCTATTTATATGAAATGTCCAGAATAGGCAAATTCCAGAGACAGAAAATAGCTTAGTGATTACTAGAGGCTGGGGCAAGAGGAGAACAGTAGATGACTGCTAATGGGTACAGGTTTTCTTTCTAGAGTGATGAAAATGTTCTAAAATTAGACTATAGTGACAGTTGCACAACTGTCAATATGCTCAAAACCATTGAATTGTATACCTTAGCTGAATGTGGTATGTGAATTATATCTCAAGAAAGTCTGTTTACAAAAAAAGCAATTCAGTAACCTAAGAAACATGGCTAAAGACACATATACTTGAAATTGTAATCTTTAATTCTTGATGGAAATAAGTACATGGAACAGCTCTGCTGTCTTCTAAATAAGATGTACTGCTGAGCAAACTTCTCAAGACCTGAATCAGCTATAGCTTCATTCACAACAAACACCTGATTGGAGTCATCCCTCACAGGGCTGCTGGTACCAAGTTCTATTTAAACTCCAAGCATGAGGACTTCCCTGGTGTTCCAGTGGTTAGGACTCTAAGCTTTCACTGCCAGGGGCCTGGGTTCAATCCCTAGTCAGGGAACTAAGATCCCACAAGACATGCAGCACAGCCAAAAATAAAATAAACTTTAAGCATGCATTCCTGTGTTTAAAATATCTCCATTTCCAGATTTGACAGCCATCTGTATATTTGGTCCTTTCCTTTTAGACAGATAATGAGTACACCAGTAGTCATGTATGGATGTAAGAGTTGGACTATAAAGAAAGCTGAGCACCGAAAAATTGATGCTTTTGAACTATAGTGTTGGACAAGACTCTTCAGAGTCCCTTGGACTACAAGGAGATCCAATCAGTCCATCCTCTAGGAAACCAGTCCTGAGTGTTCATTGGAAGGACTGATGTTAAAGGTGAGAGTCCAATAGTTTGGCCACCTGATGAGAAGAGCTGACTCATTTGAAAAGACCTTGATGCTGGGAAAGATTGAGGGCAGGAGGAGAAGGGGACGACAGAGGATGAGATGGTTGGATGGCATCGATGACGCAATGGACATGAGTTTGGGTAAACTCCGGGAGTTGGTGATGGACAGGGAGGCCTGGCGTGCTGCAGTCCATGGGGTCGCAAAGAGTCAGACACGACTGAGTGACTGAATTGAACTGAAGTGAGTACGTGGGGAAAAGCAACATGAGTCAGTAATTAATTTCTAAAAAAAAAAAAAAACAGCATTATTTGTCTCTGTTGGAAAGGCAAAGACTATCTGATACCATGGCAAGATGGGACAAAATGTTTAACCAGAAAGAATATGAATTAAGACATTTTTTTTTAGTAAATCACCTAACAACAACATAATTTTACACAAGCAGGGCTACCCGTAGTGAAAAAAAATTTTTTTATTTAAAAATAAAACAAACAAACAAAAAAACCAGGGCAACTGCATAAGAGTTGTAGTGTCCTAGCCTGACAGACAAACTTCTATGGACACTGCCAGCAGCCCAGAATACACCGGGGGCTATGAAAAGTGGCTGACAATCATGTCTGCTTCACCATCATGCACATTCTACAAAAAAAAATTGAAAAAGCCAAAAGTCTTTGAATGCACATCTATCACACCACCTGAAATCACTTTATCTCTTTCCCCAGAGAAGAAATCTGCTAAGCAAAGGAGCACAGAGGCTACAACTCAAAAAAAAAGTAGCAGAGAGGCTGAGAGAGATGTTATCAGAGAGAATGATGCAGAGGCGGACTGGACTGGCTCAGAGAGGATGGCATCCACAACACACACTACAGGTACCACAGCCTCATGGGGGAAGAATAAATAATCACACACCATCACAAGAAATTTTGTAAATGGCCCTGTATCTTACCTTTGATTTCTATCATCTTGCAACGTCAGAGCATGGAAATAGAAGCCTATGAACAAACCTCCATTTATGAAATAATTCCAGACTTTTCTCAGGGTGGGAACAAGAGATATCATAAGTTGTCATCACGGCAATTATAATGGTGGTGATGGTGATGATAGTGCTGATATTAACAATAACCATAAGGACCCCTAACTAAGCACACGTCTAAGCCCATCAATGGCCCATCGTTAAAGGAATTCTTCAGGTTTCTCTTGAGGATCATCCAAATTAGGCAGCTCTGAATGTGATTTGGGGCCCTCATATACAGTTCTCAAGCTTCCTCTCAAAACTGTTCTGATTCATTATACCCGGTTAATACTCAGCTGCTAAAAATACAGCTTTACAATGTTTACTTCAGAATTAAAGTTTGGTTAAAGTAAATAACCTGTCTTCCATTTTGGGGGGCTTAGTTTGGCAATACCTAAATTTCACCTCTAAAAGGTCAAGAGGCTACTTAAGCTTTTTTCTCCAAATCTAGTTTTAGGGAGAAAAGAAAAAAAAAAAGGTAATTACAGATATATCTGCTGTCTAAATCTGAAATGCTGAGCTTCAAAGTACTAAGTATGAAGAGAAAACATTATGAAAGCAGATTTTCCAGAGTTTGTAAAGAACATCAGCTAACGGATTTAAGTGTACACACATCCTTACTTACTAACATATGATGATGTTTTACCTCCATCCGATTCAAGTCACGGGGTTGTTGGTTTGCTGGTACTGACTCAGAATAAGAATCAAATAATGCACACTCCCACTTGGGCTTAGGAAAGGCTAAAAAGAAACAAAAAGAATACATAAGGATATATATTTTAGTCATAGTGATCACTGTTTCCTTGCAGCTTTTCTGTGCTTCATAAATAGAACAATAAAATCAGCCAGCTCCTATACTAGACATGGCACTCATCACACTGAGGTAGTATTTCATGTTTTTACATATAAAAGCTGGTACTTTTACCATGCCTACTCTACACACAATAAAACTAAGGAACAGTAAAGTGAAGCACCTCAGTCAATGTCAAAGAGCCAGTAAATGAAGAACAGGAACTTGAACTGCCAGCAGTCCTGCTGGAGAGTCCATGCTGTCAGCATTTCATGTTATATTAAGAACACNACATTCTACAAAAAAAAATTGAAAAAGCCAAAAGTCTTTGAATGCACATCTATCACACCACCTGAAATCACTTTATCTCTTTCCCCAGAGAAGAAATCTGCTAAGCAAAGGAGCACAGAGGCTACAACTCAAAAAAAAAGTAGCAGAGAGGCTGAGAGAGATGTTATCAGAGAGAATGATGCAGAGGCGGACTGGACTGGCTCAGAGAGGATGGCATCCACAACACACACTACAGGTACCACAGCCTCATGGGGGAAGAATAAATAATCACACACCATCACAAGAAATTTTGTAAATGGCCCTGTATCTTACCTTTGATTTCTATCATCTTGCAACGTCAGAGCATGGAAATAGAAGCCTATGAACAAACCTCCATTTATGAAATAATTCCAGACTTTTCTCAGGGTGGGAACAAGAGATATCATAAGTTGTCATCACGGCAATTATAATGGTGGTGATGGTGATGATAGTGCTGATATTAACAATAACCATAAGGACCCCTAACTAAGCACACGTCTAAGCCCATCAATGGCCCATCGTTAAAGGAATTCTTCAGGTTTCTCTTGAGGATCATCCAAATTAGGCAGCTCTGAATGTGATTTGGGGCCCTCATATACAGTTCTCAAGCTTCCTCTCAAAACTGTTCTGATTCATTATACCCGGTTAATACTCAGCTGCTAAAAATACAGCTTTACAATGTTTACTTCAGAATTAAAGTTTGGTTAAAGTAAATAACCTGTCTTCCATTTTGGGGGGCTTAGTTTGGCAATACCTAAATTTCACCTCTAAAAGGTCAAGAGGCTACTTAAGCTTTTTTCTCCAAATCTAGTTTTAGGGAGAAAAGAAAAAAAAAAAGGTAATTACAGATATATCTGCTGTCTAAATCTGAAATGCTGAGCTTCAAAGTACTAAGTATGAAGAGAAAACATTATGAAAGCAGATTTTCCAGAGTTTGTAAAGAACATCAGCTAACGGATTTAAGTGTACACACATCCTTACTTACTAACATATGATGATGTTTTACCTCCATCCGATTCAAGTCACGGGGTTGTTGGTTTGCTGGTACTGACTCAGAATAAGAATCAAATAATGCACACTCCCACTTGGGCTTGGGAAAGGCTAAAAAGAAACAAAGAGAATACATAAGGATATATATTTTAGTCATAGTGATCACTGTTTCCTTGCAGCTTTTCTGTGCTTCATAAATAGAACAATAAAATCAGCCAGCTCCTATACTAGACATGGCACTCATCACACTGAGGTAGTATTTCATGTTTTTACATATAAAAGCTGGTACTTTTACCATGCCTACTCTACACACAATAAAACTAAGGAACAGTAAAGTGAAGCACCTCAGTCAATGTCAAAGAGCCAGTAAATGAAGAACAGGAACTTGAACTGCCAGCAGTCCTGCTGGAGAGTCCATGCTGTCAGCATTTCATGTTATATTAAGAACACAGAAGTCATTTTCCACCTTAATCATCAGCATCACAATACTTCCGTTTTAACTATGATACTAGCAACATATTTAAAAGGCAGTGACTATGTGCAGAGTACATCATGAGAAACGCTGGGCTGGAAGAAGCACAAGCTGGAATCAAGATTGCCAGGAGAAATATCAATAACCTCAGATATGCAGATGACACCACCCTTATGGCAGAGAGTGAAGAGGAACTAAAAACTCTCGATGAAAGTGAAAGAGGAAAGTGAAAAAGTTGGCTTAAAGCTCAATATTCAGAAAACTAAGATCATGGCATCTGGTCCCATCACATCATGGTAAATAGATTGCGAAACAGTGGAAACAGTGTCAGACTTTATTTTGGGGGGCTCCAAAATCACTGCAGATGGTGACTGCAGCCATGAAATTAAAAGACGCTTACTCCTTGGAAGGAAAGTTATGACCAACCTAGATAGTATATTCAAAAGCAGAGACATTACTTTGCCAACAAAGGTCCATCTAGTGAAGGCTATGGTTTTTCCAGTGGTCATGTATAGATGCGAGAGTTGGACTGTGAAGAAAGTTGAGCGCCAAAGAATTGATGCTTTTGAACTGTGGTGTTGGAGAAGACTCTTGAGAGCCCCTTGGACTGCAAGGAGATCCAGCCAGTCCATTCTGAAGATCAGCCCTGGAATTTCTTTGGAAGGAATGATGCTAAAGCTGAAACTCCAGTACTTTGGCCACCTTATGCAAAGAGCTGACTCACTGGAAAAGACTCTGATGCAGGGAGGGATTGGGGGCAGGAGGAGAAGGGGACGACCGAGGATGAGATGGCTGGATGGCATCACCGACTCTATGGATATGAGTTTGGGTAGACTCCGGGAGTTGGTGATGGACAGGGAGGCCTGGCGTGCTGTGATTCATGGGGTCGCAAAGACTCGGACATGACTGAGTGACTGAACTGATTGAATTGAACTGAACTATGGTGATAGTTTGCATACCATAAACATTAATTGAGGAAATACTGCATTTTAGCTATTACTATTGGAAGTAAATAGACAAGATCTTACAATGCTATGTGCTGAAGAAAATTTTATGAAATACTCATTTCTTTTGATTAGCAGGAATAACAAAAGTAAGAGTACAAGTTCTTACTGATTTATAACAATGAAATAAGAATCACATTATGGGTGTATTCCAACATAGTAAGTTCACAGACAGCAGTTGTTTGCCGGGTAGATGAGTAGATCAGCATAAGAAAAATCATGCTACCTGGTAAGCTAACACTGAACACTCACACTATTTCTTAGAAGCAGATTCTGTTTCACCACTTTTGTCACAAAGTAAGTAAAAAAGAAATGTCTCAACAGCTAAGGAAACTGTCAATATTCCAAAGAGGAAAAGCAGACTGAGGTAGACAGTAAACAGAAGCTACAAATCAAGTTTGTCAAGACCAGCTTTTAAGAAATCAAAATTTTAATGGCATGTTTTTAAAAATATTGTTAATCAAATGTTAAAACATGGACTGGTGTTGTTTTGAATCCTTTCTCACCCTCCCATCACCACCAGGGTTTGAAATACCAACTTCCCTCTTGGTAAAGCAGTGGCCACCAAGAAAGAGCTGCCACACGCAGCTGAGCACAAGCACCTTAGATTGTTCCTCTGCTTCCTCTGGTCTGCATTTCACTGATAGCAGGTGGGACAAACCTTGAGCCCCAGTGATTTTTCTGACTATACCAAGTCATCTCACCCCTTCCTTGGTAAAAAACAAACAAACAAACAAAAAAAAAAACTCAGTAAAATATGTTTCCAAGTTTGAAGTTTGTACCGTCCCTCAATCCAGCCCCAAGAGGAGTTTTAACCAAGATAAGATTTATCTTTTTAGCTGACCAATCAGTGACCCGGCTACAATTATACACTGATGCCTTATCAAGAAGGAGTCGAGCTGCGTAGAAAGCTAACACTTTCAAAGACTACCAAGGCCATCCATTCACTGCTAAATCTCTCTCCTGCAAGTCCCCATGTCTCCTCCTCCACTGTCACTTCCCAGTGCCAGCCTCCCATGGCTGTGATCCACCCTGCCATGATCTGCTCTTCAGTTTCCACCCTTCATTCTCAAAACCTGCTCTGAGGTTAGCAACTAGCATGACCGTTTCAAACAGCAAATCTGATTGTGTCCCTTCCCTGCTTCAAACACATCATCATTGCCCATGATCTGTTCTCCAGCTTCCTCTATGGCCGTATCCTCAGGGCCTGGCTCTCTGCAATCCAGCCACCATGACCTGAAATTCACATGACTCCCCTGCTCCAAACTCCCTATTAGAGAGGGACACTGCAGCATACCTGCTGTCCCCTGTGCCCAGAGCCCACTATTCCCCCTTCTTCACCTGCAGTGCCCTTAGCTCACCCCTCACATTTAAGTTCAAACATTTAAGGAAGTCCTCCCTAAAGTCATCCATTCTCCAACTGTCTCTAAGTCCTATGATGGTAAGAACTCTCTTTTATATAGCACACTGACCACAGAGAATAACACAGTGCGTCTGACATAGGACATAACCAGTAGGTACTTTTAACAAATTATAGGCTGAAAATCTATACCAAAATCCACCCAGTCACCTAGACATAAAAATATCCAAAAGCCCATGAGTAAGCCACCAAATAAACCAAAGTCTCCTTTCAATTCTGCTTGTTAATTTTCACTGTTGGCAGACAGCAGGGAATGAGATACAACAATTCCTGTTTTGTTACTTTATTGAAAACAAGTTTACATATTTATGAATGCACAATGGTATCAACCAAATTTACACTCTTCACCAGTGTTATTGAAGACTGGATTAATTTGTTTTAAAGGCCAAATAGAGATCAATTTGAAAATTTTTGAAACAAGAGCTAAGTTTTTTAAAAATTTAAATTTGGTCTCATAAAAATGAACCCTCAAAATGAATAGAACCAGTCATATTTTTCAAAGTCTAAAAGCATAGAGAAGCAGGAAACAAGAAAAAAGTCAAATAAATAACCTAACTCTACACCTAAAGCAACTAGAAAAGGAAGAAATGGAGAACCCCAGAGTTAGTAGAAGGAAAGAAATCTTAAAAATTAGGGCAGAAATAAATGCAAAAGAAACAAAAGAGACCATAGCAAAAATCAACAAAGCCAAAAGCTGGTTTTTTGAAAAGATAAATAAAATTGACAAACCATTAGCCAGACTCATCAAGAAACAAAGGGAGAAAAATCAAATCAATAAAATCAGAAATGAAAATGGAGAGATCACAACAGACAACACAGAAATACAAAGAATCATAAGAGACTACTATCAGCAATTATATGCCAATAAATTGGACAACGTGGAAGAAATGGACAAATTCTTAGAAAA
>SJYX01016210.1:0-14596 GCA_006410675.1 Oreotragus oreotragus
AAAAAAAAAAAAAAACCCTCCACATATGAAACACAAAATTAGAAAGAAAAGTAGGCTATATGCAGACAATTCTTATTATGTGCAGAGAAAGAAAAAAGATACTGCAATGCTTTGATGTAGAAGATAGCCCAGAACTGAGGCACTCACAAGGTACAGGAACTCAATGGCGGGGCTTTAGGGCATCCCTTCTGGTCTCCTTTCTTTGTGATTATTTTATTCCACTGATGTAAGTGACTTGAATCCTCCCATCCCTGTCCCTTCAATTCTGCCCAGCAAACTGGACTCTTCTGTTGCTTGGCTACCAGGCAGGTGGTCTCAAATGTGGGGAAATAAAAAGCTGCCCAACCTTAGAAATTGGCCGCGGACATCACTGCAGGAGGACAAATAAATATAGAATATGAAGGGGTTATTCATTTAGAGCCCTGCTCCTCCAACATCGCCCTGCTGTGATTCACCAGATCAATTCAAGATGCCGTAATTCGGTGTGTCAGGGAGGCTGGGAAGAGAACAGATCCAATCCCTCCTGCCTACCCCCACCCCCAGCCACATCCCCTCCCCACCACCCCTTAGCCCTCACCGCTGCCTCTGATGAGATTTGCCCCTCCCTCGCCTTGGGATGTAAGTTACTACAGCTTGTTTCAAGAAAACCAATTAAGAAACCATAAATTGCGGTTGACTCGGAAGGTCAGTGCACAGGCTATAAATACAGGCATTTCTAACCTATGAGTGCAAGTCAGTCTGAAGCCCATTCTCTCCTCCACACCCACGTCTTCCACCCGAAGCTGGCCTCTGATGAACGGAGAGCATCTCCAGGATCAGAAAGGCACCCTTGGGTTTTAATTCTGCTGCCTGCTGGCTGGAATAGACCTGAGCTCTGGAGGGACTGCAGGCCTCAGACACCTTAGCTAGACTCCCAGCTTTGTTTTTCTTCATAACAATCATTTCTTCACAGTGCATAAAACGTATATAAGTTCAAGGTAGAAACTTGGAAAATGGTGAAAAGCACAGTGGGGAGATAACCCATAGTTCTACCCCTTAAAACAAATCTAACATTTTAGGATATATTATTCCATGCTTTTTCCTCCTTAGTTAAGTCGCTCAGTCGTGTCTGACTCTTTGCGACCCCATGGACTATAGCCCACCAGGCTCCTCCGTCCATGGGATTCTCCAGGCAAGAATACTGGAGCGGGTTGCCATTTCCTTCTCCAGGGGATCTTCCCAACCCAGGGATCAAACCCAGGTCTCCCGCATTAGAGGCAGATGCTTTAACCTCTGAGCCACCAGGGAAGCCCCTTTTCCTCCTTGGCTATATATATATAAAAAACAAATAAGGAGATATATGTGTGTGTATCTTCATATTTGTTTTTCCTCACAAAAATGTGTTTAAAGAGTGCTGTTTACTGATGTTGTTTTGGAGCCTGCTTGCTCAGCAATATTTATGTTAATGATATTTTTCCATGAATGTGTGCTCAGTTGATTCAGTTGTGTGCAAATCCTTCTGACCCGTGGACTGTAGCCCTCCAGGTGCCTCAGTCCATGGGATCCTCCAGTCAAGAATACCGGAGTGGGTTGCCATGCCCTCCTCCAGGAGATCTTCCCAACTCAGGGACTGAACCTACGTTTCCTGCACTGCAGGTGGATTCTTTACTGCTAAGCCACTATTCTGGAGAAGGCAATGGCACCCCATTCCAGTACTCTTGCCTGGAAAATCCCATAGACAGAGAAGCCTGGTAGGCTGCAGTCCATGGGGCTGCTAAAAGTCAGACACGACTGAGCGACTTCACTTTGACTTTTCACTTTCATGCATTGGAGAAGGAAATGGCAACCCACTCCAGTGTTCTTACCTGGAGAATCCCAGGGATGGGGGAGCCTTGGGGGCTGCTGTCTATGGGGTCGCACAGAGTCGGACACGACTGAAGCGACTTAGCAGCAGCAGCAAGCCACTATTCTCTGTGTGTGTGTGCTTGTGTGTGTGTATATGTGTGTGTATGTGTGCTCAGTTGTGTCTGACTCTTTGCAACTCCATGGACTGTAGCCTGCCAGGCTCTTCTGTCCTGTCCTTGGAATTTCCAAGGCAAGAATACTGGAGTGGGTTGCCATTTCCTACTCTAGGGAATCTTCCTGACCCAGGGCTAGAACCCATGTCTCTTGCGTCTCTTGAATTGTCAGGTGGATTCCTTACCACTGCACCACCTGGGAAGCCCTCGTGTTCTCTATGTACCAGAATGTATTTAACTTTCTCCTGCTGTTAAGCATTTAGATTGCTTCCAGATCATCCCTCATATATAATGCTGGAAGTAACATTATTGACTTAAACTTTGCATAGAGCCTTAATGGCTTATTTTGGGTAAATATGGAAAGTGAAATTGCTTGACCTGTAATTTTTAAGACTGGTACATGTTACCAAGTTGCCTTCTGGAAAAAGATTGAACCTGCTTCCACCTCACCCACATATGCTTGTGCCCACTTCCCCATACCCTTGCCCCTTACCCTGACTATTGATAGATATCTTTTAAAATCTTGACCACTTTGTATGGTTGAAGAAAGATGTCATGTGGTTTTAATCTAAAAGCCAATTAGCACCTCCTAACACCTCACAGATGCTCCCAGGGCCACCAGGAACTTAGCCTGGAGTGGATGCTTCTTCCTCCCCACTTTGGTGAGGACGTCAGAGGTCCTCATCCTCAGGAGGGTGGCAGTGACAGCACCCGCGTCCCAGATGCCCCCTGGGCAGGTCCCGAGCAGGGTAGCTGGAGAGTCCCAGTCCTGATCATCTTAAAGAAAAACGATGCTCCAGCCATCCACCTGGGCTGCAGGCCTGAGAGTCACAGGCACAGTGAAGCACAGATCCGAATGGAAACGTAACCGAGGCTGTGGGCTCAGGCCCAGGGCCGGCTCCTTTGTTTCCCAGCAGAGCCTTCAGCTCGGCAGCAAAGAGGGGTCTTGGGGCTCAGTCTCATCAGCCACATGTGTGTGCAGCGTGTAACCATCTGCTAAGCCCTTTGACATATTGATAACTGTCATTTAATCCTCAAGACAACCCCTGAAGGAAGATACAAAAATTATCCCCATTTACAAATGAAAACATCAAGGTTCAGGGACTTCCCTGGTGGTCCAGAATCTACCTTCCGGTGGAGGGCACTCAGGTTCAATCTCTGGTCAGGGAGCTAAGATCCCACACTCCACAGAGCAACTAAGCCCATGTGTCGCAACTAGGACCCAATGCAGCCGAAAATAATTACATAGTTTTCTTTTTTTAAAAAAAGAAAATATTAAGATTCAGAAACATTGAGCAATTTTTCTAGGGTTAGAAGGAGAATTAGGATTTAAATTTAGACTTTAAAATACTAAACATTTCCAGTGTGACCTATAACGTAACTGGCCCCTGACATTTCTCAGCCCAGCATCACTGCCTTCATTCCTACATGTTTGTCTTTCAGGACCTAGGAACTCTTTCTCGAAGGTTTGGCTGGGAAAGCTGGGTGCCTGAGCCATCGCTGGCAACCCCCTCCCCTGCCAGCTTGACTTGCACCCCAGCCACATCAGGCCTGCTGCCAGGAAAAGGGAGAGAGACCTCTGTAACCATCAGGGTTGTGATAGGATGAATTAGATAAAGTCCATTAGGCGAACCTTGACATCCTTTGACTTACAAAGCAATATTATTAATAATGTTTGAGATGAGATTATCTCAGAAACATTAAGTGCTCATGGAACAAGTGGTATCAAACCCAAAGCAGAGTCTTCCAGTTCCTAAGCAATAGCTTTAGCCCAAGGCTCCTCTTAATTTGTAGTAAATATAGTAAGCTATTTAGCTGTGTTAAGAGAGCTCTCCTCTCTTTGAGCCGGGAGAGCTCATAAACATATCTACTCTTGAAACTTGCTTGATCTAAGATGAATGTAAATGACAGCTCAAGGTACCTACATGCATGTACACATTTATTCATTCATTCATTTGGTGTTTATCGAGCCCCTGCCACATGCCAGTCCCTGGTCAGACATGAGGGATTCAGAAATGACCAGGCACAGCCCTTGTACCAAAGGCTCCCTCCCCCACATTCTTGTGCAGTTAAATGTATCTGTAATCAAATAACCCCATAACCCCGAGAGCAGTGCTAATAGAAGATACACAGCACCTGCTGCAGGCCTGGAACTCAGGGAACACTTCACAGACGAGCTTTGCACGTGGAGTGGGGTGAGGGTGAGAGTGGGAACTGGACCCCCACTCTATAGCTCCCCCAAAGTTCCAGGATGTAGCCTGAGGGAGCTGGAAATGGAAGCAGGGGAGGGACCTGATCAGATGGGATTTAGGGAACTCAGTCTGGCAGTAGAGTAGAAAGGGGACTGGGAGAGGAAAGAACTGGGGCCAGGAGCCCAGCAATGCAGGGCCCAGGTGAGAGACATGGGCGGCAGTGGCCAGGCTGATATCAGCAGCACCCAGACTCAGCTCCCTGTAGGGAGCCTTGTGGTTACATTTAACCATGCGCCTGAGGAGTGCTGAGTCCTTTGGTCTGGACAGAATCTGGGGACCTGGGTGGGACCAAAACTCTCCAGTTGACTTTGCTGCCACCTTGGGAACTACTGGCTTGGGTGACCTCCAGCTCGGAGATTCTAGGAGACCAGTTAACATGCAGGCTTTGTGAGCTGTAAAATGCTGTGCAAACACGAGCAATACATTTCTCAGGATTTTCTGTGTAAAAGTAATTTTACCAAATACCACCATTTCACTTTTCTGGGTGTGAAATCAGGGGCAGGCTTGATTTCTAGTCTCTAGGGGTGCACCTGTTTCTCTGGTCCTCCAGCCTCTACCAGTCCAGGCAAAAAAAGAATTCTTCTCCAGCCAAGGGATACAAAAAGGGAACCACTTTGACAGTGAATAATCCTCTTTCTTTCCCACCACCAACTCACCTGTTTGTGTATTTGGGAAATTCAAATGATATTCCTCTGCTTTTAAACAAGACTATTATTATACTCTCAGACTGCTCTTGTTAACCATTTAGAGTCCATTTACCTCCCCCCAGGGGGACTTCCTTGACCTAAGCCTCACAGGGAAAGCCTGCTCTGGCCAAGACCTGCTCTTCCACTGACCCTATTACTGTCATGTACCCGCCAAACTCATAAGATCTCTAATGGGCTGAGTCCAGATAAACTTGATGTGGTATGTGAGGTCCTTTCTCTTTCCAGTGGTTTGTATTTGAATGGGTAACTTTAAACTTCTGAACCTCAATTCCACCATCTCTAGAATGGGGGAAATAAGACCTGTATCCCAGGGATCATATAAGAATGGAATGAAGTGATGCATGTCACGTGCAGGAATACGGAATTACAGAGTTGCAGCTTTTGGGAAGAGAGATGTAACAATAAGCGAAAAGGCTCAGCACGTCTGCAGACAAAGCAGTCTGGCTCTGCCAGTGCTTTCCCAGCAAGGTCCAACCCTTCAGCCTGACAGCATGGTCTCCTTGTAGACACTTATGTCACCAAAACGCCCTCTATGAGCCCAAAGATGGCTCTGGTCAGTCATCAGATCAGTTTAAAATAAGTGAAAACTTCCAGTTACTTCATCTCAAAAATCTTCCAAGGCATTCCTGGGAGAGGAGATCAGATTCTTCTCTCTCCTCTTCTACCACCCTCTTTTTTTTTTTTTTTTTTTTTGGCTTTCTCCTCCTTTTTCTCATTTTAAAACATTATTAAGTCCTGAGTCTGACCAGCCAGCTGGGAGGAAGTTTGCCTTGAGTTGTCCCTTACAAGAGAAGGACAGAGAGTATCCTGGACGAGACCTGCATGGACTAAAAACTTTATATTTGCAGAGTGATTTAAATTTACAAAGTGCGATCACATTATCTTAGTTGGTCCAGCTGCCCTAGGAGGAAGGTAAAGTCATTCAGTAACAAGGGTGTGTTACTACCCTCGTTCTGCAAGTTGACGACATGGGCTTGAAAACAATCTAAGAGCCCTGTCCAGAGTCACACAACTGATGAACGGCACATACTGGATTTAAACCCAAGGTATCTGCCAGCAGAATTCACCAGTGTGGCTTGAACTGAAGACATGTATTTTAGATGATGGGAAATAGTGGTGAAAAGGAAGACTGGAACTACATTCTAGAGGGCTGGACAGGCAGGCTGTGTCTCGGTAGTGGGCAATGGTGAGTCTCAGAACTCTTTAGGGGAGAGAAGAGACATGACCAAGGAATGCTTTAGGAAAGTGACTATAGCGGCACGCAAAAACTGATAGAGGAGGTTGGTAGGAAAGGGGCAAACTATTTGATTTCTTTCTTTAAAAAAAAAGTTGGATTTGGACTTTCCTGGTGGACAGTAAAGAACTTGCCTGCAATGGGAGAGACCTGGGTTCAATCCCTGGGTCAGGAAGATTCCCCTGGAGAAGGGAATGGCTACCCACTGCAGTATTCTTGCCTGGAGAATTCCACGGACAGAGGAGACTGGCGGGCTACAGTCCCATGGCGTTGCAGAGAGTCGGACACGACTGAGCGACAATCACACATTCACATAGTTGATTTATAATGTGTTAATTTTGTTGTACAGCAAAATGACTCAGTTATACATTGAGATATATATATTCTTTTTCCATTATGGTTTATCACAGGATATTGAATATAGTTCCCTGTAGTATACAGCAGGGAACTACTATTGTTGATTATCCATCCTATATATGAGTTTGCATTTGCTAATCCTTCTTCCTGTCCTCCCTCTCCACTGGCTACCACAAGTCTGTTCTCTAAGTCTGTGAGCCTGTTTATGTTGTGTAAATATGTTAATTTGTGTCATATTTTAGATTCCACATGTAAGTGATATCATATGGTATTTGTTTTTCTTTTTCTGACTTGACTTCACTTGATAATCTCTAGGTCTATCCATGTTGCTGCAAATATGGACAAACTATTTGAAATGTGACCCTCAACTCAGACTGCGGTAGTTGACATAGAAAGAAAGAGACAGATTAAATACAAGAGACAGTTAAAGGATATCAGAAATAATACCAAGGCTCCAAGCCTTGGGGTGGAATGAGTACCATGAATAGAAGTAGGAAGTATTATTAATAACAGCTTACTTTTTTTTTTTTTTTTGAGAAGCTGGAATCTGCTAGCCACTGCAAAATTATGAGTTTTTTTGTGAATTTTTTCATTAAGTCCTCCTAATGGCCCTGTCACATAGTTAAAATTATCATCCCCATCTTAGAAATAGAAAAACTGAAGCCCAAAGTGACTATGAAGCCCAAGATTACAAAGCTAATAAGCTATGGACCAGTATTTCAACCCAAGTTTAGCTCACAGTCTCTAGAATCCACATTCTTAACCTAGTGCTGAACAGCACTTTCCACCTACCTGCAGATATAAACTGGGGTACAAGGACAGTCGGTTTGATGAACAGGCACACCTGGCCTCTGACGCTGCTGGTACCACTAAGAGAGCAGGTTTACCCTTCTGCTGGTCAGACCGTCATCCCTCAAGGAGATGGGGTTTTCTGTTTAAGATGATTATTATAGAAAAGATCTAGGCAGGGTGGGTGGGAGGTGGAGAAGGCAACTCTAGTTCAGATCCTGGACAGACTTGGGATGGTGGTGGCCTTTGGAATAAGAGAATAAGGAGAGGATGCAACTAGAGATGATCATACTAAGAGAGATAAGTCAGAAAGAGAAAGAGTGATATCATATCACCATATGATACCATGTATATGCGGAATTTAAAAGATGTCTACAAAACAGAACTCATAGGCTTAGAGAACAAATTTGTGGTTGCCCAGGGGTGAGGGGAGGGAGAGGGATGGACTGGGAGTTTGGGGTTGGAAGATACAAACTATTACATTTAGAATGCATAGACAACCAGGTCTTACTGTATAGTACAGGGAACGATATTCAACATCCTGTGGTAAACCATAATGGAAAAGAATATAAAAAGAGAATTTATAGATGTGTGTAGCTGAGTCACTTTCCTGTACAGCAGACCTGGGCACACATTATAAATCAACTATATTTCAATTAAAAAAAAAAAAGGATAAGGAGAGAGACCAGTGGAAGAAACTTGTAGGATAGAGGAGGAAAATACTCGAAAGCCCAAAACATTCTGATAAGTAAAGGACTTTGTTTGGGCAGCCAGGCAGGGAGAAAAGTGCAAAAACAAAAGGAGATGAATTTATTTCCACCAGTTGTTTTGTCTGGGTTTCTCCAGCAATATTTCTTTTTAGGCTGTTGCACTCAAAGTCTAACAGCAATAGCAAAGCTTCCCTAATCCCCAGCTCAGAATTATCCATCCTAGATATCTTTGTCCCAGACAGAGGATTTGGTCTTAAACTCAGATAATTTAAACATCCAAAAGACAGGAAAGACCCAAGGAACTTAACATCATGGAACTCTCATACTGGAAGAAGCCCTTAGACCAGGCAAGAGAGGCCCCTGTGCTGGGTTTCCTTGGCCATGCCATCTCCAATGAGTGGACAAGTCTATGGGGTCAAAAGGAGGGGTCTGTGCCTTCTCTTTTAAACCATTCTTTTGCCCTTTCCAAACAGCCTCTGGGACTCATTCAGGCCTCTTCTCCCTTGTCTGTTCTTCCACAGGTACAGGTGACCAAGAGGCAGTTCTTCAGGGACAGTGAATGGAGCCTGGACTTTCAGCCTGGAGAGTCTGCACTCCATGTACATGAGGCCCCTCAAGGGTACAGAGCAGGTCTGTGGTAGAAAGAGGAGGGGACTGGGCTGCAGACTGGCTACTGGGCCAGCTCTCTGCAGGCTGCCTTACTTCAGTATGAAGTTCCAAGTAGCCTTGGCAGTCTCCAGTTAAGCCTGGATGTCCAGGTGTTACAAAGCATATTTATCAAGGCAGGAGGATATAAACTTTTTATTTCACAGGTGCTAGCCTGATTTTTTGGAGAAAGCAATGGCACCCGACTGCAGTACTCTTGCCTGGAAAACCCCATGGACAGAGGAGCCTGGAAGGCTGCAGTCCATGGGGTTGCTCAGAGTCAGGCACGACTTCACTTTCACTTTCACGTTTCCCTTTCATGCACTGGAGAAGGAAATGGCAACCCACTCCAGTGTTCTTGCCTGGAGAATCCCAGGGACCAGGGAGCCTTGTGGGCTGCCGTCTATGGGGTCGCACAGAGTTGGACACGACTGAAGCGAATTAGCAGCAGTAGCAGCAGCAGTCTGATTTTTAACTTTGAGATATTTAGACATATAGTCTGTGACCTCCATTTGTCATCTTGCCCTGGGCTCCACAAATGTTGGAGGAACTAGGATAAAAACCATAAAAGTCATCTATTTCAACCACCAAGCTTGGGTTCCCATCAAATGGTTGGACACCTCCAGCCATGACTGGTATTGGTCTCACTGCCTCCTGAGTCACTAGAGCGCTCTGCTTCAGCAGCTTATTACTTCCAAAAAGTGCCCCTGGGTGAAAATTCCATCAAAATTCCATCTTCCTGTTCCAGAAATAACATTTAGTAGTCCTAAATAAAGGCTTACTCTGCCAAGCAGTAATGTGCTGAGATTAATGAGCTTTGGGGCCACATAGATCAGGGTCCAAACCCTAATTCTGCCAGTTAGGAAATGTGTGGCTTTGGGCAAGTTTCTTAGTCTCCCTGACCTTCCGTTTCCTCATTTGTAAGGTGGAAATAATAATTCTCACTTCAAAGGATTGTCATGGATAATGAATATCTATGATCAACATTCAGTTCAGTTCAGTCACTCAGTTGTGTCTGACTCTTTGCGATCCCATGAACTGAAGCACGTCAGGCCTACCTGTCCATCACCAACTGCCAGAGCCAACCCAAACCCATGTCCATTGTGTCAGTGATGCCATCCAACCATCTCATCCTCTGTCGTCCCCTTTTCCTCCTGCTCTCAATCTTTCCCAGCATCAGGGTCTTTTCAAATGAGTCACCTCTTTGCATCAGGTGGCCAAAATATTGGAATTTCAGCTTCAACATCAGTCCTTCCAATGAACACCCAGGACTGATCTCCTTTAGGATGGACTGGTTGGATCTCCTTGCAGTCCAAGGGATTCTCAAGAGTCTTCCCCAACACCACAGTTCAAAAACATCAATTCTTCGGCGCTCAGCTTTCTTTTCTTTATGGCTGGAAAAACCATAGCCTTGACTAGATGGACCTTTGTTGACAAAGTAATGTCTCTGCTTTTTAATATGCTCTCTATGTTGGTCATAACTTTCCTTCTAAGGAGTAAGCATCTTTTAATTTCATGACTGCAGTCACCATCTGCAGTGATTTTGGAGCCCAGAAAAATAAAGTCAGACACTGTTTCCACTGTTTCCCCTATTTGCCATGAAGTGATGGGACCGGATGCCATGATCTTCGTTTTCTGAATGTTGAGCTTTAAGCCAACTTTTTCACTCTCCTCTTTCACTTTCATCAAGAGGCTCTAGTTCTTCTTCACTTTCTGCCATAAGGTTGATGTCATCTGCATATCTGAGGTTATTGATATTTCTCCTGACAAATTTTGATACCAGCTTATGTTTCCTCCAGCCCAGCGTTTCTCATGATGTACTCTGTATAGAAGTTAAATAAGTAGGATGACGATATACAGCCTTGACGTACTCCTTTTCCTATTTGGAACCAGTCTGTTGTTCCATGTCCAGTTCTAACTGTTGCTTCCTGACCTGCATACAGGTTTCTCAAGAGGCAGGTCAGGTGGCCTGGTATTCCCATCTGTCTCAGAATTTTCCACAGTTTATTGTGATTCACACAGTCAAAGGCTTTGGCATAGTCAGTAGGTGTCAGATTCAAAAAATCAAGAGCTTATCGCCTATTTTCTCTTAGGAGTTTTTGTGGTTTTAGGTCTTACATTTGTCTTTAATTCTTTTTGAATTAACTTTTGCATATGGTATAAGATAGCGGTCCAGGTTCTTTTCTCTCTTTTTGCATGTGTTCGTCCAGTTTTCCCAACACTGGTGGAAATCAGGCATCTTTCCTCTTTTAATTCCCTCATGGGCCACAACAAGGACAAGGCCCTGAGGTGACCGGCTGAGCAGCTGGCGACACTCCTGCCACTGTGCCAGGCAGATGCAGAAGATAACTGAGAGTGTGAGGGCTAGGACAGCTGGTGTCCCCGGCAGGACTTGGCCCACAGTGCCCCCTGCTACCTCAGTAGATGCTGGCTGAGGCCACCGTGAGTGAAACTGACAGCCCTGGGGCCAGTGTCCCCTCCAGCTCTCCTTCAAGGCCCCGGCTCTTTTCATCCAGAGATAGGGCTTTAAAGGGGCCTTCATTCATCCAAATAATGCCCCATATTCAAGAGTGAGAATGAACAGCAGTCAGCAGCCTGGGGCCAACAATAGCCACCTAGAGTGTGACGAGGCTCTGCCGTCTGCCCGATGCCCAGTGTGGTATTTAAGCAGCAGCACCTCCAACTCCTGTGGCTGGGCTGTTGTTTCCTTCCAGGGGAACTTTGCTTCTGTTCATTTTGCTTTTCCTTTTAATTTACAATCACAGGAAAGCACTCAGTTCCATCAAAGTCAGTTCTGAGAACTTTGAGCCTAAGAGAGTTAAAAAAATGATATCTGACCTAATCTCTGACCTACCCACCAGGATCCCTTGAGATTTAATAAGACACCATCTAGAGTTGAGGTTTTCACTGTCTCCTAATAACATTAAACCAGCAGTGCACAGAATGTCTGAATGAGCATGTACACGTTCCTATGCCTTATACTCTCTTCACAGACATACTTTTTCCATGTCCATGAGACAAGCCCATACATCACTATGTGAATGGATGATGAGACTTCATAAGTGTAGCTTACAGACTCCTGGAATTTTAGAAAGTATAAATGGCTTTAAAATAAGGTATTAATTATGCTATAGTTAATAAATTGGTTATAGAGATTATGTGACGTATGTAGACTTGTAAGCCATTGGGGCATAAAGAGAATGGACTGTGTTCATAGCCAACCAAGTGAACAATGGTTGAAGACACTGGGCTTGTTGAGTTTGCCTAGGAGAAGATGTTGGAGAAAGGATGAGAGGACAGGCTATGATAGTTTTTTGTCAATATCTAAAGACCTGTCTCTTAAAGACCTGTTTTTGTGCTGCATTTTTTCCATTAAGTGATGTGATTCCACACTTTCTTTTTCATAATATTCCCCTCCCCACTGCCTCCATCTCTTTCAAGTACCACTTCCTCCATGAAACCTTGCTGAGATAGTTGTCTCCTTCATCAGACTGCCAGAATTTATCACACTATATTCTTTTTTAAAAAAATATATTATTATCTCTTTGTCTTGTTCACTAGAGTGTCGGGTCCTTGAGGGCAGGAGCCGGGTCAGTTCAGTTCAGTTGCTCAGTCGTGTCCAACTCTTTGCAACCCCATGAACTGCAGCACACCAAGCCTCCCTGTCTATCACCAACTCCCAGAGTTTACCCAAACTCATGTCCATTGAGTTGGTGATGCCATCTAACCATCTCATCCTCTGTTGTCCCCTTCTCCTCCTGCCTTCAATCTTTCCCAACATCAGGGTCTTTTCAAATGAGTCAGCTCTTCGCATCAGGTGGGCAAAGGACTGGAGTGTCAGCTTCAACATCAGTCCTTCCAATGAACACCCAGGGACTGATTTCATTTAGGATGGACTGGTTGGATCTCCTTACAGTCCAAGGGACTCTCAAGAGTCTTCTCCAACACCACAATAGGGGCCAGGTCACACTTTCCTATTTCAGCACTTATCCTAGAGTAGATCTTTCATGAATGTCACAGAATGAATAAGTGAAAAATAATTTTTTGATAGGAGTTTTTTAATATAAGAGCTCTGTGAAATGATGGGGCCATCAGCAACTCCATTTCATTGATGAGGTAACCAAGGCTCAGAGAGAAGAGGGGACTCACCTCAGGCCACACCACTAGTAAGTGGGTTACAGACAACTTCTCTGGTCGTCTAGGTTGAATGCCACCTTCTTACCTATGAGGAAAAGTATAATAATAACAAGCAAGCTGCTGTTTACTGGCGCTAATTATGTCCCTCCTCACTGGGCCTGGCCCTTAGGTTAAGCTGGCAAGACTGAATAATGTCCTGGCAGAAACTGAACAGATTGGTGGTTGCCAGAGGCATGGGTTGCAGAGTGGGAGAAAAGGGGGCAAGTGGTTAAAAGGTACAAACTTCCAGTTACAAAGTAAATAAGCTGCGGAGATGAATATGTAGCACAGCTGACGAAAGTGAATGCTGTGTTGCAAAAGACAGCCCTCAGAATGGGAGAAAATAATAGCAAATAAAACAATTGACAAAAGATTAATTTCCAAAATAAACAAGCAGCTCATACAACTCAATACCAGGAAAACAAACAACCCAATCAAAAAGTGGGAGAAAGACCTAAACAGACATTTCTCCAAAGAACACACACATATTAGATGGCTAATAAATATATGAAAAGATGCTCAACATCGCTCNTAATTTCCAAAATAAACAAGCAGCTCATACAACTCAATACCAGGAAAACAAACAACCCAATCAAAAAGTGGGAGAAAGACCTAAACAGACATTTCTCCAAAGAACACACACATATTAGATGGCTAATAAATATATGAAAAGATGCTCAACATCGCTCATTATTTGAGAAATGCAAGTCAAAACTACAATGAGATATTAACCTCACAGTGGTCAGATGGCCATCATCAAAAAATCTACCAATGCTGGAGAGGGTGTGGAGAAAAGGGAATCCGCTTGTTGGTGGGAATGTAAATTGATACAGCCACTATGGAAGACAATATGGAGAATATTAAAAACTAGGAATAAAACTACCATATGACCCAGCAATCCCACTACTAGGCATATACCCTGAGAAAATGATAGTTGAAAAAGACACACATACCGCATTGCATTGGGGTTCATTGCAGCACTATGTACAAAGGCTAGGACATGGAAGCAACCTAGATATCCATCAGCAGATGAATGGATAGAGAAACTGGGTGTATATTCTACTCAGCCATCACAACAAATGCATCTGAGTCAGTTCTAGTGAGGGGATGAACCTAGAACCTATTATACAGAGTGAAGTCAGAAAGAGAAAGACGAATATTGCATATTAGCATGTATATATGGAATTTGAAAGTAGTACTGATGAGCCTATTTGCAGGGCAGCAGTGGAAACACATGGGGCTTCCCTGGTGGCTCAGACAGTGAAGAATCCGTCTGCAATGCAGGTGACCTGGTTTTGTTCCCTGGGTTGGGAAGATCCCCTGGAGAAGGGCATGGCAACCCACTCCAGTATTCCTGCCTGGAAAATGCCCACAGACAGAGGAGCCTGGTGGGCTACAGTCCGTAAGCACAATGGAGACACAGATTTGGAAAAAAGACTTATGGACACAGGGTCAGGGGGAGGAAGGAGAGGGTGGGATGTATGGAGAGAGTGGCATGGAAGCATATATATTACCATATATAAAACAGATAGCCAGTGGGAATTTGCTGTGTGACTCAGGGAACTCAACGTGGGGCTCTGTGACAACCTAGAGGGGTGGGATGGGGAGGTGGGAGGGAGCTTAAAGAGGGAGGGGACATATGTATACCTATGGCTGATTCATGTTGATGTTTGGCAGAAACAAACACAATATTGTAGAGCAATTATGCTTCAATTAAAAATAAATAAAT
>SJYX01016210.1:16862-29978 GCA_006410675.1 Oreotragus oreotragus
CTAGATAGCATATTAAAAAGCAGAGACATTACTTTGCCAACAAGGGTCCATCTAGTCAAGGCTATGGTTTTTCAAAAGTGGTCATGTATGGATGTGAGAGTTGGACTATAAAGAAAGCTGAGTGCCAAAGAATTGATGCTTTTGAACTGTGGTGTTGGAGAAGACTCTTGTAAAACCCTTGGACTGCAAGGAGATCCAACCAGTCCATCCTAAAGGAAATCAGTCCTGGGTGTTCATTGGAGGGACTGATGTTGAAGCTGAAACTCCAATACTTTGGCCACCTGATGCAAAGAGGTGACTCATTTGAAAAGACCCTGATGCTGGGAAAGATTGAAGGCAGGAGGAGAAGGGGACGACAGAAGATGAGATGGCTGGATGGCATCACTGACACAATGGACATGGGTTTGGGTGGACTCTGGGAGTTGGTGATGGACAGGGAGGCCTGGCGTGCTTCAATTCGTGGGGTCGCAAAGAGTCAGACACGACTGAGCGACTGAACTGAACTGAACTGAAGCAGAGGCAACAAACCCAAAAATAAACACATGAGATGAAATTAGACCAAAAATAGACAAGTTGGATGAAATCAGACCAAAAAATAGATAAGTGGGATGGAATCAGACCGAAAAGACACATGGGATGAAATCAGACTGAAAAATAGACACGTGGGACGAAATCAGACTAAAAAACATCTGCACAGCAGAGAAAACCACTAACAAAATGAAAAGACAACTATTTGAGTGAGAGAAAATATTATGAAATCATTTATCAGAAAAGGAGCTAATATCCAAAATATAGAAAGAATTGTACAACTCAGTAGCAAAACAACAATCTGATTAAAAGATGGGCAGAAGATCTGAATAGACATTACAAGAAAACTTACAGATGGCCAACAAATACATGGACGTATGCTCAGTATCATTAATCATCAGGGAAATGCAAATTGAAATCACAAGGAGATATCACCTCATACCTGTTAGAATGGCTATCATCAAAATACAAGAAATAACAAATCCCAGTGAGGATGTAGAGAAAGGGAACCCTTGTAACCTGTTGGTGGGAATGTAAATTGGTACAGCCACTATGAAAAAGAAATAGTAGGATGGTTCTTCAAAAAATTAAAATAGGACTACCGCATGATCCAGTAATTCTAACTTCTGGGTATTTAGCCCCAAAAGAAAAACACCTACTTAAAAAGCTATATGCACGCCTCTGTTCCTTACAACATTTTTTTCAATAGCCAAGACAGGGAAATGTGTCCATCAGTGGATGAATGGACAATAAATTATGGTTGATAAGTAGATTTATAGACGGATAGAGAGATTATTCATACATAAAAAAGAACAAAATCTTGCCATTTGCCACAACATGGATGAGCTGTAAGGACATTGTGCTGTGCTTAATTGCTTCAGTCATGTCTGATTGTTTGTGACCCCATGGACTGTAGCCTGCCAGATTCCTGGGTGCATGAGATTCCTCTGTGCAACTGGCGTGGGTTACCATTTCCTTCTCCAGGGGATCTTCCCGATCCAGGGATTGAACCCAGGTCTCCCACATTGCAGGTGGATTCTTTACCAGCTGAGCCACAAAGGAAGCCCCAAACAAACAAAACCAGGCTCAAATTGGTGGTTGCCAGAGGTTGGGGGCAGGGAGAAATGGGTAAACTATTTTGTTCTTTTTTTTTTTTTTAATAAATTGAACAATTTATCATTTAAAATTCTACAAAAAATTGATAAGTAAATAAACAGTAATTCTTTGCTTTTATGAAGGGCTTGCCTGATGCTTTCATATGTGTTACTTTAATTTAACAAATATGAGTACCCATAATGTACACATACCTTTCTAGATGCTGTGGGAAATACAAGATAAATAAGACAGTTTCCTTATTTATTTGGACAGCCATCAAAAGAATTTAGGTCTGAAAAGAAATTCAGACAGATACTACATGAAGTGGACTCCAAGTAACAAGGAAATGCTGAAGAGAAACATTTACACAACAGTGTTAATAGTGCAAGTAGGAAGGGCTTTACTATAAGGAAATGGGAATTTCAAAGAGGCTAAGTGACTTATCTAAAGTTTCATTAACCCAGGAATCTAACCTGGGCCCTCTAGCTCAGGCCTGGGCTCCTTCCCCACATGCTCCCCATGTAACCATGGACACTGTCCTGCAACCCCAAACAGAAGCTTGCACATGATAAACAATTGGTGAAGTAGCAAGAAGGGGTCATGGGAGAGGATTATCAGAGTGACCGGAGTTACGGAAAAACCTAAGAATTAATCTAAAGAGGATTTATACAACAAAGGGGAGTTTATAAAAAATGTACTATAGAACAGAATTACAGAAAGTTATAAAAATAAAGGGGAAAAATATCTATAATCCTAAACACCATTTCCACTCTCAATCCAGAACTGAATAGTCCATTTCTTTGTTCTTGCACATTCAATTTTTTGCGGGGTTGTTATCATATTTTACATGAACTGATGTCCAAGTTTGTCCACTTAAATGTTCTTCCATAATAGGATAAAGTCTTCATAATTATAACAATAATTTTGTAATGTGTCATTTTTCGCTCCCTCAGTTGTGTCCGAGTTTTTGTGACCCCCATGGACTGTAGCACATCAGGCTTCCATGTCCTTCACCATCTCCTGGGGCTTGCTCAAATTCATGTCCATTGAGTTGATGATGCCATCCAAACATCTCATCCTATGTTACCCCCTTCTCCTCTTGCCCTCACACTTTCCCAGCATCAGGGTCTTTTCCATTGCATTGGCTTTTCTCATCAGGTGGCCAAAGTATTGGTACTTCAGCTTCAGCATCAGTCCTTCCAATGAATATTCAAGATTGATTTCCTTTAGGAGTGACTGGTTTGATCTCCTTGCTGTCCAAGGGACTCTCAAGAGTTTTTTCTAGCACCACAGTTCCAAAGCACCAATTCTTCAACACTCAGCCTTTTTTTTTTAATCTTTTAATTAATTTATTTTTAATTGAAGGNTTGATTTCCTTTAGGAGTGACTGGTTTGATCTCCTTGCTGTCCAAGGGACTCTCAAGAGTTTTTTCTAGCACCACAGTTCCAAAGCACCAATTCTTCAACACTCAGCCTTTTTTTTTTAATCTTTTAATTAATTTATTTTTAATTGAAGGATAATTGCTTTAGAGAATTTTGTTGTTTTCTGTCAAACATTAATATGAATCAGCCATAGGCTCAGCCTTCTTTATGGTCCAACTCTCACATCTGTACATGACTACTAGAAAAACCACAGCTTTGACTAGAAGGACCTTTGTCAGCAAAGTGATGTCTCTGCTTTTTAATACGCTGTATAGGTTGGCCATAGCTTTTCTTCCAAGGGGCAAGCATCTTTTAATTTCATGGCTGAATCACCATCTGCAGTGATTCTGGAGCCCAAGAAAATAAAGTCTGTCACCATTTCCATTGTTTCCCCATCTGTTTGCCCTGAAGATGGAACTGGATGCCATGATCTTAGTTTTTTGAATATTGAATTTCAAGTCAGCTTTTTCACTCTGCTCTTTCACTTTCATCAAGAGGCGCTTTAGTTTCTTTTCGCTTTCTGCCATAAGGGTGGTGTCATCTGCATATCTAGGATTGTTGATATTTCTCCTGGCAATCTTAATTCCAGCTTGAGCTTCATCCAGCCTGGATTTCGCATAATGTACCCCATATATGGGCCTCTCTGGTGGCCCAGATGGTAAAGAATCTGCCTACAATGCAAGAGACAGGTTTGATCCCTGGGTTGGAAAGATCCCCTGGAGAAGGGAATGGCTACCCCCTCCAGTATCCTTGTCTGGAGAATTCCATGGACAGAGGAGCCTGGTGAGCTACAGTCCATGGGGTTGTGAAGAGTCGGACACCACTGAGTGACTATGACTCACTCTGTATGTAAGTTAAATGAACGGGGTGACAATATACAGCCTTGACGTACTCCTTTCCCAATTTAGAACCAGTCTGTTGTTCCATGTCCGGTTCTAACTGATGCTTCTTGACCTGCATTAGGTTTTGCAGGAAGCAGGTAAGGTGGTCTGGTATTCCCATCTCTTTACGAATTTTCCACACTTTGTTGTGATCCACACAGTTNATATACAGCCTTGACGTACTCCTTTCCCAATTTAGAACCAGTCTGTTGTTCCATGTCCGGTTCTAACTGATGCTTCTTGACCTGCATTAGGTTTTGCAGGAAGCAGGTAAGGTGGTCTGGTATTCCCATCTCTTTACGAATTTTCCACACTTTGTTGTGATCCACACAGTTAAATGTTTTAGCCTAGTCTATGGAGTAGATGTTTTTCTGGACTTCTCATGCTTTTTATACGATCCAATGGATGTTGACAATTTGATCTCTGGTTCCTCTGCCTTTTCCTAACCCTGTTTGAACATCTGAAAGTTCTTAGTTCATGTGTTGTTGAAGCCTAGCTTGAAGAATTTTGAGCATTACCTTGCTAGCATGTGAAATGAGCCCAGCTGGTAGTTTGAGCATTCTTTGACATTGCCTTTCTTAGGGATTGGAAAGAAAACTGACCTTTCCCAATCCTGTGGTCACTGCTGCATTTTCTAAATTTGCTGGCATATGGAGTGTAGCACTTTAACAGCATCATCTTTTAGGATTTCAGTTCAGTTCAGTTGCTCAGTCGTGTCCAACTCTTTGCTACCCGATGAACTGCAGCACCCCAGGCCTCCCTGTCCATCACCAACCGCCGGGGTCTATCCAAACGCATGTCCATTGAGTCGGTGATGCCATCCAACCATCTCATCCTCTGTCATCCCCTTCTCCTCCTGCTCTCAATCTTTCCCAGCATCAAGGTCTTTTCAAATGAGTCACCTCTTCGCATCAGGTGGCCAAAATATTGGAGTTTCAGCTTCAACATCAGTCCTTCCAATGAACACCCAGGACTGATCTCCTTTAGGATGGACTGGTTGGATCTCCTTGCAGTCCAAGGGATTCTCAAGAGTCTTCTCCAACACCACAGTTCAAAAGCATCAATTCTTTGGTGCTCAGCTTTCTTTATAGTCCAACTCTCACATTTGTACATGACTACTGGAAAACCCATAGCCTTAACTAGACGGACCTTTGTTGGCAAAGTAATGTCTCTGCTTTTTAATATGCTGTCTAGGTTGGTCATAACTTTCCTTCCAAGGAGTAAGCGTCTTTTAATTTCATGGCTGCAATCACCATCTGCAATGACTTTGGAGCCCCCAAAAATAAAGTCAGCCACTCTTTCCACTGTTTGCCCATCTATTTGCTGTGAAGTGATGGGACTGGATGCCATGATCTTAGTTTTCTGAATGTTGAGCTTTAAGCCAGCTTTTTCACTCTCCTCTTTCACTTTCATCAAGAGGCTCTTTAGTTCTTCATTTTAGGATTTGAAATAGCTCAATTGGAATTCCATCACCTCCACTAGCTTTGTTTGTAGTAATGCTTCCTAAGGCCCACTTTACTTCACTCCAGGATGCCTGGCTCTAGGTGAGTGACCACACCATCATGGTTATCCATTGTGTCATTGAGTCCCTGTACTATGAATAAAATAATGATTCCTGTATCATTAGCAATTTACTTATTTCCATTTTTTCTGTTATAAATAACACTATGGTGAATATTTCTCTGATTCCAATTTTTCCTTATTCTGTTTCATTTCCTTCTGAATATATTACCAGAAATAGGAATGTTGCATTAAACAAATGAACATTTTCAGATGTTAATTTCATACACACAATGTTTAATATAAATGGAATCTTACTCTACCTCATTCTCTTTAACAACTTCATAGTATTCCATGGAAGAACTGTAATTCATGTAACATGTAATTCAGCTTGGGGTCCAAACAAGTTCACAACTCTTATTTCTTGAATTAATTAATCAACCCCCCTTAAATATTCCTATTAGCAAAAAGTTCATTATCACCCTCTTGAGACCTCTTTACCCTCTCCCTCCAAACGTTAGCGATCTCATTCAGCCCAGAGGAAGCTGCTACTCTTTCCAGGTACAACACTGAGAAAGCAACTTAGAAATTCTGATCGGTGTGCTTGCATTGGTTGGTATTACGTAATATGCTCAGTATTCCCTAGTGGCTCAGCTGGTAAGGAATCTGCCTGCAACGTGGGAGATCTGGGTTTGACCCCTGGATTGGGAAGATCCCCTGGAGAAGGGAATGGCTACCCACTCCAGTATTCTGGCGTGGAGAATCCCATGGACTGTGTTGTCTATGGGGTCGCAGAGTCATACACGACTGATTGACGTTCACTTTCATTTTCATGTAGTGTGCTATTGAATGCAAGCTCTGGCACTGTCTGATGGGCGTATTCATCCACTGCTATGGATGTAATTCACTTAATATTTCCTCTACTGATAGATATTTATCAAATCTTTGCAATCACAATAATACTACAAAGAATATACTTGTATCTGTGCATATGTGTATTTCTGGTAGGAAAACTTATCACTGTGGATGTCTTCTCTGCCATCTGTTATGCGGCCATGGGTTCTTGGTATTCACCATGAATCTGCCCTCAACAGCTTCTTCTCATACAGAAGCTTCAGTTGGGGGCACAATTTTCTGATTTTTCAGGGCTGCTGTAAATGTGTTTATTGTTTCTTATTATTTCAACAGGATGTTGTAGGGCAGGTAGGAAAGATAAATACAGATTTTGATAAGCCATTTAAAACTAGAAACCTTTGCTATATACATTTCTAAAATAAATATTGCCAAATATTTTCCCAAAGAGTTTTACAAATTTTCACGTAGCAACAAAGAGTATTAAACCTCAACCTGATCAATACTAGGTATTAATATAATAATTTCCTATAATTTAGTAGAAAGAAATATGTCTCAGTTTCCATTCCTTTGACTATTAGTGAGGTTGGATAGTTCTACATATATTTATTAATTCATTTCATTCTTGGTAAATCATCCATTTCTGTATTTTGCTTATTTACCTATTTGGTCTTAATATATTCCTTTATCATCTAAATAAGTTCTTCTATTTATTGCAGGTACTTCCCCAATCTATTATTTACCTTTTAACTAATTTTTGTCCTGGGTTCTTGTACACATAGAGTTTTAATTTTGAATATAGTTAGGTTGTTCTTTTGTGCCTGTAACTTGGGTGACCCACTTCACCAGTTTGAGGTACAAATAAGTTCATAATTCTTATTTTGCCAATGAATTTTTCAACTCCTCAAAGGTTCCTAACAGCAAAAAGTTCAGTATTTCTCTCTTGAGACCTCTTTACCCTCTCCCTCCAAACCTTAAGGATCTTCTCCAGCCCGGAGGAAGCTACTCTTGTTTCCAGGTACAAAGTTGAGAAAGAAACTTAGAAGTTCTGGTCAGTCTGTTTGTGTTTGGTTGGTCTCCATGATGTGCTACTGAAGGATGTGGCCCTGTCACATTTGTCTGATGCTGTGGCAAAATCTTCTCTGCCGACATGGTCCCTGAACAGCCCATGATCCTAGGTTAAATATCTCTTGGTCCTCACACAGCCATTGCTCCCCAAAGCCCCATGCTATGCCAGCCTGGTGCTCTGTGATGATCTAGAGGGGTAGGATAGAAGTGGGGAGGGAGGCTCACGATGAAAGGGATATATATAATTATGACTGATTTGCCTTATTGGATGGCAGAAACCAACACAACATTTTAAAGCAATTTTCCTCCAATTAAAAATTTTTTTAAAAAGAAAGAAAGAGAGAGACTTCTGGGAGCTCAACTCAGAGCTCGGTGATGACCTAGATGGGTGAGATGGGAGTGGGATGGGAGGGAGGTCCAAGAGGGTGGGGATATATGTATACATATAACTGATTCACTTTGTTGTACAGCAGAAAGTAACACAACATTGTAAAGCAATTATACTCCAAAATAATAATCATAATGCTGAAATTAAAAGAAGAGACATCTGACTCAAGTCGTGTGACAAGCCAGAACCAGCCATCCCCTTTACAGGTACCCTCTGCTCCCCTGGAGTTCTTTACTTTTAGCAGATCTTGGTCAGGGCCATTCCCCAGGATTCCCTAAGTTCGGATCTTAGGAAGGAGTGGAAGTCTTGGTCTCTGCCCTCTCAGAAGGATCATGGGATCCTTATACAATTTCATACATTACTTTTTCAGCTTTGTGAGTACCAAATGGTCTCAAGAAAAGAAGTACAGTTTTCATCAAGCCACAAAAGTTTTGGATCACCTTTCCTGGAGGTCAGTGGGTGCCTGTTCTTACTGGTCAAGTTGCAGATACTAAAAGTCACTCTACTTATCTTTTAAATTATTTTTTCCTAGTTTTTATTTTTGTTTCATTTCATTTCAGCTATGTTAAGAGTGAGTATATTTGACACAGGGGATTAGGTGCTTACAAGTCTTTGGAAGATCTAAGGGGCAGGCTCTAGGCTGAGCCCCTACAAATGACCCCTGAAACAATAGCACTATATCAGGAAGCTGAGGGACCACAAAGCTAACACTGTGGCTGCTGGCCATAGAAGCACATGGCCTCAGCTGTAGTCTAGAGGTCAGGAAGCTGCCACCGTAAGGACTGGCTCCAGAACCACACAGATCCTGCCTGTTTAGTCACTAAGTCTTGTCCTACTGTTTTGCGGCCCCATGGACTGTAGCCTGTCAGGCTCCTCTGTCCTTGGGATTTCCTAGGCAAGAATACTGGAGTGGGTTGCCTTGCTTTCCTCCAGGGGATCTTCTTGACCCAGGCAAACTTGCGTGCCCCACATTGGCAGGCGGATTCTTTACCCCCGAGCCACTGGGAAGCGATGCATCTGATTGGCCCCACTTAAATCATGACCAGAACCCTGGCCGCAAAGGGAATCTGGAAAATGTCACCTTTAGAGTTCTAGCTTCTGCAATGCAGTAAGACAGGCAAGAGGAGGAAGGACTAGATATTACACTCCAACCCACCCTACCAGTTGTTTATAGTTACATGACAGAAAGAGGCTACACAAGTGATCCCCCTGCTAGGAAAGAAAGTGTGGCACAGTCACCGTCCCTACCTGTAGACAGAGAAACATCTGGAATAAATTTGAAAACCCCACATAACCCAGCAGTACTTACACATCTAAACTTACTGCCCTTCCCCTTAGATCTTTAAAATGTCCTGTCAGAAGGGATGATTCTTGAGTGGAATATTAGATGTGCATGGCTCGGGGAGGAGGGAAGTATTCCGAGAGGAAAGAAGGCGGGCAAAGCCAGTCCAGTGAACCCGGCACCAGTCAATTCAAACCCAGAGAGCCCTGTTCAGATGTGGGGCTCCCAATCTGATGAATTTGATAAATTGGAGCTCATTCTGAAGATGGGGACAAGGATTATAAAGAGATTCAAAGCCATGCAACTTGGGGTAAGGTAAAAGGAAATGAGAACATTTAGCCTGGAAAAAAGAAAACCAGGGCAGATGCTCTGTCTTTTGTTCATTCAATCAGTAAATGTTTACTGAGTCCTTTTTGTCCCAGGCATTCTGCTAAGCAGGTGCCATTCCTGCCAGAACTGGGCTTGCAGTTAAGTAACGGAGATGGGCCCATTGCAAAACAATGCTAAATTATGGATTATAAATTATGCAAGTGCTACAAAGGAGGGATCCATAAGGTACAGAATGAGGAAGTGTAAAGCCTGCCTAGAGGAGTTATGGAATGTTGAAAGGGGCAGGAGGTCTTCTTAAGCTGATTCCTGAAGGAGTAATAAAAATTTGCCAAATAGATACAGGTGGAAAGAAGGTGGCCTAGGATGAACGAACAGTATATATAAGGGTGAAGAGATGTAAGAGAGGACGGCTTAACTAGGGAAAGACATACATTTCAGTATTACTGGAGCAAAAGTGCAAAGAGAGAATGCCAAAGACTAGAACTAGACTAGAAGGTAGGGGCTGTGGCAGAGATGCCTCTGCGCTATACAGCCTGGTCATCCTCCTTCCCGGGCACTCAGCCCTTTACGTTTCCCAGCTTCCCTTGCACTTAGGTGTGGCCTGCGTCTGGACAATGGCATGGGAATAGAAGTGATGTGCACCCCTGCAGGTCTGACCCACAAAACCCTTCCTCCCATGATCCTCCACGCATCCTCTGTCAGATGGCTGGAGGCAAAGAGGCCAAAATGGGAGGATCCTGGGTCCCCCACACGCAAGGCTCCCTGCCCAATACCCAGGCCCCAGGTTTGGACTTCTCTTTTATGCCAGCTAACTGAGCATTGATATACTGCATGCTGTCTGTCTAGAGATGTTGAGAAGACTGTCTTTCAGAGAGAGGGATCCATCATAAATGACCCTTGAAGGCAAACCAGCTCGAACAGTTGAGAGTTACACAGAGGCAGCTTTCTGCTCATCTCTTCCTTTATTATTTGTTACCCAAGTGTCATCTTTCTACCTCTCCCTCATTCCCCCTCACTCCTTCTCCGGAAAATTTAAGAAAACAAGGAAGCAGGCCACGTCTGATCATAAATCAGCTGCGGGGATCAGCATGTCCACACAACATGCTCCTTCTCTTCCTCTCCCTGCCACTCTCAGCAACACTTCGGTTGTTTTTCATCTGGGAGTCCCTGACCTTCTAGTTGGATGCTGCCCTTTTTGTATTAGCCTCCAATGAGCAGTGGGATAGAAAACTCACGTTTGCCTTAGTGGCCCAGTTCTCCAATCTTCCATCCCTGCCAAGACTTGTGCATGGAACAGGTTTGATTGGCAGGTCAGGAATAATGAGGGGGCTATATTCTGCCAGGAGGGAAACACTGAACTGGATTTTGAGCCTGGCTAGTCCTATACCATCAAGCAAGACAGCAAGTGAGTTATCTCCCTTTTCCTCCTTTTCTTCCTTGCTTTCTCAGAGGGGACCATTCTTGGGTCCATGACCCACAGGCTTTGTTTGTTCCTTAGGATCTGCCAGCCTTGTCTCTCCATGGCAATGCAGGGGATGTGATATACTCACAGTCCATTTCCCAGCATCTGAGTTCACCAATCTAGGGTCACCTAGGGCATTTAGGGGAGGGAGAGCCTTCACCATTGCTACTGCTGCTAAGTCGCTTCAGTTGTGTCTGACTCTGTGTGACCCCATAGATGGCAGCCCGCCAGGCTCCCCCGTCCCTGGGATTCTCCAGGCAAGAACCCTGGAGTGGGTTGCCATTTCCTTCTCCAGTGCATGAAAGTGAAAAGTCAAAGTGAAGTCGCTCAGTCGTGTCCGACCCTCAGTGACCCCATGGACTGCAGCCTTCCAGACTCCTCCGTCCATGGGATTTTCCAGGCAAGAGTACTGGAGTGGGGTGCCATTGCCTTCTCCACTTCACCATCGCAGGTCAGTCCAGTGTGGGCTTTGACCTTCCCCATCTGTCTGTCTCTCTTGCAGGTAGTGTGATGTGTGGGTTTGCCTATGGTGGTTCTCCAGAGGATTGGTGTTGGTTCGAGCGTGTGTGTGCACACACGCACATTCATACCACATGTCTCCCAAGGCCAAATAATTCTGAGACAGTTTAGTCTGAATCCAAATTAAGGAAAAGTTTTCCCTAACAGAGCATCACCCATAAAGGTTTCCCCATCCACAGAGGAGAACTCAGCAGAGTACTGCGCAGGGCGGCTTTGGTTTGGAGTGGGATACCCTCCTCTGAGGGCTCCCTGCAAAGAGAAAGGAATAGCAGCTCTTGCGCCCACCCTTACAAGGGGCCTGTGCCCCAGACCTTCCCGGTTCCACCACCTGGACGGTGGAGTTTGCGAAGGGAATCGCCCAGCTCTTCCTGCTGTGGGTGAGAAGAAACTGAGAGACTTCAGGCTGCAGTTGCTTTGCCTCTTTGCTCACTGACAAACGACATGGTTCAGTGCCCTTTCCAGGTGGGAAAGCTCTGGGGCAGAAGTTCACATCTTTCTCCTCATCATGGTCCAGCCACAGCAATCTTCTCCACCTTGGCTTCTGGTTATAAGGCCCTGAGCCACTCTGCAAGAAGCTACAGCCCAGGAACCAGCAGCAAAGGGGCTAGTGGTCATGAGAAAGTCTACGCCCACGTGCCAATCAACAGAGCTCTACCCAGGAGTTAAAAACAGACCCGTAAGCCAGAACCCTAAGGGAGGCTTCTGGGGGGCAAGTTACATGGATGTGTTCGCAGTGAGAAAATTTGATTTGTGCCCTTTCTACATGTGACACAGACTTCCTTAGTGACTCAGATGGTAAAGAATCTGCCTGCAATGCAGGAGACCTGGGTTCGATCTCTGGGCCAGAAAGATCCACTGGAGAAGGAATGGCTACTCACTCCAGTATTCTTGGTTAGAGAATTCTGTGGACAGAGAAGCCTAGTGGGTAGGTACCCGTGGGGTCACAAAGAGTAAGACAAGACTGAGCAACTAACAGTTTCACTGTATGTTACACAGTAATTAAAAGCTAAAATGTAGTCTTACCATATGGAAGCGAGCTAAGTGTCCATATACAGATGAAGAATAAAGATGTGTATAAATATACATATATATATATATATATATATATATACACACAAGTGTGTGTGTGTGTTGGAATACTACTCAGCTGGAAAAAATAAAGTTTGCCATTTGTAACAACATGGATGGATTTGGAGGGTTTTATTCTAAGTTAAATAAGTCAGAGAACAAAAAATACTGCATGACATCATGTCACTTATATGTAGAATCTAAAATATAAGACAAACTAGTGATTTTAACACAAAAAGAAACAGATTCACAAATATAGAGAACAAACTAATGATTACCAATGGAGAGAGGGCAGAGGGGAGGGGCAAGATAAGGGTAGGGGATTAAGAGGTACAAACTACTGTGTATAAAATAAATAAGCTACAAGAATATATAATACAACGCAGGGAATATAGCCAATATTTTATAATAACTGATGGGAATATTACTGTTAAAAATTGTGAATTACTATTGTATACCTGAAACATATAATATTGCATATCAACTATACTTCAATAAAAGTATATAAAATCTTACAAGTCATTAAAAATTTATGATAAATCAAGTTAATTAAAACAGTGGGGCATAAGAATAATTGTAGGTAAGTAGAATTGAATAGGGAATTTAGAAATAGATCTGCACATAAATAGACCTGAAATTAATATGAACTAAAAACGGAAATTTAGTCTAAGACAATTCGGCTTACCCGTCAGAACTGGCTTTCTATCAAAAAAAAAAAAAA
>SJYX01016210.1:31207-64695 GCA_006410675.1 Oreotragus oreotragus
CAGCCCGCCAGGCTCCCCCGTCCCTGGGATTCTCCAGGCAAGAACCCTGGAGTGGGTTGCCATTTCCTTCTCCAGTGCATGAAAGTGAAAAGTCAAAGTGAAGTCGCTCAGTCGTGTCCGACCCTCAGTGACCCCATGGACTGCAGCCTTCCAGACTCCTCCGTCCATGGGATTTTCCAGGCAAGAGTACTGGAGTGGGGTGCCATTGCCTTCTCCACTTCACCATCGCAGGTCAGTCCAGTGTGGGCTTTGACCTTCCCCATCTGTCTGTCTCTCTCGCAGGTAGTGTGATGTGTGGGTTTGCCTATGGTGGTTCTCCAGAGGATTGGTGTTGGTTCGAGCGTGTGTGTGCACACACGCACATTCATACCACATGTCTCCCAAGGCCAAATAATTCTGAGACAGTTTAGTCTGAATCCAAATTAAGGAAAAGTTTTCCCTAACAGAGCATCACCCATAAAGGTTTCCCCATCCACAGAGGAGAACTCAGCAGAGTACTGCGCAGGGCGGCTTTGGTTTGGAGTGGGATACCCTCCTCTGAGGGCTCCCTGCAAAGAGAAAGGAATAGCAGCTCTTGCGCCCACCCTTACAAGGGGCCTGTGCCCCAGACCTTCCCGGTTCCACCACCTGGACGGTGGAGTTTGCGAAGGGAATCGCCCAGCTCTTCCTGCTGTGGGTGAGAAGAAACTGAGAGACTTCAGGCTGCAGTTGCTTTGCCTCTTTGCTCACTGACAAACGACATGGTTCAGTGCCCTTTCCAGGTGGGAAAGCTCTGGGGCAGAAGTTCACATCTTTCTCCTCATCATGGTCCAGCCACAGCAATCTTCTCCACCTTGGCTTCTGGTTATAAGGCCCTGAGCCACTCTGCAAGAAGCTACAGCCCAGGAACCAGCAGCAAAGGGGCTAGTGGTCATGAGAAAGTCTACGCCCACGTGCCAATCAACAGAGCTCTACCCAGGAGTTAAAAACAGACCCGTAAGCCAGAACCCTAAGGGAGGCTTCTGGGGGGCAAGTTACATGGATGTGTTCGCAGTGAGAAAATTTGATTTGTGCCCTTTCTACATGTGACACAGACTTCCTTAGTGACTCAGATGGTAAAGAATCTGCCTGCAATGCAGGAGACCTGGGTTCGATCTCTGGGCCAGAAAGATCCACTGGAGAAGGAATGGCTACTCACTCCAGTATTCTTGGTTAGAGAATTCTGTGGACAGAGAAGCCTAGTGGGTAGGTACCCGTGGGGTCACAAAGAGTAAGACAAGACTGAGCAACTAACAGTTTCACTGTATGTTACACAGTAATTAAAAGCTAAAATGTAGTCTTACCATATGGAAGCGAGCTAAGTGTCCATATACAGATGAAGAATAAAGATGTGTATAAATATACATATATATATATATATATATATACACACAAGTGTGTGTGTGTGTTGGAATACTACTCAGCTGGAAAAAATAAAGTTTGCCATTTGTAACAACATGGATGGATTTGGAGGGTTTTATTCTAAGTTAAATAAGTCAGAGAACAAAAAATACTGCATGACATCATGTCACTTATATGTAGAATCTAAAATATAAGACAAACTAGTGATTTTAACACAAAAAGAAACAGATTCACAAATATAGAGAACAAACTAATGATTACCAATGGAGAGAGGGCAGAGGGGAGGGGCAAGATAAGGGTAGGGGATTAAGAGGTACAAACTACTGTGTATAAAATAAATAAGCTACAAGAATATATAATACAACGCAGGGAATATAGCCAATATTTTATAATAACTGATGGGAATATTACTGTTAAAAATTGTGAATTACTATTGTATACCTGAAACATATAATATTGCATATCAACTATACTTCAATAAAAGTATATAAAATCTTACAAGTCATTAAAAATTTATGATAAATCAAGTTAATTAAAACAGTGGGGCATAAGAATAATTGTAGGTAAGTAGAATTGAATAGGGAATTTAGAAATAGATCTGCACATAAATAGACCTGAAATTAATATGAACTAAAAACGGAAATTTAGTCTAAGACAATTCGGCTTACCCGTCAGAACTGGCTTTCTATCAAAAAAAAAAAAAAAAGATTGGAATGAAAACTAACCTTTTCCAGTCCTGTGGTCACTGCTGAGTTTTCCAAATTTGCTGGCATATCACTCATATTTCCTACCAAATCCCTGTCTTCTCTGTCTTTCTACTTAGGAAGTTCATAAACACTAATCTCTATATCTCTTTCCAACTTGACCTAAATTGGCATCCTCCCACCTCTGAGAGTTACTGGTGAAAGTGAAAGTCACTCAGTCGTGTCCAGCTGTATGCAACCCCATGGACTACAGCTCATGAAATTCTCCAGGCCAGAATACTGGAGTGGGTAGGCTTTCCTTTCTCCAGAGGATCTTCCCAACCCAGGGATCAAACTCAGGTCTCCCACATGTAGGCAGAATCTTTAACAGCTGAGCCACGGAGGAAGCCCAAGAGTTACTGGTTCAGTTCAGTTCAGTCACTCAGTCGTGTCCAATTCTTTGCAACCCCATGAACTGCAGCATGCCAGGCCTCCCTGTCCATCACTAACTAGTGGAGTTTACCCAAACCTATGTCTGTTGAGTCACTGATGCCATCCAACCATCTCATCCTTTGTCATCCCCTTCTCCTCCTGCCTTCAGTCTTTCCCAGCATCAGCGTCTTTTCAAACGAGTCAGTTCTTCGCATCAGGTGGCCAAAGTATTGGAGTTTCAGCTTCAACATCAGTCCTTCCAATGAACACTCGGGACTGATCTCCTTTAGGATGGACTGGTTGGATCTCCTTGCAGTCCAAGGGACTCTCAAAAATCTTCTCCACAAATTATCTTTCTCTGGACAAATCATCCTCCTTTATGATGATAACCTGTGAAAGAAAAGGAAAAGTTGCCCTGTGGGCTCGATCTCCTCAAGGTGTCTTATTTAAACTCAATCCAATATGCAAAACCTATGTGGAAAGGAATGTAAACCTTTGTTGAAGATTTTGGGAAATCCCAAGGGAATAAATTTCATTCATAATATAGAAAATACTGAAAACTCCTCTTTACCTTGAGAGTCCCTTGGACTTCAAGGAGATCAAACCAGTCAATCCTAAAGGAAATCAATCCTGAGTATTCATTGGAAGGACTTATGGAGAAGCTGAAGCTCCAATACTTTGGCCACCTGATGTGAAGAACTGACTCATTAAAAAAGGCTGATGATACTGGGAAAGATTGAAGGCAGGAGGAGAAGGGAAGGACAGAGGACAAGATGGTTGGATGGCATCACCGACTCAATGGACGTGAGTTTGAGCAAGTGCTGGAAGATGGTGAAGAATAGGGAAGCCTGGTGTGCTGCAGTCCATGGGGTCACAAAGAGTGAGACACAGCTGAGCGAACAGCCTCTTTCTCATTTCCACCTCTCCCAGTGTCTCAGGCACATGGCAGCCACCTCAAGGCTGCTCCTCTTTGCAGTCTCTCCAGAATGCTTTTCAAGCACGTTTCATGCCAGCTCTTGAATTTCTCCTCTTCTCCTTTCATTGTCTAAGTGTATTCAGGTCAGGTCACATCTATTCAAACAGAATGGTGTCTCCCGATTTACCTTTTACTCTCCAGTCCAGATGAGCTAGTAGACACAGATTAGCAGAAAGCAGAGAAGGGGGAAAGCTATAAATAGTGTATGTGTCCCTATTATGCAATATGTTTTCCTATTGCACACACACAAAAATGTAAAGTTGCTCTTTTGTAACCTGTTTTCTGAGAGAGCATGGCTTATCTGTATCCAGTCTGTTCTGGAGCTTTCCCTGATGAGTAATCTGGCCACAAGCAGTTTTCACCCCCTTCAGCCCTCAGGGACCAGTGGATGAAATGGGACTCCTATCTCCATCTCCACTTCTTGTGGGGAGCTGGAAGCCCCAAGGTTTCTTGGGGAAGCCTCCCTACCCCATCTACAGGGTGCAAAGTGATAAAGATTCAGCTGGAAGAGCCATCCCAGGCCACTCTTACGGCCAGAGAAATCAGTGCATGTAACACAGATAGAAATACAGCTCATCGAGATACAAACACTGTTTCCTTAGTTTTGCTCCCTCTGCACAAGATGATATTGACAAATCATGTAGGTCAATTTTTAGAAAGTTATCGGAACTCCACAAAGACACCCAAAGAATTACTTGAGAATTAGCAAACCCAGAATATGAAATAGGAGCCATATATATTGTGGCATGCAGTTGACTTGAGTGTGTGTGAGTGTGTGTGAACTATTAACAATAGGAGGCATATTTGGATGTAAATTTCCCATTCTGCTCACTAAGCCCACAGGATTCTACCAGGAGCTCTCCCATGGTTTCCATGAAGTGTTGCCCCACCTGCAGAGGTAGCAAAAGGCCTGCTGCCTCCATTGCTTTATCACCTGCAAATGGCCTTTAAATAAATAAATATGATTTCTTTTTTTTTTGTTCTGGATCTTTGTTGCTGCCTCTAGGCTTTCTATAGTTACAGTGAAAAGGGGCTACTCTTTAGCTTCTCATTGCAGTGGCTTCTCTTGCTGTGGAGCACAGGCTCTCGGCACACAGGATTCAGTAGGAAAGGCTCAGGGGCTCTAGAGCACGGGATCAGTAGCTGTGGCACGTGGTCTTCAGTTGCTCTGCAGCATGTGGGATCATCCCAGACCAGGGATCGAACCTGTGTCCCCTACATTGGCAGGTGGATTCTTAACACCTGGGCCACCAGGGAAGTCCTTCTCAGGGCCCTTTTGCCCATTTTAGAATATTCTTATTGAAGTGATTAAGTATCCTGAATAAATCCTGGTGCAATTTTTAAGCCCCCCAAACCCAGAGGCTGCCTCATCCCATCCTTGCTGTATCCTCACCCTGGCCCAGTCAAACCCAACCAGCAGCATGAATAGGCCAGGTCTCTAGACTTGAGCCAGGAGAAGGGGCAGCTCCATAATGCTCCCCAAGCCTCCCTGTGCAATAGATTTCAAATCTCACTGTTACATTTGTTTGTGTCCTGTGAGATTTGCCTTAATTTGGTCTCAATGTCTTTGGTCTCCTTTTATCCCATTACTTCACATCCGTCCCCTTGGACAGCTTGAGCAAGCCTCCCCCTTTCTGCTACTCTGAGTTAGATGGCTCTATGGTCCTGAGACCCATCCCTCACAGGTTAGCTCCTTCTGGTCCACCTGTTAGCCTAGCGCCTTGCCTCTCCTTATCGCCATCTGGCCTCAAACTTTAGTTCCTTTCAGTGGCTTGCATTCTCACCTGGATCTCTTCCAGACTGCTGACATCTTTCTAGCAAGGAGAAACAAACCCCACAGATGCTTCTGCTTTCCTAACAAGCCTGTTCATAGTCAGCGGGCTGGAGTCCTGCTGCCTAGGGATCTCGGAACACCTCCCAAATGCCAGTAGAGATCAAATACAGATGGAGAGAAATCCCAGTGAACCATATAGACCAATGCATCTTCCCAACTGACAGGCCGTGATGCCCCTGTCCCTCCTGTGAGTGGTGAGTCAGGAAATAGAACGTGCAGCCAGAAAAGCTGGGTTGACATGGAAATGGGACCACGGCACAGGGCCTGTGTTCCTTGCAGAGCAAGAGCTACAGTGGGCGTGGAAGAATGGTGAGGGCAGGGTGTCCTGGCTCTCCCCCAGATAGCTGTGTGACCTTGGCTGAGCCACTTTGCTTTTCTGAGCTGAGTGTTTTCTGTGAAATGAGAGAAATTTAAAAACTGCCATGTCTGAACATCAAACAAGATGCACACAGAAAAACTCTGTCAGAAGTGATGAATGTTGTTTTGAAAGGCAGAAAGGGAAAGAGAGTTGAGTCCAAGGTGAACCAAGCCTTTAGCACGCTTGCTGACCTCCACAGTCATCTCTCTGAAGCAGAGAGAACAGCCCATAATCGGGAATCCTGACCCCAAGAGCCGCAGAGACAAGTGTCATCTGCATAAAGCAGCCCACGCTCTGCATGCAAAGCAGCTTCCCCATTAGATCTGCCATCCCACAGTCTAAAATGTGCAGAACACTGGAGTGGAGCTTTATGAAGACACAAGATTCCAATGCCCTTAAATGGTCTGTCATTTTAAGAAGAAAACAAAATATACCCTCTTGACCCCAGTGTGGCGACAATACAGTTACCTAAGAACAAATAGGAAGGTCAGATAGAAGTGTGCAGCACGGAGGGCCTCCTGGGGGTGGTGAGAGACCCTTTTCCTTTTGTTTGGTTTGGACCTCAGATGTAGACGGTTAAGTTAATTATACTTCTCAGATAGTCCAAATATGATTCATCACTGGTCTGGGCAAGGCCCTTCTCTATTATTTTTTTTCTGTTTTACTCTTATTCCTGTTTTCATTGTCCTCCTTCTACAGTCAGCCATTCTAACATATTTAAAGCACATACAATTTGAGGTGTGTATTTTGTATTTTGTTTTATTTATTGAGGTATAGTAATATCATATTTGTATACATTGCAAAATGATCACCACAGTAAGTCTACTTATCATCCGTGACCAGTGGCCAAAAAATGTTTTTCTTATGATGAGAAGTTTTAAGGTCTACTCTCGTGGAAACTTTGTACAATAGAGTATTATTATAGTCACCATGCTGTATATTATTTCTCCACGACTTATTATTTATGTTATAGCTGGAAGTTGTACCTTTTGACCCTCTTCACCCATTTCTCCCACCGCCACTCCCTACCTCTGGCAGCCACCAAACTGTTCTCTGTAGCTATGAACTTGGGTGAGGGGGTGGTGGTTTTTGTTTTGTTTTGTTTTAAGCGTAGTTTGGTGATTGTGGGGTCTTTTCTTTTTCCAGTTCGATTTGTTTATTTGGGGCTGTGCCCAGGCTTTTCTCCAGCTGCGGTGAGCAGGGGCTGCCCTGGAGTTTCAGTGGGCAGGCTTCTCACTGTGGTGGCTTCTCTTGGGGGGCACAGGCTCTAGGCCCTGAGGGCTTCAGTAGTTGTGGTAGATGGGCTTAGTTGTCCCACGACATGTGGGTTCTTCCTGGACCAGGTTTTGAACTTGTGTCCCCTGCATTGGCAGGAGGATTCTTAACCCGGTTGCTGGACCACCAGGGAAGTCCCAGTATATGTTCTTGTAAATGTAAATTGTTGGTCTATGTGCTTGTATTTTAAATTTATATTAGCAGTGTTGTACATCTTTATCCATCTAATTCTGTTTGTGTTTATTTTTAACCTAGCCCTCTGCTAACATTTATCCCTGTTGCCCTGTGTTACTCTGGTCCGATTGATCCATTGCTCTCAGCAGTTGCATTATCCTCTGAGGTGTATGTCTACCTGACTTTATACTCTGCAGTGATGATCACTGAGCTTGCTTCCAGTTCTCTGCCACCATAAAAAACACAGGGATGAACATCTTCACACATGGCCCCATATGGATATTTTGAGAAATTTGGGGGACATAGACCCAGGAGCAGAGTTGCTGTCTCATGGGGTCTGAACATAACACGACCAAGTAGTAGCAAGTCTCTCCCTCAACAACTGTTATAACTACACCCCACCAGCAGTGCCCCTAAATCCCCACCAATTTTTGTTAGTCTACCGGTGTAAGGGAGAGCTCACTACGGTTTCCATTTGCATTTCCTAGATTATGTTGAGTTTGGGCATCTCTTTGTTTTCTTGTTAGCCTTTTGATTCTGTTTTATAAACTGCCTGTTTACTATCATTATTATATTGAGGTTCTCTTCTCCCTTGATGATTTGCTGACTTTCCCTGTATCTCTCAGACAGGCCCCTACTCAAACAGCACACACCTCTCTGCTGCTGTGGTACCTCCTCTGGGGCAAAGGGACCAATCTGACCACCGAGTCTTCCCACCCTCATCCTGGGAGTCAGGGCTTGGTAATGGCCATAAGCCCCTTTGTCTGATTCCCTCCGCCAGCCATGACAGAGCATTGATGTCTACGGAGACAGGGAATGAGGGGGAAAAAAACTGCTCTTCTTAGGAGCTGCTAACCTGCTGTGTCAATTTCATGAGTTAATAAATGACTGGAGAAGGCTTAATTGCATCAGAAGAAATTGAGATCAGCCTGTGCTTAGGCCCTGCTCAATTAACTTGTGCCTCAAAGGGGGCCAAGCAGGGGGCAGCTGATCGTTAATTACATGGGCTGGTGCCAGCTGCGGCAGGAGTTTCCTGTCACTGTTGGTCCAGGTGGTGAGGGAGATGACCCCGCCTCTGGGTGCTGAAGTCACTGAGGGCAGGGGTCCTTCAGAGAGAGCACAGACCCCTGGCCTTATGGGGACTGGGAAACCCATTTCCAACACGTTCTATCAGGGAGGCTATTTTGGGTTTTTTTTTTTGAGTAGAGTTGCTTTACAATGTTGTGTTAGTTTTTACAGCCAAGTGAATCAGCTATACGTACACGTATATCCCTTCCATTTTGGATTTCCTTCCCACTCAAGTCACCACAGAGCAGTGAGTAGAGTTCCCTGTGCTGTAGACAGCAGGTTCTCACTAGGTATCTTTTTTATATGTGGTACTGTGTATATGTCAATACTAATCTCCCAATTCATCCCACTCCTCCTTTCCCCCTTGGTATCCATACATTTGTTCTCTATGTTTGTGTCTCTTTCTGCTTTGTAAATGAGATCAGATCAGGGTGGCTTTTATGTTCCCCCAGCTTTCACTAGAAGAATGGCCTTAAGGTTCCCCATCCTGACCCCTATTGGCTCCATCCCACCCAGAGACACCGTGTTACCTTTGGTTCTCCTTGCACTCCCTTCGTCCTCCTTCTGGCCTGTTTGCCCTGAGGACAGAATCCAGATCCAGCCTTGTTATGGGCAGCAGATGATGCCACAGGCTCCGCAATGTCACCCACCTCCCCTGCTGCCTCCAGCCTGAAATCCTCCCAAAGACCTTCATTCCTGCATCTTTTCCCAAAAGGACCAGATGGCAAGATTCAAACCTGTTAAAGACGCAGATTCTGGGTCCCTCCTCTGGAGATGCTGCTTCAGGAGATCTGGAGTCTCTGCCTTAATGTGCAGCCCAGGTGGATTGTTACCATCAAGCCAATGTGAGAAACCCAGCTTTAGGGACACCTTAGCTCCTGGTGAGATAAGGGCAGATGTGCTGGGAGGAGAGACAGCAGGGGCCAGGAGGCTCTGCTCTCAGTGCCTCTCCAGTTCCACCTCTATCTTGCTGTGTGTGGTTAAGTAAGTCACTTGTCCTCTCTGAACTTGATTTCTTCTTCTAGAGAAGTAAAGATGTTGGGACAAATTTTTTAGAGTTCTTCCATTTCCGCGGACCATTTTTCTATAAAGTAACTGGTTAAGCAAACATGTTGCATGATTTATGCCCAAAGAGCAACTTTGATATTTTTTTCTTCAAATATCCCTTTACTTTTTATTTTATCTTTTTAGTATACCCCTCCACTTATTTAGACATCTTTAAGTCTTTCCGTAAAATTTTAAAGATTTCTAAAAAAAATCTCGATATTGTTGTTCAATTGCTCAGTTGTGTCTGACTCTTGGCAACCCCCATGGACTGTAGTACACCAGGCTTCCCTGTCTTTCAGCATATCCTGGAGCTTGCTCAAAGTCATGTCCATTGAGTCAGTGATGCCATCCAACCATCTCGTCCTCTGTTGTCTCCTATATAGCTGTATTATGTGTGTGTGCGTTCTCGGTTATGTCCGACCGACACAGTCCTCATGGACTGTAACTTGCTAGGCTCTTCTGTCCATGGAATTTCCCAGTCAAGAATACTGGAATGGGTTGCCATTTTCTACTCCAGGGGATCATATACACCTAGGACTTAATGCTGCTGCTGCTGCTAAGTCGCTGCTGCTGCTGCTAAGTCACTTCAGTCGTGTCTGACTCTGTGCGACCCCATAGACGGCAGCCCACCAGGCTCCCCCGTCCCTGGGATTCTCCAGGCAAGAACACTGGAGTGGGTGCCATTTCCTTCTCCAATGTATGAAAGTGAAAAGTGAAAGTGAAGTCGCTCAGTTGTGTCCGACTCTTAGTGACCCCATGGACTGTAGCCTACCAGGCTCCTCCATCCATGGGATTTTCCAGGCACGAATGCTGGAGTCGGTTGCCATTGCCTTCTCTGCTAGGACTTAATAATTATCTCATTATTTTATATGATGTCTTTAAAATTATGTTTTCTGTTTGTTGCTAGTGAAAAGTGATAGTAAGATGACTTAGAGTGTTTCTTCTTTTTCTGTTCTTGGAATGCTTTGTGTAAGGTAGGATGATTTCTTTATTAAATGTTTAGTAGGTGTTTCTGGTAAAGCTCTCTTTTTTCCTTCTTTATTTTCAAAGTCAACTTTTGATCTGATTTCTTCACATTACCTTTCAAGTAATTTATTTCTTCTTGAGGAAATATTGGTAGGTTACATTATTCCATAAATATATTCATTTCATCTATATTTTTAGATTATTGGCATAAAATTGTTTTCAATACCCTTTCGTTGCCTTATGTTTGGAGCATATGTGGTAATGTTCCATTTTCATTTCTCCTAGTCTGTAACTTGTGTTTTGTCTCACTTTCACTGATCAAAATCTAGGAGCTCTGTCACTTTATTTTTGAAAACTTTCTGTTGGCCTACTGTTGATTTACAATGTGGCGTGTGCTCCTGCTGCACAGCAAAGTGAATCTGTTATTTGTTGTTATTGTCCAGTCACTAGGTCGTGTCCAGCTCTTTGCAACGCCTTGGACGACAGCATAGCTGAGGAGAGTGAAGGGCAGGGGAGCCTGGTGTGCTGCAGTTTGCAAAGAGTTGGACACGATTTTCTGACTGAGTAACAGCAGCAACATGCCCAGTGAGTTGGTGATGCCATCCGACCATCTCATTTTCTGTCGCCCCCTTCTTTTTGCCTTCAGCCTTTCCCAGCATAGGGGCTTTAGATTCTTTTCCCATATGGTTCATTACAGAGTATTAAGTTGAGTTCCCTATGCTATACAGCATGTTCTTATTAGCTATCTATTTTATATATAGGAGTGTATATATGTCAATCCCAATTTCCAGTATATCCTCCCCCCGCATCTCCTGGTGACCATAAATTTGTTTTCTACATTTGTGACTCCACTTCTGTTTTGTAATTAAATTCATTTGTATGTACTCTTTAAAAAATTATATATATACACGACATGGTATGCTATTTGTCTTCCCGTGTCTAACTTACTTCACTCTATGACAGTCTCTAGGTCTATCTATGTTGCTGCAAGTGGCATTATTTTGCTCTTTTCTATGGCTGAGTAAGGGCTTCCCAGGTGACTTAGCGGTAAAGAATCGGCCTGCCAAGCAGAAGACATGGGTTCCATCAGGAAGATCCCCTGGAGGAGGAAATGGCAACTCACTCCAGTATTCTTGCCTAGGAAACCCCATGGACAGAGGAGCCCGGTGGACTCCATAGAGTCTCAGAGAGTCAGACACGACTTAGTGACTAAATAACAGCAGCAAATGGCTGAGTCACATTGCATGACACATGGACCGCATCTTCCCTATCCGTTCCTCTCTTGACGGACACTCAGGTTGCTTCCACGGCTTGGCTGTTGTGAAGAGTGCTGCTGGGAGCATGGAAGGGCATGTATCCTTTTGAATCATGTCTTTTCTCTGGGTATATGCCCAGGGGTGGGATTGTTGGGTCATACGGTAGTCCTGTTTTTAGATTTTTAATACTCTCCATATTAATTTTCCATAATGGCTATATGAATTTACATTCCTACCAACAGTGTAGGAGGGTTCTCATTTCTCCACACCCTCTCCAGCATTTATCATTTGTAGATTTTGTTTGATAATGGCCATTCTAACTTATGTGAGATGATAGTTTTGATTGTAGTTTTGATTTGTATTTCTCTGATAATTAGGATGTTGGACATCTTTCCATGTGATTTTCAGCCTTCTTGTATATCTTCTTTAGAGAAGTGTATATTTAGATCTTCTGCCCATTTTTCAAATTTTTATTTATTTTTAATTGGAGAATAATTGCTTTATAATATTTGTGTTGGTTTCTACCATACATAAATACTTTTTGTTTGTGTTTTTTTTTTTTTTTTNTCACCCACCTCCCCTGCTGCCTCCAGCCTGAAATCCTCCCAAAGACCTTCATTCCTGCATCTTTTCCCAAAAGGACCAGATGGCAAGATTCAAACCTGTTAAAGACGCAGATTCTGGGTCCCTCCTCTGGAGATGCTGCTTCAGGAGATCTGGAGTCTCTGCCTTAATGTGCAGCCCAGGTGGATTGTTACCATCAAGCCAATGTGAGAAACCCAGCTTTAGGGACACCTTAGCTCCTGGTGAGATAAGGGCAGATGTGCTGGGAGGAGAGACAGCAGGGGCCAGGAGGCTCTGCTCTCAGTGCCTCTCCAGTTCCACCTCTATCTTGCTGTGTGTGGTTAAGTAAGTCACTTGTCCTCTCTGAACTTGATTTCTTCTTCTAGAGAAGTAAAGATGTTGGGACAAATTTTTTAGAGTTCTTCCATTTCCGCGGACCATTTTTCTATAAAGTAACTGGTTAAGCAAACATGTTGCATGATTTATGCCCAAAGAGCAACTTTGATATTTTTTTCTTCAAATATCCCTTTACTTTTTATTTTATCTTTTTAGTATACCCCTCCACTTATTTAGACATCTTTAAGTCTTTCCGTAAAATTTTAAAGATTTCTAAAAAAAATCTCGATATTGTTGTTCAATTGCTCAGTTGTGTCTGACTCTTGGCAACCCCCATGGACTGTAGTACACCAGGCTTCCCTGTCTTTCAGCATATCCTGGAGCTTGCTCAAAGTCATGTCCATTGAGTCAGTGATGCCATCCAACCATCTCGTCCTCTGTTGTCTCCTATATAGCTGTATTATATGTGTGTGCGTTCTCGGTTATGTCCGACCGACACAGTCCTCATGGACTGTAACTTGCTAGGCTCTTCTGTCCATGGAATTTCCCAGTCAAGAATACTGGAATGGGTTGCCATTTTCTACTCCAGGGGATCATATACACCTAGGACTTAATGCTGCTGCTGCTGCTAAGTCGCTGCTGCTGCTGCTAAGTCACTTCAGTCGTGTCTGACTCTGTGCGACCCCATAGACGGCAGCCCACCAGGCTCCCCCGTCCCTGGGATTCTCCAGGCAAGAACACTGGAGTGGGTGCCATTTCCTTCTCCAATGTATGAAAGTGAAAAGTGAAAGTGAAGTCGCTCAGTTGTGTCCGACTCTTAGTGACCCCATGGACTGTAGCCTACCAGGCTCCTCCATCCATGGGATTTTCCAGGCACGAATGCTGGAGTCGGTTGCCATTGCCTTCTCTGCTAGGACTTAATAATTATCTCATTATTTTATATGATGTCTTTAAAATTATGTTTTCTGTTTGTTGCTAGTGAAAAGTGATAGTAAGATGACTTAGAGTGTTTCTTCTTTTTCTGTTCTTGGAATGCTTTGTGTAAGGTAGGATGATTTCTTTATTAAATGTTTAGTAGGTGTTTCTGGTAAAGCTCTCTTTTTTCCTTCTTTATTTTCAAAGTCAACTTTTGATCTGATTTCTTCACATTACCTTTCAAGTAATTTATTTCTTCTTGAGGAAATATTGGTAGGTTACATTATTCCATAAATATATTCATTTCATCTATATTTTTAGATTATTGGCATAAAATTGTTTTCAATACCCTTTCGTTGCCTTATGTTTGGAGCATATGTGGTAATGTTCCATTTTCATTTCTCCTAGTCTGTAACTTGTGTTTTGTCTCACTTTCACTGATCAAAATCTAGGAGCTCTGTCACTTTATTTTTGAAAACTTTCTGTTGGCCTACTGTTGATTTACAATGTGGCGTGTGCTCCTGCTGCACAGCAAAGTGAATCTGTTATTTGTTGTTATTGTCCAGTCACTAGGTCGTGTCCAGCTCTTTGCAACGCCTTGGACGACAGCATAGCTGAGGAGAGTGAAGGGCAGGGGAGCCTGGTGTGCTGCAGTTTGCAAAGAGTTGGACACGATTTTCTGACTGAGTAACAGCAGCAACATGCCCAGTGAGTTGGTGATGCCATCCGACCATCTCATTTTCTGTCGCCCCCTTCTTTTTGCCTTCAGCCTTTCCCAGCATAGGGGCTTTAGATTCTTTTCCCATATGGTTCATTACAGAGTATTAAGTTGAGTTCCCTATGCTATACAGCATGTTCTTATTAGCTATCTATTTTATATATAGGAGTGTATATATGTCAATCCCAATTTCCAGTATATCCTCCCCCCGCATCTCCTGGTGACCATAAATTTGTTTTCTACATTTGTGACTCCACTTCTGTTTTGTAATTAAATTCATTTGTATGTACTCTTTAAAAAATTATATATATACACGACATGGTATGCTATTTGTCTTCCCGTGTCTAACTTACTTCACTCTATGACAGTCTCTAGGTCTATCTATGTTGCTGCAAGTGGCATTATTTTGCTCTTTTCTATGGCTGAGTAAGGGCTTCCCAGGTGACTTAGCGGTAAAGAATCGGCCTGCCAAGCAGAAGACATGGGTTCCATCAGGAAGATCCCCTGGAGGAGGAAATGGCAACTCACTCCAGTATTCTTGCCTAGGAAACCCCATGGACAGAGGAGCCCGGTGGACTCCATAGAGTCTCAGAGAGTCAGACACGACTTAGTGACTAAATAACAGCAGCAAATGGCTGAGTCACATTGCATGACACATGGACCGCATCTTCCCTATCCGTTCCTCTCTTGACGGACACTCAGGTTGCTTCCACGGCTTGGCTGTTGTGAAGAGTGCTGCTGGGAGCATGGAAGGGCATGTATCCTTTTGAATCATGTCTTTTCTCTGGGTATATGCCCAGGGGTGGGATTGTTGGGTCATACGGTAGTCCTGTTTTTAGATTTTTAATACTCTCCATATTAATTTTCCATAATGGCTATATGAATTTACATTCCTACCAACAGTGTAGGAGGGTTCTCATTTCTCCACACCCTCTCCAGCATTTATCATTTGTAGATTTTGTTTGATAATGGCCATTCTAACTTATGTGAGATGATAGTTTTGATTGTAGTTTTGATTTGTATTTCTCTGATAATTAGGATGTTGGACATCTTTCCATGTGATTTTCAGCCTTCTTGTATATCTTCTTTAGAGAAGTGTATATTTAGATCTTCTGCCCATTTTTCAAATTTTTATTTATTTTTAATTGGAGAATAATTGCTTTATAATATTTGTGTTGGTTTCTACCATACATAAATACTTTTTGTTTGTGTTTTTTTTTTTTTTTTGATACTGAGTTGCATGAGCTGTTTGTATATTTTGGAGATTAATCCCTGTTGGTCAATTCATTTGCAGATATTTTCTCCTATTCTGTGGGTTGTCTTTTCATTTTGTTTATGGTTTCCTTTGCTGCGCAAAAGCTTTTAAATTTAATTAGATCCCATTTATTTATTTTTGCTTTTATTTTCATTACTCTAGGAGGTGGATCAAAAAAGATCTTGCTGCGATTTATGTCAAAGAGTGTTCTGCCTATGTTTCCCTCTAAGAGCTTTATAGTTCTGGCCTTATATTTAGAACTTTAATATATTTTGAGTTTATTTTGTGTATGATATTAGAGAGTATCCTAATTTCATTATTTTATTTGTAGCTGGCCAGTTTTCCCAGCACCACTTGTTGAAGAGACTGTTTTCTCTCCATTGTATAGTCTTGACTCCTTTGTCATAGATTAGGTGACCATAGGTACATGGGTTTATCTCTGAACTTTCGTTTCTGTTTCATTGATCTAATTTCTGTTTTTGTGCCGGCATCATACTGTCGATTACTGTAGCTTGTAGTATAGCCTGAAATCTGGAAGGCTGATTCCTCCAGCTCCATTTTTCTTTCTTAAGATAATTTTGGGTATTCGGAGTCTTCTACTGTGTTTTCATACAAATTGTAAAATTTTTTGTTCTAATTCTGTGAAAAATGCTATTGGTAATTTGATAGGGATTGCATTGAATCTGTTGATTGCTTTGGTATAGCATAGTCATTTTCACAGTATGAATCCATCCAATCCCAGAACATGGTATATTTCTACATTTGTTTGTGTCATCTTTTATTTCTGTCATCAGTGTCTTATAGTTTTCAGAGTACAGTCTTCTGTCACCTTAGGTAGCTCTTTTCCTAGGTATTTTATTCTTTTTGATGCCTGGTAAATGGAATTGTTTCTTGAATTTCTCTTTCTGATCTTTCATTTTTAGTGTATAGAAATGCAATAGGTTTCTGTGTATTAAATTTGTAACCTGCAGCTTTACCGAATTCATAGATGAGTTCTGGCAGTTTTCTTGTAGCATCTTTAGGATTTTCTATATATAGTATCACATCATCTGCAAACAGTGACAGTTTTACTTCTTTTCCAATTAGAATTTATTTCTTTTTCTTCTCTGATTATGCTTTCAGTTTTTCACCCTTGAGAATGAAGTTAGCTATAGGATCTTCCCTGGTGGCTCAGACGGTAAAGTGTCTACCTACAATGCCTACCATGTGGGAGACCTGGGTTCAGTCCCTGGGTCGGGAAGATCTCCTGGAGAAGGAAATGGCAACCCACTCCAGTATTCTTGCCTGGAAAATCCCATGGATGGTGGAACCTGGTAGGCTACAGTCCATGGGGTCGCAAAGAGTCGGACACGACTGAGCAACTTCACTATGGGTTTGTCATATATAGCTTTTACTATGTTCAGTTATGTTCCCTCTGTGCCCACTTTCTGGAGAATTTTTATCATAAATGGGTATTGAATTTTGTCAAAAATTTTCTATATATACTGAGATGATTGTATGGTTTTTATTCTTCAGTTTGTTAATGTCATGTATCACCCTAATTGATGTATGTATATTGGTGAATCCTTGCATCCTTGGGATAAATTCCACTTGATCATGGTGTACGATCAAGTATCACTTTAGTTTAAAATGTATTCAGTGGGAGAAATCTGCCCCTGCTCCTAGAGTAAAACTTATGCCAGGCCCATTGCTTTTTCATTCCCTCCTAGGTGATAGTCTCATAGTCACTCTAAGTTATAGACACAGTTTCAGCTCAGAAATTAGAGTGTCAGTCATGAGTGATAATCAGAATACTCTCCACCCAACAGCATTACTCTTCTATTCTCCAGTTTGGATCTGCTGCAACTGGGGCATTGGGCAAAATCCCTTGCTGTCTACATTCCCCCTGCTCTTACCCTCCCTCCCACTGTCCTCAAGAGCTGCTGCTGAATGGAGAATTCTTACAGGTTAGAGAGCAGAGAGTAGCTTGAGACTGGTTCCTGCTTTTGTGAATGCTTTCTGGGGCTCTTCTGAGGTTCCCTGATGGTCCCTTAACCCAGGCAAACACATCATCTCTATTCCTGGCCTTCTTGGCAACTCCTTGCTCAGCCCCTGGGGCATCTGGAGGCCTGGCCTCCTCGACTGGGGTCTTCTCACGCCTCCGGGCGGCACTATTGGGCAGGACCCAAGACCGAGCCCTGCCAGTTCCTTGGCCCTCCCACCTGTTTTGCTGGTTGGAGTGAGAGATTCACGGCTCAGCAACAGCTCTTGCCAAGGAAATCTTCCTCACCAAATCTTCACCAGATTTTGGACCCATCTCTCTCTTACAAAGCACTCGTGAATCCTGACTCAGTGAACATGAATCTGAGCAAACTCTAGGAGACAGTGAAGGACAGGGAAACCTGGTGTGCTGCAGTCCATGGGGTCACAAAGAGTCGGGCATGACTTAGCGAGTGAGCAACAGCATGCATCCTGAAGCAGATGTGCACCCCCATGTATATTTCCCTGCACATGGCCAGGGAGGAGGGACCTATTCCAAACTCACTTCAGTCTTCTGACGTCAACCCACCGGCATCTCAGTCAACACTTAGATGGGAAGAGTCCCACTCTGACATCCAGCTACATACGACATACATTTTCATATGAGTGAAAACATCTTTTAGAAGAGAAAGCCTGAGTGTGCAGAACATCCAAGGCAGGCACTGAAGACATTGTTAAGGCCTAGATCTAGAAGAAGGTGAAAGCGGGGATGGAGCACCTCCGCAGGTGACCAACTGCCTTCTCAGCTTCTCTGGGAGCTCTGCTCTTGAGGCCTGCTGAACTCAGATGGGTGCAGTCCTTGAGGCATGAAAATGCCTGTGCTTTGACCTCCAGCTTCCTGCTGAGCCAGAGATCCTGGAGGTTGTCAGCTCTGTCCCTGTGGAAGGTGGCTCAGCACATCCCATTCATGGTTCGGTTCCCTCCCTAATGAAAACATACACCCAGTGGAGCAGGTTTTCCTTAGGACAATGAGCAGCAGCCCAGCATCACCATCGGGGGCACCCTTCCTCTCCCCACCACCCCAAACACCCCATTCCTAGGTTGGGCCCAGATGCTCCTCTAAATAAGGTGGAGTGGATAAAGAATTTTGGCTTGAAGGGATGCCCAATAATTTGCCTACACTGGATTCCTTGGTGGATCTCACCTCCTCCACCTCCACCACCATGAACTTATCCATCCAAGTGTCTGGTTGGCATGTTGCCCTGAGGAGTCAGGGTATTGGAGTAAGAGAAAGATGTGAGCAACTCTGGGCACTGGGAATACAGACAGTTCCAAGAAAGAATGGAGTAAGGGGATGGGAAAGAAGTATATGGGGCTAGAGTGAGAGGGATCCCTATGCAGCCAAAAGGGACACGTCCACCAAGGGACAGGGCACCATGCTCCAGCAAGAGCATGGAAGAGGAGCCGGACTCCCTTCCCCCACTGAGCCTTGCTTCCCAGAGCAGGAGGTTGCTCTTGTCCTGATGCTGCGTTGGGCAGAGGGTTCCAGGCAGTGATACTGAGGGAAAGAAACAAGGACGGGATAGGATGTGGCCTTAGAGGTCTGAGCCTAGGTTCTCAGGCTGGGGGGACCTCAGACCAAGGCAGTGGTGGAGGTCAGGAAACAAGCCCCCTTGGGAGTGTCCACTCCAGAGTCCTGGAGTCACAGCTAGGTGCCAGCGTGTACCCGTCTGTCCTCTCAGCCTCCCCCAACCAGCTCTCACTGACTTTCTTCCCCTCCCTTCTCTGGCAGGAACTGGTGCCCTTTGCCATGATGTGCCCCCAGCTGCTGTCTGCTCAGGCACAGCCGGCATGACTGGGCTGTCACTGATGCAGCTGTTCACGTAAGTGTGAGGCATGGAAGAAGGTACCTGGATCCTGGGTGAAGAGAGGTGCTGGTGGAGAGGGAGCTCCAGAAAGTGCTGGTCACAGAGGGTGGGCCTGGGGCTCTGGAGTTGGCAACAACCTTTGTTCTCTTTGGCTGCTCTCAGCCCCTGAGTTGGTTCCCACTGAATCCATTCTGTCCAGGCCCTGCGAGGGTACATAGGGACCTTCTTCTCAAAGCCTTGGAAATGAATCAGGCAAGAGATGTGGCAGAAACTCCATAGCACTGGCCCTTCAGTCCTGACTCCAGTCCTGACTCAAACACTTGCTATTATGACTTTAGGCAAATCATCATGATGCTGTTAAAGTGCCACACTCAATACGGCAGCAAATGTGGAAAACTCAGCAGTGGCCACAGGACTGGAAAACGTCAGTTTTCATTCCAATCCCAAAGAAGGTCAATACCAAAGAATGTTCAAACTACACACAATTTCACTCATTTCACACACTGTCATGCTCAAAATCCTTCAAGCTAGGCTTCAATGGTATGTGAACTAAGAACTAGATGTACAAGCTGGATTTAGAAAAGGCAGAAGAACTGGACATCAAATTGCCAACATCTGTTGGATCATAGACAAAGCAAGAGAATTCCAGAAAAACATCTGCTTCATTGACTGTGTGGATCACAACCAAATGTGGAAAATTCTTAAAAAGATGAGAGTACCAGACCACCTGACCTGCCTTCTGAGATACCTGTATACAGGTCAAGAAACAGCAGTTACAACCAGACAAGGAACAATGGATTAGTTCAAAATTGGTCAAGGAGTATGTCAAGGCTGTATATTGTCACCCTACTTATTTAACTTATACACATAGTACATCATGAGAAATCCCAGGTTGGATAAAGCCCAAGCTAGAATCAAGATTGCCAAGAGAAATATCAATAACCTCAGATATGCAGAGGATACCACCCTAACTGCAAGGAAATCCAACCAGTCCATTCTGAAGGAGATCAGCCCTGGGATTTCTTTGGAAGGAATGATTTTAAAGCTGAAACTCCAGTACTCTGGCCACCTCATGCGAAGAGTTGACTCATTGGAAAAGATTCTGATGCTGGGAGGGATTGGGGGCAGGAAGAGAAGGGGACGACAGAGGATGAGATGGCTGGATGGCATCACTGACTCAATGGACGTGAGTCTGAGTGAACTCCGGAAGTTAGTGATGGACAGGGAGGCCTGGCGTGCTGCAATTCATGGGGTCGCAAAGAGTCGGACATGACTGAGCGACTGAACTGAACTGAACTGAATGGCAGAAAGCAAAGAGGAACTAAAGAACCTCTTGAAGAAGATGAAAAAGGAGAATGAAAGAGCTGGCTTAAAACTCAATATTCAAAAGACAAAGATCGTGGCATCTGGTCCCATCACTTCATAGCAAATAGTCAGGGGAAAAATGGGAACAGTGACAGAGTTTATTTTCTTGGGTTCCAAAATGACCTTGGACAGTAACTGCAGCTATGAAATTAAAAGACGTTTGCTCCTTAAAAGAAAAGCTATGACCAACCTAAACAGCATATTAAAAAGCAGAAACATCACTTTGCCAACAAAGGTCCATATAGTCAAAGCTATGGTTTTTCAGATGTCATGTTCAGATGTGAGAGTTAGACCATAAAGAAGGCTAAGCACTGAAGAACTGATACTTTCACACTGTGGTGTTGGAGAAGACTTTTGAGAGTCCCTTGAAAAGCAAGGAGATCAAACCAGTCAAACTTAAAGGAAATCAACCCTGAGTATTCACTGAAAGGGCTGACGCTGAAGCTGAAACTCCAATACTTTGGCCACATGATTCGAAGAGCTGACTCACTGGAAAAGACCCTGATGCTGGGAAAGATTGAGGGCAGGAGGAGAAGGGGATGACAGAGGATGAGATGGTTGGATGGCATCACTGACTCCATGGACATGAGTCTGAGTGAACTCCAAGAGATAGTGAAGAACAGGGAAGCCTGGCGTGCTGCAGTCCGTAAGGTTGCAAAGAGTCAGACACGACTTAGTGACTGAACAACAGATAGAATTGAATCCAGCAATGAACCAGAACCTGTGCCATCAACATCAGGCATGAGTGAAATTGTAGCTCGCCCTCCATCTCCTATTGCTGACAGTCCTTCAGCTCTACCATCTCCCATCTCCTCTCTCTCCTCCAGTCAGTAATCTTCTTGCCTGTTCCGTAAATGCCAGCGCCTGAGTGCCAGCTGTTTACTACTGTAGTTTTCAAGGTACTGTAGTTTAAGATAAAAAATGTTTTGTGTTTGTTTTTACATATTATTTGTGTGCAAAGTATTATAAACCTATTGCAGTACACTACTATATAGCCAGTTGTGTTAGCTGGGCTAACTTTGTTGGACTTAACGAGCAAACTGGACTTAAATGATCGTGCTCTCAGAACAGAAGGCATTCATATGTAGGAGAAAAGACAAAGAAAGAAAGTGAAGTCACTCAGTCGTGTCCAACTCTTTGCAACCCCATGGACTGTAGCCTACCAGGCTCCTCTGTCCATGGGATTTTCCAGACAAGAATACTGGAGTGGATTGCCATTTCAGACTTAGGGAAAACTGTAGAATGAAAGCTGTTTAGGTTCAGGGGGTTATTGTGATTATTTACATCTATTTGCAAGGAGAAAATAAGCCCACCTGAAACCATAAAGACCCTTGGGGTGCAGAATTGAAGTGCTAAGTTGCACCACCAGGACTGGACCCTCCAGGTGGCTGGCGGGGACCTGGCTAGTTGACCACACGCACTTTACAGGTCCCTTCTCGGTTTACGACTGTGAGGCCAGACTTAAGTGGTCACAAAATGTCTGGGTCTCCCTTTTCTCCACAGATAACCATGTTTGAAGGGTATCTTAGAGTTTACAAGGAGCCATTGTATATGTGAATCATTTTATTCATGGTCATACTAGTAAGCTGTGTTTTTTCATAATCTCTCTTTTCCAAATGAAAAAGAAGGCCAGCTTCCAAGATGGGGTGCCTGCTAAGTGGCACATTTGGGCTTTGAATGGGCCTTCAGCCCCATGGCTCCGCCTGTACTGCCCTGCTCCCCTTTCCAGGCCACTTCTGCTGTGCAGCCTTCATGGTGCCGAAAGAAGGAGGCCAGGCAGAGGGCAGAGAAGGAAGGGCACTCTCCCTGCATGGTTTCATAATTCCCTGCTTTCTAAAGCAGCCTGGGCATATCCCAGGGGACCAGACCAAGACTTTCAGGAGAGTGGGCCACTGCTGGCTCCTCCAACCTCAGGTCGCTAGGGTCTCTCTGTCTGTTGAGCCATCTCAGGGGTGAGCAGGCCAGTGAAGCAGGAGAAGGAGGAGTGGTGTTGTTGCGATGGTGTATAAGTCCTCCCAAGGCTGAGGTTCACCTTCTAACCCCAAGTCCCAACAAACGCCCCAGTGAACCCTGAAGCATGGCTCACCACACATTTCAGTGGTCAAACATTTCCAACAAGGATGCTCTGACTGCAGATGAGACGTGAGTGGAGAGATACACTGCCCTCTGGTGTCAATCAGGGTCATTACTGCCAGGCCTGTAAAAGAAACGCTGTATATATGTAGGATATGTATGTATGTGTTAGTCGCTCAGTTGTGTCAGATTCTGCGACCCTACGGACTGTAGCCCGCCAGGCTCCTCTGTCCATGGACTTTTCCAGGCAAGAATACTGGAGGGGGTTGCCATGCCCTCCTGCAGGAGATCTTCCCAACCCAGGGATCGAACCCAGGTCTCCTGCATTGCAGGCACATTCTTTACCATCTGAGCCATCAGGGAAACCCATATGGGGAAGTGGTTACTTTTATTAAGTGCCTGCTGTGTGCCAGGCACTGTGTATAAAGCTGCAGGATAGGATAGAGTATAACATGCAACTCCTGACCCCAGAGGACTCATAATTTAGTGCAGGAGTCACGATGTTCCCACACGAAAGTTGACAAGCACTACACCAAGACAGGATCTGAAAAGTGGCTCATGGAAAGGCATTACGGTAGAAGTGCAGAAAGAGAGATTGCTTCACGATGAGGCAGCTGGGGAAGGCTTCTCAGAGCCCTGAAGGATGGGCAGAACTGAAACAGATGGAGAAGGTGAGAGATTATGGTCTCCCCTTCTGAAACCCTTCAGGAGCCCCCATTGTCTCCATAAGCATTAAATCCCATGTCCTTGCCTGCTTTGCAGCCTCTCCTGCTTCATGCCTACCCCAGCCTTCCTGGATCCTCACAGTTCCTGAGAACTGTATGTTGCCTCTGTGTTCTTTCACACTCCTGGACTGTGCATTCCACCCTCTGCACTTTGTCTGCTGGACAAGCCCCCACACCGCTTTTAGAACTCTGCTCATGGAACATAACATGTTCTCTGGAACTTTTCCCCAAGTAGGTAGCAGCCCCTGCTCTGTGTTCTCACAGCCCCTGGTCTGTGCATCTTTGGTTCATAAGGTTTATTAAGTGTCTTTCCATCACTAGGCAATACGTGTCTTAAGAACTGGGACTATCTGATGGAGGATTCCCGAGGCGGGGGAGGGCGGACAATGGGCAGTGAGAAGGGAAAAACAAATTGGTGGTGAGCACGCAGGGAAGTCGGGGAGGGAAAAGCCACTGAAGCTCAGTCTAAATCAAGTCTGCACCCAGATAAATGTGTCCTGAAGGCAGCGCGGGGCCAGAAAGGCTCTGCAGTAAGAGGGGTGCAGGGGCATGGTGAAGGGCTGACTGTAGGTGATGTGAAGACAAAACCAGTGAAATCCTTTAGGAACCCATCACACCAGTGCAGGTATGCAGCATACAGTCATAATTGGTGTGAAGAATCGAAGACTGGAAGAAGCCGAACAACTGGAGGATTTGAAAGCCTGGCCAGGGACTTCCCTGGTAGTCTGGTGGTTAAGAATCCAATGCAGGGGACACAGGTTCCATCCCTGGCCCAGGAAGATCCCGCACACCACGGAGCAGCTAAGCTTGTGCGCCACGACTACTGAGCTGACTTGTGTGCCTGGAGCCCACGCTGGGCAGTGAGAAGCCATGGCAGCAAAGGCATGTCACCGCAACAAAGACGAGTCTTCACTCACCACAACTAGAGGGAGCCGTGTGCAGCAACGAAGAGCGTCTAACGTTTACTTTAAACATAATGCTTATTTATCAGCAAATAAACATTTTAGAAGAAGAAACTCTGGGCACCTAGGGGAATGCGCCATAGCCTTGTCAAACTCCAACGTGCAGATAATCACCTGGGGCCTTGTTAAAACACACGTTCTGACTCCTTCGGCTGGTGGAGGGGCCTGAGATGCTATGTATCTAACCAGCTCCCAGGTGGTGCCTGGACTGGTCCACAGACCACCCCGTGAGCATCTTTGAGTGAGTTAGAAGCAGTGCCGGGTCCATGCCGGGCTCCAGGAGCACAATGGTGAGGAGCAGATGGTGTCTCTGGGTGAGGAAAGGCACCCCTTCCCCAGGTGGACACAGTGGGGCACACGGCTTCCTGAGCAGCTGGTGTTCCAGCCCCTGCTTGCCCTTTGAGAGAGAGACGACCTGTAAAACCCTCTGTGGCAGGAGAACCGGTAACTCAGAGGTCGGCAGAGGTGGGGGAGCCCGCTGGAAGACAGGGTAATGACTTGGCCTGTCACAACCGGGCTCAAGCTGCAAGCTGGGGACTCCGATCTGGGGCCAGTGGGCCCACTGATGACAGAGCCGGGTGAGGTGAGGTGGAACCCAGCGACTAATCTAACCCTTGGGGCCTTTTTCAGGATGACACTCTTCTAACACATTTCCATTTCTTTTGTTGTCTTGCAGGTCACCGTTCCCTTTATGAACGTAAGTGCTTGCGGTCCTCAAGATGCCAAGTCTCCTCCCACCCTCCTGCTTCATTGGCAGAGTCAGCCTTGGCCCCTGTGTGCCTGGGGTGGGGGGGTCGAGAATCTTTGTTCAGTGACCTGAAAGGGGAGTCAGCCGTCAGACAGCCTCACTTCTGGAGCATGCCTCTGCCCCACCCAGCCCCCCTTAGCAGAACCTGTCTCCCCAGCCTCCCTTAGCAGGACCCGTCTCCCCAGCCTTGCCCCAACCTTCCAGGAGCCAGAATGTGCCTGCCAGCTCCCTCTGACCTCACCTTGCCCTTGTTTCCTGTATAAGTTGGAAAGAGAGAACAGATGCCACCCGAATGAGTGTGGTTTGTACCCAGGTCAGAACCAAATGGAACTTCTGAGGCTCAGACCCTGTGCCTTCCACCTACATCAAGGGCTCGGGGACCATGGGTGTTTGTGCCCTGGAGCCTGGCCTTTGGGGGTGAACCAGGCTGGGTGGACTCAGCCAGATCAAGTAGAGCCTCAGCTTCGTGAGTAAAGCAGAGATAATTAACGACTACCTCGAAAGGTGATTTTGAAGATTAACTGAGATAACCAGGGGCGAGCTCAACACAGTGCCTCACACAGGCTAAGCCCTCAGAAACAGAAGCTATTTATTCTCCGTGTCTTGGTCCTATGGGGTGGGGGGCCTGGGGAAGGACCAAGGTAGGGGGTTGACCATGATATGAGGAGAGGGGAGAGGAGAATTAAAGCAGAAAGACAGCAAGAACTTTTGAAACTAGAGGGAAACAGGGAGCAGAATTACACCCCAGTCAGCTCTCCACCACCTCTCTTCCCACCCACAGCTGTGAGTCCCAGGATAGGCTGGCCTGGCTGCTGTGTCTGCAGGAAGCTCCTGGAGTCCCACCCCCAGGGCCCTCCCTGCTCTCAGGTGCCCCCCTCCCCGCCACGCCTCCAGCTGAGAAAGGTCAGCTTGCCCTCACCTCTCCCCACGCGTCTTTGCAGAGTTTGATGGGGCGCCGGGCGGATGACAGCGGGAACAGTTGTGATCACTGGCGGAATCCTAGCTACGGTCATCCTCCTCTGCATCATTGCCGTCCTGTGCTACTGTAGGCTCCAGGTCAGTGCCCGGGGCCCGGGGCCCGGGGCCACAGGCTGCCAGCAAACCATTTCCCCAGCGTGGAGGCGACAAAGCCCCAAGCCTAGAAAGAGGGAGGCTTATGTTGAGGGAGCTGGACCTTGCGGGGTGGTCAGAAGGGAGCTTTCCCTCAGCCTGCATGCTCTGGGCACCCGAGCAAGTGAGCTGGGAAAGCACCAGGTCCTTGTGTGATGTCTCCTGGAGATCTGAGATTTCAGGATTAGCGGGAAGGACCCTTGTGGGGAGACTGAAAGCAGCTCCCAGCACCCCAGCCTGGGCTCAGTGGAATCTGTATGTCCCTCCCTCTCTGCCTCCCCGCCTCTCTCAGCCACGTGCGTGCTAAGTCGCTCAGTCAGATCCGACTCTTTGCGACCCCATGGACTGTAGCCCGCCAGGCGCCTCTGTCCATGGGATTCTCCAGGCAAGAATACTGGAGTGGGTTGCCATTTCCTTCTCCAAGAGATCTTTCCCACCTAGCAATCGAACCCACATCTCTTAAGTCTCCTGCATTGACAGGTGGGTTCGTTACCCCTAACGCCACCTGGGAAGCCTCTCAACAGCCACCTGGAGTTAATACACAAGAAGAAGGTGGAGGAAGCGAGAACTGATCTTGCGGGGCCGGGAGGACTTCCCTGTGGACCGTGGGCGCCTGGTGTTGACTTGTGTCTCCAGGGTTGACCAAGGGCCCCGTGCGGGGTCCTCGGCGGAGCAGGGGCGTGGGTGTCTGCGCATACCCAGAGGGGGGCACCCCACCCTCAGGCAGCTCTCCCCTCTCTCCCCTCAGTATTACTGCTGCAAGAAGAGCAGAGCGGAGGATGCAGACGAGGAGGAGGAGGAGGAGCATGACCTACCCACACACCCCAGAGGCCCCACCTGCAATGCCTGCAGCTCCCAGGCCCTGGATGGCCGAGGCAGCCTGGCGCCTGTCCCCAGCGAGCCCTGCGGCCAGCCGTGCAGGGTGGCGGCTGGCCACTGCACCGCCTGCTCCCCATACACCTCCCCTTTTTACATACGGACGGCTGACATGGTGCCCAATGGGGGTGGAGGCGAGAGGCTCTCCTTTGCTCCCACCTACTACAAGGAGGGGGGACCCCCATCTCTCCAAGTGGCAGCACCCCAGAGTTACCCGGTGACGTGGCCAGGCTCTGGGCGCGAGACCTTCACCAATCCAAGGGCTATTAGTACAGACGTGTAACCCCTTTCACCCCTGACCCCCCCAACACATACTAACACTGCTGCCCCCCACCCCCAGGATCATCAATGGGGACAGCGGACGACCTCTCCCACAGCCTGCAAGGACCTTCTCAGTTTTTCTGGCTCTCCTTGCCCCACAGCAGAAGGCTCACCCGGATTCAGGGTGTCGAGGGCATTGAGAACCAGGGCAGGGGCTGGCCCCACGGCCCAGAGGAAGGGGGCCTGACAGGTCGTGTTGGCAGCCTGGCTGGCTTCTCTGCTGGGACTTTCCTCCGGCCAGGCCAGCGTGGCCACTGCCCTCGCGCTTCCCTCCATCCCCTGGCTTTGCCAGACTCTGAGGAGACGAGCAGGAGCACCAGGAGAAGCTGAGCAATGGCTCCGGAGGTCTCCAGAGCCCTTGGGGGATGAAAGGAGAAAGTGGGGGACGAGGGCAAGGGGAGAGGCCAGACCTGAGGCCCTGGCAGAACTCGAGAAGGGTGGGGAAGGATTGAAGGGCTTTTTCAGGACTTGCTTGCCGCAATGAATCCAAGAGCTAGTTCACCATCTCGTTTTGTACTTCAGCTTCCTAGAGACTGTAGTCCCTGTAGCTGTTCCAACACAGATGTTACTTCCTGAACATGCTTGTATTTGCCCCCATCCTCACGGAACATAGCAACTTTAAAGGCTTTAAAGGCCCCGGCATAAGGTTATTTGCAGGGAATGCACCCAACATGGACGCCTAGCCTTGTCTCCCCACAAATCCTCTTTCTCTGCCTTGGAAACCAGCTATCCCGGCTGTTGAAACTTTTCCAAGTTTCGTTACTAGAGTTTGAGTAGCTTAGCAAAGGAGAGCCTGCCGATGGTGTCTGGGGCCCTGGTCTGCCACGCTGAGTGTGGTGCCTCAGTGCGGCCCGGCAAGGACCTGTGCATTCCCAGGTGTGTACACACACACATCCTTCACCACCAAGTGTGTACACACAGGCCTGTCACCACCTGGTGTGTGCACACACTCACACACACCATCACCACCAGCGCTCACCAGGGCTCTGCCACCTTCAGGAACCGCAGAGCAGAAGAGTGATGTGCCAGCTAGAAAGAAAGTCCGCCTCCAGACAGCAGGAGTGACAGGTGATCAGGGTGGTGGCCACGGCAGCCAGCTGATGGGTACAGGAAGCGCCTGCGGAGTCTCCTGTGAAACGATGCTGCCGCGTGGAAGCCCCTCCAGAGACCCGGTATCCTACCTGGGCATCCAGCTGTGAGGCCGCAGACCAGCACCCCGTCTCCACCAGCGACTACAGCGCTGGCTCCGAGGATGGGGGCAGATTTGACCTGGCAATCAGATTCCACGCTGGCCACCCTCCCTCTGCTGACCCAACCCTCAGTCTCTGAACGAGGGCCTGTTTATTGCTGGGTCGCTCCGGCCCCAAGTCCAGATCCCAGATATAACTCAGCTGTGGCCTTATGCTGTTTGTGTGGCTGCAGCTGATGAGTGGCCCAGTTGATGTAAGGGGTGGCTGCCCACCCCCTCCTAAGGGCATTAGTAACCCCCAGCCTCTCTCGAGTCATTGCAGTGTGTGGGACAAGAAGGGAGCAGGCCCCTTGGCTGATTTTTTGCTAAATTTTGATTTTTGCATCTGAGAAAGGGCGGGTGCAGCTGCGGGAGGGGTGAAGGGGAAGAGAATTCACCATACCTTTGCATCCCTCTGGGCACTTCTCACCTGGCATCTCAATCTGGAATCGAGGCTAACTGGGTTGAGAACCAGAGGACATGGGGTCTGGTCACATTGGGTTACTCTGGGTCCTCTGAGGACCGGTCCCTTATCTCCTCTGAGACCCCATTTCCTCCAGGGAAATGGGGCTCACCCAGATAGACTCTGAGGGCACTTTAGTGCTCCAGGAAACCAGACCTCTCTCTCTCGCTCCAGTGCTGGCAGGGGGCTGGATACACTTTCCAACTGCCTGATCTAGTGTGCACAGATGCATGTTGATGGACCCAAAACCGCAGTACATCGCAGGGTTAGCTGGCAAAACAATTTTAACATCAGAAAAAAGCCAGCATGTTTGACCCTTGTACTGGGTGACTTCAAGTTCTCTGCTACTAGGAAGCAGCTTCCAGTGGGGGTAATCAGCTCTGTCTCTGAGAGCCCAGAGGGACCAGCTTAGGGACAATGGCTTTTGCATCCCCATACCCATCCTACTGCCAGCCCTTCCTGGGCTAAGCACACCCGCTGATGTGAGCTGCTGGGCCTGGCCACCCTAGCTGCCTCCTGATGGCCAGCCCCAGTGCCCTGCTGCCCTGGGATTCCACAGTCGCACAACCACATCAGGGGCTATCCCTCCTCATCCCCAAAATTCCAGTACCTCCCACCTTCAGAGAAGTCAAGACCCAGTCAACTCTTAACGTGCTTCTTGGCCCTCATCCTTTGAGATCCTGGAGTGAAAAGCATCTTCGTACAGTCTCTCCCTCCTCCAGAGCTTCCCCAGCCTCAATCAACTCACAAGTCAACATCTGAGTTTGGGGCCTCGGATAGATGGTGGCCATGGCTCCCCCTGCCCCGACCGCCCCACGCTGCTCCCGGCACAGCCTCGAGGTTGCCCGCTGGCTTCCCAGCAGCTGCGAGGACCTTGCCCGTGGAAAAGGAAGCTCACCCCACTCCACTGCACTGTACTTTTTAGCCGCCGAGTCTGTGCTCTGGGACACTGGACACTTTTCAAACTGCACCCTAAAGAGGAAGCAGAGAGGCAGGGACCCCCTGCTCTCGCCAAATTTTCTCTCCACTTCACTGCTCCCGCTACAGAGTTCTTGCCCTGCATCTTTGATAACTTGGAGTCACAACCAAGCAAATGTCCAAAATAAAGGAGAAATTTGAAATAGAAACCCCCGCAGGGTCTGCCGTGCTTTACCAGGGGGGAGAAGCAGTGGGGCACGGATTGAAGAGTGAATGCCCCCTTCTCAGTGCCCAGAGTGTCCTTTCTCCGCACTGAGATCTGCCAGCTTCCTCTGCCTTCCAGCTTCCCTCTGCCGTGACCCCCGCCACCCCCCATCCCTTTTCTTGCCTCAATCAGAGCTCAATTCCAGGAGGGATGTGTCATGTGTTGGGAAGGGGATTGAAGCATAGCTGCTGCTGCCCCCTGAGGTGGAAGGAGCCTGAGGTGGGGAATCTTCCTGGGGAACAGCCTGCCCCCCAGGCCTCGCTGTCCAGGCCCCGGTGTTCCCCCTGTAGTTTGCCTTAAGTCCCCAACTCAGGCCTGGGGAGACCCTGACAGGCTGAGGAGGGAAGGCCAGAGAGTCTGGGGACCCGCTCCTGAGCTCAGCAGGGATGGTGATATCAGAAGAGATGTGCGGTGAGGACCAGAGAACCAGGGTGGAGGTTCTGAGCAAAGGGAAGTGTTCTGGGAGGATGAGGGTGGAGCTGGAGCTGCGCACGTGCCTGTGAACGTGTGCGAGAGGGAAAAAGAGAGACACCCACACCTTGTCTCAGGACCACACAGCCCGCGGGGCGGCAGGCAGCCTGGCCCCTGGAGTCAGGGTGCTCCACCCCGGCAGGCCTTTGACCCTCAGCCAGGGGGCAGTTGGCTACAGCTCTGTCACCAGCTGTCCCCTGGGAACAAAAAACCTGAGGCAAATTTCTCATCACTGCACCCACCCCAGGCTTGAGCACCTCCTCCACTCCCTACAGAACAGCCACACACACCCTCGCCCACCCCCCACCTCTCCCCAGCACCTCAGGCCACGGAGTGGACTTTTCTGCGTCTCAGTTTCCTCATCCATAAAGCTGAGCTTGTGATGCCTACCTTATTCCATTGCTTTGAAAATTCCATTGCTTTGCGTGAGCTCGGCATGCACGGTAGCCATTGCCATTAGAAGGATTTGGTGGGGACTAAACTGGAGCTGTGGAGGCAGCTGGGATCTCTCAGACATAGGGGTGAGAGGCTCCTCTGGGCTCATTTTCATCCCTGCTCCCCTCCAAGCTCCTGAAGCCTCTCCTCCATCGCCACCTCTCTCTGTCTCTTCCAGACACTGCTGGGTCATCTTTCTGCCCATCACCGCCTCTCCCTTCATTTGGAACTTCCCTTCCCAAACTGCCTGTGACTCTCGGAGGGACCCAGGGTCCCATCAACCTGTGCTGTGCTGCGCTTAGTCACTCAGTCGTGTCCAACTCTGCAACCCCATGGAATGTAGCCCCAGGCTCCTCTGTCCATGGGGATTCTCTGGGCAAGAATAGTGGAGTGGGTTGCCATGCCCTCCTCCAGGGACTCTTCCCAACCCAGGGATCAAACCCAGTCTTCCCACATTGCAGGCAGATTCTTTACTGCCTGAGCCACCACCAGGGAAGCCTAAGAATACTGGAGTAGGTAGCCTATTCCTTCTCCAGGGGAACTTCCAGACCCAGGAATCGAACTGGGCTCTTCTACATTGCAGGAGGATTCTTTACCAGCTGAGCTACCTGGGAAGCCCTGATCAACCTAGGACTGCCTTTTGACCTCACATTTGCCTCAGTAAACTATACAAATAAGGGAGAGAATATTCATACATACAAGAGTTCAGCTCTCAGCTGAGTTCTGTGCTTATTTCACTGGCTTTCAAGTTCAAGGCTTGGGTTCAAAAGTCAAGTCAGAAGGGGTCCTAGGGGACCCCTCCAGCCCTTCCTCTTGAGCCTGGACTCCCCAAATTGTCCATCCCTGGCCCTGCTGAGTCTCACCCAGAACCTGCTAGACATCCTGGCTTTTCTGTCGAGGTGTGGACGAAGGCCTCTAGGTGTTGGTGGAGAGGTGAGAGTGGAAGAAAGAGTAGAGGGAGGAAGTCCCAACATCTGGCTGGGAGGGACAGGAATGCGCTTCTGTAGGACACCATCTGCATTGTCACAGAGTTGGGAAACCACAGGAGAATGGGACCTGCCCCACCCTATTGCCTCTCGCAGCGGGCTCTATAGGACCCACCTCCACTCAGCTCTGAGTCCCCTTCCTTGTGTTCTGCCTAAACCCACAGAGAACAAAGGGAAATGATGGCTGAGCTCTACAACATAACCCACAGGTCACGAAAGACTCTATTTCCCTGGCTAACTATCATATCATCATTTCTAATCCCTCCTATCTGGAGGGTGGGTGGAGGAGAATTCCTAAGAAAGAAAATCAAAGTCCTCTTTCTCTAGTTAGCTTCCAAAAGGGTAAGCCGACTCTGCAGCCCTGCTGTGCTCCTGTGCATCTGTTTTTGTCATAACACTTGAAGTGTGACTTTAGGTAAATTTGTCATGTAATTCTAAGTTATTTGGGGAAATGTATCCACGGACTTGTTTCCACTTCAAAATGAGCTGAGGCGGCTTGACTGGCACTAGGAGACTGAGAGCTGGGAAATAAGACTCTGGGACCTAACTCTACTAGTTCTGTAAAAGAGCCTCAAACCATTCCCATGTCCCGCTTCCACATGCATCCTTAGAGGGGGGTGGCCAACCAGACCCAGACAGCCACCAAGCACCACCCACCCACCTCCTGCCCTACCTGCCTGCATCCCTCCTCACTGTCTTGCTGTGGATGCAAGTGGGAAAAGGCTTCATCAGTCCAGATCATATTGCTTCTGCCTTTCCTCCCTTTCCCTTTGCTTCAGTTCAGTTCAGTCATTCAGTNAGGAGAATTCCTAAGAAAGAAAATCAAAGTCCTCTTTCTCTAGTTAGCTTCCAAAAGGGTAAGCCGACTCTGCAGCCCTGCTGTGCTCCTGTGCATCTGTTTTTGTCATAACACTTGAAGTGTGACTTTAGGTAAATTTGTCATGTAATTCTAAGTTATTTGGGGAAATGTATCCACGGACTTGTTTCCACTTCAAAATGAGCTGAGGCGGCTTGACTGGCACTAGGAGACTGAGAGCTGGGAAATAAGACTCTGGGACCTAACTCTACTAGTTCTGTAAAAGAGCCTCAAACCATTCCCATGTCCCGCTTCCACATGCATCCTTAGAGGGGGGTGGCCAACCAGACCCAGACAGCCACCAAGCACCACCCACCCACCTCCTGCCCTACCTGCCTGCATCCCTCCTCACTGTCTTGCTGTGGATGCAAGTGGGAAAAGGCTTCATCAGTCCAGATCATATTGCTTCTGCCTTTCCTCCCTTTCCCTTTGCTTCAGTTCAGTTCAGTCATTCAGTCGTGTCTGACTTTTTGCAACCCCATGGACTGCAGCATGCCAGGCTTTCATGTCTATCACCAACTCCTGGAGCTTGCTCAAACTCATGTCCATTGGGTTGGTGATGCCATCCAACCATCTCATCCTTTGTCATCCCCTTCACCTGCCTTCAGTCTTTCCCAGCATC
>SJYX01016211.1:0-16616 GCA_006410675.1 Oreotragus oreotragus
AGACTGTTTCCCACTAAACCTAACAAAGCTGAAAGTTTTCTAGTCAAAACTTTCAGAAACTTGAATTGGCGCTAAGCCAAGAGGATACCAAGCTCATAAATGTATCTCTAAGTGCCTTCGTCAGCCATCCAGTAGCTGAAGAAAGGATGTTTGATGCAAACGCTTCCCAAAAAGGGTTTTTCTAAAACATTTCCTGGAATGATCATGACCTGCATTCTTCAGGAAGAAATCTATATTTGCAAACTTAGTATTAATACCTCAGAAAGTTTTAAAGGAAATTCATTCTTTGAGACAGTAGTTTAAGACATCAGTAGTGAGAGTAAGTTCAAAGTAAATATAAACTCCAATCTCTGGACCCAAAAACATGGTATCTTCATCTCTTAAGAGGTTTATCTCATACATTCTCAACAAAATGTCACACACATCAAAAATAAATACATAAATATATCCAAAAAGCTGATATACCTTTTCATCTTCCCATTGAAAAAAATTACAGTCTTTTCTATCTCTACAAGCTGAACAGGCATAAAACCTCCGTGTTTCTTCTTTCCCTTGGTTCACCTTTACAAACAGAAGAGTAGGTCCTAGTTCCATAATAAGAAAAAACATGTCAAACAGTCATCGATATCAAGTTTCTGGTTTTCACCGACCTTAAAATGTTTTAGTTTTAATGCATAGGGTGTCATAATTAAATGCAATACTTCGATAACTTTTTTTTTTTAACCGAAAGTCACAACATTCAGGCACTGACTACTTAGGAAATATATTTTGAAAACCAGTCTCTCTAGAAAGAAAATGCTAGTGTCAATACAGTTGCAGTCCACATGGTGAGCCATCTAGGTCCTGACACAAGAGTTCGAACAACTGAGCACTTTGTTACCTCGGCTCAGTTACCTTTTCAGTGAAACTCAGCTTTTAGATTTGGACACACTCTCTCTCCGCGAGTTAGCGAAAAACTGGGTCTGGTTTCTAAGCAAGAATTCATGATTTCGCGCCTCCCTGACTTTTTTTTTTAACTAAAAATAAAGCAAATCAACAAATGAAATATCCAAGTACTTCGCAATGGGAACTACTCAATAACATACATCCTGTGTGCCTAGCCTCTGCCTCGTCCCTTCAAAAAAGCTGTAACCGCGATGGAGCCTAAATCACAACAGGAAGGCTTCTTTGAAGGTTTCTTAAGTAAGTGGAAAAACACAACTTCCCGAGAAAGGAGCGTCTTCTAGAACCACACTCACTGGGAGAGAGAAGCAGATAAAATTCCGGAGCCCTAAATGCCCCAGGCGCCCTCAGGCTAACCACAGCCAGGCTGAGCCCAGACGCGGACCCACCGTGAGGGCACAGCGGGGCGGGGGTGGCGGGATCAGAAGAAAGCACCACCTCGACTCCCGAGTATCCCTGGCGACCCGAGCTCCCCTCTGCCTCCAAGGTTCCAAGCCGGTCCCTGGAGGTCGCCATCTTCCCACCGCCGTCCCGAAAGCCTCAGTCCGGACCAACGAGGCTGAGAAAGAGGGCCGCTTGGACCTGCAGCCGCTTTAGAGCGCCCTCACGCGGCTAGGAGGAACTTCGGCCGCTGGAGCGGAGGTCATGCCCCTAAACCCCTAAACCTTGCTAGTTCAGTTCAGTTGCTCAGTCGTGTCCGACTCTTTGCGACCACATGAATCGCAGGTCCCTCTTTCCTGGGAGTGAGTGGGAGACGGGATGGATTGACAGGCAACTTGTTGGACCCTGTGCAGTAAGCTCACCTATTTTCTGCCTCAGCCTTAGTACCTTAAGATCCGTGAGTACCCTCCTTGCGTAAGAACATAGCCAGGAGATGAAATGACTCTTGGGCTTCCCCTGAGGCTCAGCTGGTAAAGAATCGCCTGAAATGGCGGAGACTTGGGTTCTGTCCCTGGATTGCGAAAATCGCCTGGAGAAGGGAAAGGCTACCCATTCCAGTATCCTGGCCTTGAGAATTCCACAGACCATATAGTCCATATAGTCCATGAGGTCGTAAAGAGACAGACACGACTGAACGACTTTCACCCTTACACTCTGTGAAGGTTATGACAACAGATGACTCTTAGCAGTGCAGCAAAGATTTGACCTGGTTAAAAGTCCAAAAGGCAACATAACCACCACCACCAGCCACTACTGATAAAAATAGCTGAAGACTCAACTTAGTAAAGATGTCAGTTATACCCATATTTACAGCATATCTTTGTCAGATGTTTATAGATTTGGACAATATTATTCTGAAATTCATAAGGATGGGTGAGAAAACTACAATAGCCTAAACAATTTTGAAAAATAATAAAGTAGGAGAAATTAGTTTACCCAATTTCAAGACTTATTATGTAACTGCAGTAACACATGAATGGTTGTAGATGAAACAGTCAATATCTATAGTATGTAATATACACTATATATACACAGAGCTCCACCCATCAACAGAAAATTAAAGATTTACTGAGCATGGCCCCACCCATCAGAATAAGACCCAGTTTCCCCCTCAGTCAGTCTATCCCATCAGGAAGCTTCCATAAGCCTCTTATCCTTCTCTATCAGTGGACAGAGAGACTGAAAACCACAATCACAGAAAACTAATCAAATTGATCACATGCACCACAGCCTTGTCTAACTCAATGAAACTATGATTCTTGTTGTGTAGGGCTAACCAAGATGGGCGGATCATGGTAGAGAGTTCTGGCAAAATGTGGTCCACTGGAGAAGGGAAAGGCAAACCACTTCAGTATTCTTGCCTTGAGAACCCCATGAACACTATGAAAAGGCAGAAAGATAGGACACTGAGAGATGAACGCCCCAGGTCAGTAGGTGCCCAATATGCTACTGGAGATCAGTGGAGAAATAGCTCCAGAAAGAATGAAGGGACAGAGGCAAAGCAAAAACAACACCCAGTTGTGGAGGTAACTGGTAGTGGAAGTAAGGTCCAATGCTATAAAGAGCAATATTGCATAGGAACCTGGAATGTCAGGTCCATGAATCAAGGCAAATTGGAAGTGGTCAAACAAGAGATGGCAAGGGTGAACGTCGACATTCTAGGAATCAGCGAACTAAAATGGACTGGAATGGGTGAATTTAACTCAGATGACCATTATATCTACTACTGCGGGCAGGAATCCCTCAGAAGAAATGGAGTAGCCATCATGGTCAACAAAAGAGTCCGAAATGCAGTACTTGGATGCAATCTCAAAAACGACAGAATGATCTCTGTTCGTTTCCAAGGCAAACCATTCAATATCACAGTTATCCAAGTCTATGCCCCAACCAGTAATGCTGAAGAAGCTGAAGTTGAACGGTTTTATGAAGACCTACAAGACCTTTTAGAACTAACACCCAAAAAAGATGTCCTTTTCATTATAGGGGACTGGAATGCAAAAGTAGGAAGTCAAGAAACACCTGGAGTAACAGGCAAATTTGGCCTTGGAATGCGGAATGAAGCAGGGCAAAGACTAATAGAGTTTTGCCAAGAAAATGCACTGGTCATAGCAAACACCCTCTTCCAACAACACAAGAGAAGACTCTACACATGGACATCACCAGATGGTAGACACCGAAATCAGATTGAAGATATTCTTTGCAGCCAAAGATGGAGAAGCTCTATCCAGTCAGCAAAAACAAGACGGGGAGCTGACTGTGACTCAGATCATGAACTCCTTATTGCCAAATTCAGACTAAAGTTGAAGAAAGTAGGGAAAACCACTAGACCATTCAGGTATAACCTAAATCAAATCCCTTATGATTATACAGGGAAAGTGAGAAGTAGATTTAAGGGACTAGATCTGCTAGACAGAGTGCCTGATGAACTATGGATGGAGGTTCAAGACATTGTACAGGAGACAGGGAGCAAGACCATCCCTCCAAAAAAAAGAAATGCAAAAAAGCAAAATGGCTATCTGGGAGGCCTTACAAATAGCTGTGAAAAGAAGAGAAGCAAAAAGCAAAGGAGAACAGGAAAGATATACCCATTTGAATGCAGAGTTCCAAAGAATAGCAAGGAAAGAAAAGAAAGTCTTCCTCAGTGAGCATTGCAAAGAAATAGAGGAAAACAATAAAACATGAAAGACTAGAGATCTGTTCAAGAAAATTCAAGATACCAAGGGAACAGTTCATCCAAAGATGGGCTCAATAAAGGACAAAAATGGAATGGACCTAACAGAAGCAGAAGATATTAAGAAGAGGTGGCAAGAATACACAGAAGAAATATACAGAAAAGATCTTCATGACCCAGATAACCATGATGGTGTGATCACTCACCTAGAGCCAGACATCCTGGAATGTGAAGTCAAGTGGGCCTTAGGAAGCATCACTATGAACAAAGCTAGTGGAGGTGATGGAATTCCAATTGAGCTATTTCAAATCCTGGAAAATGATGCTGTGAAAGTGCTGCATTCAATATGCTAGCAAATTTGGAAAACTCAGCAGTGGTCACAGGATTGGAAAAAGGTCAGTTTTCATTCCAATCCCAAAGAAAGGTAATGCTAAAGAATGTCCAAACTACCACACAATTCACTTGTCTCACATGCTAGTAAAGAAATGCTCAAAATTCTCCAAGCCAGGCATCAACAGTACATGAACCATCAAATTCCAGATGTTCAGGCTGGTTTTAGAGAAGGTAGAGGAACCAGAGATCAAATTGCCAACATCCATTGGGTCATCAGAAAAGCAAGAGAGCTCCAGAAATACATCTATTCCTGCTTTCTCCTTTATTGACTATGCCAAAGCCTTCAACTGTGTGGATCACAACAAACTGTGGAAAGTTCTTCAAGAGATGGGAATACCTGACCACCTGACCTGCCTCTTGAGAAATCTGTATGCAGGTCAGGAAGCAACAGATAGAACTGGACATGGAACAACAGACTAGTTCCAAATAGGAAAAGGCATACATCAAGTCTGTATATTGTCACCCTGCTTATTTATCTTATATGCAGAGTACATCATGAGAAACGCTGGGCTGGAGGAAGCACAAGCTGGAATCAAGACTGCTGGGAGAAATATCAATACCCTCAGATATGCAGATGATACCATGCTTACGGCAGAAAGCGAAGAACTAAAGAGCCTCTTGATGAAACTGAAAGAGGAAAGTGAAAAAGTTGTCTTAAAGCTCAACATTCAGAATACAAAGATCATGGCATCCAGTCCCTTCACTTCATGGCAAGTAGATGGAGAAACAGTGGAAACAGTGACAGATTTTATTTTGGGGGGCTCCAAAATCACTGCAGATGGTGATTGCAGCCATGAAATTAAAAGACACTTACTCCTTGGAAGAAAAGTTATGACCAACCTAAACAGCATATTAAAAAGCAGAAACATTACTTTGCCAACACAGGTTCATCTAGTCAAAGCTATGTTTTTTCCAGTAGCCATATACGGATGTGAGAGTTGGACTATAAAGAAAGCTACGTGCCAAAGAATTGATGCTTTTGAACTGTGGTATTGGAGAAGACTCTTAAGAGTCCTTGGACTGCAAGGAGATCCAACCAGTCCATCCAAAAGGAAATCTGTCCTGAATATTCATTGGAAGGACTAATGTTGAAGCCGATACTCCAATACTTTGGCCACATGATGGGAAGAACGGATTCATTGGAAAAGACCCTGATGCTGTGGAAGACTGAAGGCGGGAGGACAAGGGGACAACAGAGGATGAGATGGTTGGATGGCATCACCAATTCAATGGACATGAGTTTTAGTAAACTCCAGGAGTTTGTGACGGAAAGTGAGGCCTGGCATGTTGCAGTCCATGGGGTCGCAGAGAGTCGGACGCAACTGAGCGACTGAACTAAACTGATAGTATGTAAAAAAAAAAAAAAAAAAAAAGATGCTACTCATACATATTTAGACTCACTCATTTAACACTAACGTATATTAATTTAGAAATACTGGTCTTTTCCTGCACTTTTTATGGCATAGTTTCACTCAGATCTTCACCTGTAGCATCTGGTCTTTGACATAACAATGCCCCTTGTCAAGTTCTCAGCATGGATTTCTGGAGCACATTATCTGCACTGCTATATCTCCAGTTAGGAAACTTTCAGGACCTGCTGTTGATGGTACTTTTGGATATATCTCAAGCTGTAATTATTCATTCACATTAGCAGTAACACCTCTGTTTTTTAAGTTTTGGCTTATAGGTACATATCTATAATCTTTAAAAGGCTTGTTTGCAAAATTTGCAATTGAATTCATGAAATCATATCACCAGAAATAATTACCAAATTTTTGGACGGGGGGTTAATGGCAAAAAGTGAAGAGGAACTAAAAAGCCTCTTGATGAAAGTGAAAGAGGAGAGTGAAAAAGTTGACTTAAAGCTCAACATTCAGAAAACAAAGATCATGGCATCCAGTCCCATCACTTCATGGGAAATAGATGGGGAAATAGTGTCAGAATTTATTTTTTGGGGCTCCAAAATCATTGCAGATGGTGACTGCAGCCATGAAATTAAAAGACGCTTACTCCTTGGAAGAAAAGTTATGACCAACCTAGATAGAATATTGAAGAGCAGAGACATTACTTTGCCGACTAAGGTCCACCTAGTCAAGGCTATGGTTTTTCCAGTGGTCATGCATGTATGGATGCAAGAGTTGGACTGTGAAGAAAGCTGAGCACTGAAGAATTGATGCTTTTGAACTGTGGTGTTGGAGAAGACTCTTGAGAGTCCCTTGGACTGCAAGGAGATCCAACCAGTCCATTCTGAAGGAGATCAGCCCTGGGATTTCTTTGGAAGGAATGATGCTAAAGCTGAAACTCCAGTACTTTGGCCACCTCATGCGAAGAGTTGACTCATTGGAAAAGACTCTGATGCTGGGAGGGATTGGGGGCAGGAGGAGAAGGGGACGACCGAGGATGAGATGGCTGGATGGCATCGCCAACTCGATGGATGTGAGTCTGAGTGAACTCCAGGAGATGGTGATGGACAGGGAGGCCTGGCGTGCTGCAATTCACGGGGTTGCAAAGAGTTGGACACGAATGAGCGACTGAAGTGAACTGGACTGGATAAACATGCTCTAATACCAGCCTCTGCCTCTTTAAATGTCTTCCAGGTTTGCTTCGACTCTGCTTTGGAAACTACATCTTTGTCTGCACCAGGTCCTATTTACACCATATGGGATCTTAGCTCCCCAGCCAGGGCCTGAACCTGCTCCCTGAGGAGAAGGGGCTGACAGGGGACGAGGTGGTTCAGTGACATACAGACGCAACGAACATAAGTTTGAGCAAGCTCCAGGAGGTGGTGAAGGACAGGGAAGCCTAGCATGCTGCAGCCCATGGGGTCACAAAGAGTCGGTCATGGCTGAGCAACTGAACAACAAAACGTTAAATAGCAATGTTGGTTCTTTGCTGGAGAAGCCATGCATATGAGCGTTAATTTAATGTTGCATTTTATTGTTTCATAATATTTTTAGTTTGTACACAAAAGTCCTTGAACAGAGAAAAGCCCGAGTCTTAACAGGACTCTGAGACAGACCCTTGTCACATTTCCATCTCAGAGCATGATCTTTAATGCTGCTGAGACACTCGATTTTGGTACTCCACCCTGAACAGAGGACAAACCGGTGATCCTCCTATGGAGATCAGGAGGTCTTACTCCTTGACTTTCTGGATAAAAGCCCTCAGTCCCCAAATTTCCTGCAGAGAACATGGATGAAGCCATGATAAAAGCCCTCAGTCCCCAAATCTCCCACATAGAACATGGGTGAAGCATTTGGTAGTGGTTCTCTGTCTTCTCTACCTTCTCTAAGAGAATTCCAGTTTTCCTTTGGGAAAACAACCATCCACATTTTGGCCCATTGTAGTTTTGGTATTTTTTCTTGGCTGTGGTAAGTCTTCGAAGCAGTGTTCAGGTTCTTCGTTGCAGCACGCAGGCTTCTGTAGTTGAAGCGTCTGGACTTAGTCGCCCCATAGCATGTGGGATCTTAGTTCCCCAACCAGGCACCAAACCTGCACCCCCTGCATTGGAAAGCAGATTCTGAACCACTTTTACCAGGGAAGTCCTTAGTCCATTGTAGTTTGAGAGTACAAAGAACCATATGGACTGGCTTGGGTTTGGGCAGATGACTTGGAGCTTCTGCTGGAATGCATGCAAAAGAAGCTGTTATAGGTCCATTTTGTCATCTCAAAGATTTCTTATAGCTGAGGGGTTCAGCTCTCTAATCTTACCTAAACTAAGTCATTGTCTAGGTGATCTACATCCGCCTTGACAAGCATGACTCAGCTCTTCTCCATGCGTGCCTCAGCCTCCTATTGTAACCAACTGGCCAGCCTTGGCACGTTTTTCTCATGGGAATGACAGAAATGCAGTAGAGCTAGGAGAAACAGACAAGCGTGGCCTAGGCTTCCAGCCATCACTTCTGCCTCATTCTTTTGGCTCAAGCAGGTCACGTGGTCAAACATTAATAAGTTACAAGGCAAAGGGAATAGGTCACAACGGGCTGAAGAACTGGAGGCAGTGACACAGTCTACCACAAAAGCACTCTTCGCTGGGGCAACCAAGTTCTGGTGGTACTGTTTCCAACCACTCCCAGGTGGTGCTAGTGGCCAGTGCGCCACAACAATGAAAAACCTAAGCACCGTAACTACAGAATAGCCCCCATTCAACCTCAACTGGAGAAAGCCCGAGCAGCAATGAAGACTTAGCACAACCAAAAATAAATAAATAAAATTATTTTATAAAAAAAAAAAAATCATGTACACCTGACAGCTACATTATCATGTAACAGTGTGGTCATGCCAAGCACTTACATGTGAAATATATACTCTAAGTAACTGTCCTTTTAAAATATTTTGTACACTTTATTTTATTAAAAATTAGGTGTTTAGTTCGATTGCTTCATCTATGAATTTCATTTTGGGGGAGTCAAGGAGGTCGGCAAAGTATTTTTTATGAAAAGAGGACAAAGGGGAGAGGTTGGGACCATAGAGGTCATCCAACGCATACAGCTCAGCCTGGTGAGGGTGGGTCACTGAGCCACACAGAGCCCCCTTTGAATCCTGCTTCACTGTTCACAAATTAATTATGCCACTCACTTCAGGCAAGTTGCTCAGCATCTCTGAGTCTTCCTCAGGTTTACTATATGTAATAATACATGTGGCTTCTGAATCGTGGGAAGAATGAAATGAAAGTACATGTGCAACATTAGGCTCCTGGCAGGAAACAGATGGCACATTCACATGGGGTAACTGAAGGAAGTCATTTAAGGGGACTGTTTACCAGGTTGCGGGCAGAGTTAAGGTGAACTACCCAGGGAAAGTGTATTCCCTTAGGGCTGTTAATAGCGGGAAGTTATTTCCACCCCAGGTCTACAGGGCCAAGGAAGTTACTGGAAACCCAAAGAGAATAATTATGTGGAAGGAACAGCCCTGCAGAGCGATGGCCTTCAGCAGAGGGCCTCAGCCAGCCATGACAGGCCCACAGGGAAGAAGCTGAGGGAATAAATATCCAACCTCACTTTCTTCCTTTGGCCCTCAGATCTTTCATCTTTTCATCTCCTCTGAGCAAAATAAAAAAGAAAGAAAGATAACAAACAAACCAAAAAAACACAGAAATGAGATGTGGAGATGCCTGCTGATGGTGTCCATGAAGGTCAGCCTCCCAGAACACAGAGCCGAGGGGCAAGGTGGAGAGTAGATACGGAGGAGCAAACAGATGTTTACACAGCACAAAAAACACGCAACATAGTACACGGCTGAGTAAGAAATTTCACAAGTGGTAGCACAGTTAAATAAGTGAACAAACACACACACATACCCACGTATAGTGTATATATATATTATATACATATTACATACGTGAGAAACTCAACTTCCCCAAACTATGAATAGAAACTCCACTAGAATCTAGTTCATTTTGTAGGGAAAGAAAAAGAAAAAATTCTTTTTCTCTACTCATCTTGTGTTCTCTGGCTGAGGCCCTACAAACTTAAAAAAAAAAAAAAACAACTAGGTTAATAAGATAAAACAAGCAGACATTTATGAACATTTTTTGTCAACCATACACATGGGAACATTAGAAGTGAGTCTCTCACAGAGGTGGTTAGAACCTAGGCTTATATTCAATCTCTTGACAAAAGAACAGTATATATTTAGAGACATAAGATATGAGAAGTACTTTGAGCTCCTGTGGATGGCAAATTTCGGGAAGGCAAGAAGATGGTGAAACTAATGGTAAACAAAGATCTAGAATTATCTCTAGTGGTTTATTTCTGTTCTTGATAGAGAAGGGAGGTGGTGAGGAACGAGGTAGTGAAAGGGGCATCTTTACAAGTTATCTTTACAGAGTGTGTCCCCCTTTTAGGTAAATAAGAGGACAGTGAGCTTTTCTTATATCTGCTGATTCTCAATTGCCTTAAGCTCCAAATCATGCTTAAACCAAAGTGGCTTATTCTGTTACCTTTCCATCTCTTTATTCAGTTAAAGACTTTTTCCTGCTGCATTCCTCTATATATCAAATTTCCACACCAGCAATAACAACTTGCCCTCTTTGAACCACAGACTTTTGAACTTTTAAAACAATAAATAGTAATATTTGCCCTCAAAACATAGGGTGGATGTTGTCTCAGTAAATGAGCAGCATTTAGGCTAGAGATTGATGGAAGTGCCCATTTGCAATTCCTCACCTGCTGCGCAGAGAGCCAGTGTAGCTGAATGTTAAACTGCTTAAACACTGTGCCAGGGTGGTGGCGGCCTTGGTTTAAACCAGTGCCTTGGTTGAAAGGCAGTTCCTGATTACCTATAAGTGCCACAACTTAAAACAAACACTCGAAGGGTAGAGCAGCTTTCTGGATTGTTCCCAAAGCCCTACTGAGATTAAAGGCAGGCTTCTTCACCCAGACAGGCATTTCTGCACAAGCCTCACTAAATCTGGTTAAACCAGTTCCAGCTGCCAGGGGATCAGCCCTAAATGTTTACACAACTTTCTGACTCTTGCAGAAGGCAAAGCTACCTGGTTTTTCTACTGTTTCTGAAAGCTTCAGTAGTTTCAGAAGGCTTAACGGTCAGGTGGGGGTTGTATATCCAGAGCTGAGGAGCAGCCAGGGTTCCTGGAGTCAAAGGAAAAATAAACACATCTTTTTTGCATACAGAGAGATTAGCGGCTTCTTTTTGATATCATGTGCTTTCAATTTTCGGGTCTTAAAAAACCCCACAAGACGACCTGCAGAAGTACCAGCCACCAACTGCCAGGTTAGCATTTCACTGGCTGGAAAGGAATGTCAGAGTTCTGAGCAAATACCTTGTGAAATGTCATTTAATTTCTAGGGAGTCAAGTTTGCATAAAGCTCTCAGTGTTACCCAGTGACCTCAGGTGCCTTTTCCTCTCGACCCCAGATCAACCCCAGGTGTCACACGACAGAAAACTTTAAAATAGCCTTCGATTCCCAATCTGTCACTATGCTCCAGGAAACATGATATTCAATCCAGAAATGTATGCAATAATCCAAACTCATAAACACAGATGTGTGCTTTTTCATCTAAAACCTAAAATCCAAAAGTGCCATTAATACACACAGACAGCTGCTCGGATAGAAACCAAATCTATAACAGAATTTGTACTGCACTTTTCACAAAATACCTATATGTTATGTTTCATCCTCATTGCAANAGAGAAAAGCCCGAGTCTTAACAGGACTCTGAGACAGACCCTTGTCACATTTCCATCTCAGAGCATGATCTTTAATGCGGCTGAGACACTCGATTTTGGTACTCCACCCTGAACAGAGGACAAACCGGTGATCCTCCTATGGAGATCAGGAGGTCTTACTCCTTGACTTTCTGGATAAAAGCCCTCAGTCCCCAAATTTCCTGCAGAGAACATGGATGAAGCCATGATAAAAGCCCTCAGTCCCCAAATCTCCCACATAGAACATGGGTGAAGCATTTGATAGTGGTTCTCTGTCTTCTCTACCTTCTCTAAGAGAATTCCAGTTTTCCTTTGGGAAAACAACCATCCACATTTTGGCCCATTGTAGTTTTGGTATTTTTTCTTGGCTGTGCTAAGTCTTCGAAGCAGTGTTCAGGTTCTTCGTTGCAGCACGCAGGCTTCTGTAGTTGAAGCGTCTGGACTTAGTCGCCCCATAGCATGTGGGATCTTAGTTCCCCAACCAGGCACCAAACCTGCACCCCCTGCACTGGAAAGCAGATTCTGAACCACTTTTACCAGGGAAGTCCTTAGTCCATTGTAGTTTAAGAGTACAAAGAACCATATGGACTGGCTTGGGTTTGGGCAGATGACTTGGAGCTTCTGCTGGAATGCATGCAAAAGAAGCTGTTATAGGTCCATTTTGTCATCTCAAAGATTTCTTATAGCTGAGGGGTTCAGCTCTCTAATCTTACCTAAACTAAGTCATTGTCTAGGTGATCTACATCCGCCTTGACAAGCATGGCTCAGCTCTTCTCCATGCGTGCCTCAGCCTCCTATCGTAACCAACTGGCCAGCCTTGGCACGTTTTTCTCATGGGAATGACAGAAATGCAGTAGAGCTAGGAGAAACAGACAAGCGTGGCCTAGGCTTCCAGCCATCACTTCTGCCTCATTCTTTTGGCTCAAGCAGGTCACGTGGTCAAACATTAATAAGTTACAAGGCAAAGGGAATAGGTCACAACGGGCTGAAGAACTGGAGGCAGTGACACAGTCTACCACAAAAGCACTCTTCGCTGGGGCAACCAAGTTCTGGTGGTACTGTTTCCAACCACTCCCAGGTGGTGCTAGTGGCCAGTGCGCCACAACAGTGAAAAACCTAAGCACCGTAACTACAGAATAGCCCCCATTCAACCTCAACTGGAGAAAGCCCGAGCAGCAGTGAAGACCTAGCACAACCAAAAATAAATACATAAAATTATTTTATATAAAAAAAAAAAATCATGTACACCTGACAGCTACATTATCATGTAACAGTGTGGTCATGCCAAGCACTTACATGTGAAATATATACTCTAAGTAACTGTCCTTTTAAAATATTTTGTACACTTTATTTTATTAAAAATTAGGTGTTTAGTTAGATTGCTTCATCTATGAATTTCATTTTGGGGGAGTCAAGGAGGTCGGCAAAGTATTTTTTATGAAAAGAGGACAAAGGGGAGAGGTTGGGACCATAGAGGTCATCCAACGCATACAGCTCAGCCTGGTGAGGGTGGGTCACTGAGCCACACAGAGCCCCCTTTGAATCCTGCTTCACTGTTCACAAATTAATTATGCCACTCACTTCAGGCAAGTTGCTCAGCATCTCTGAGTCTTCCTCAGGTTTACTATATGTAATAATACATGTGGCTTCTGAATCGTGGGAAGAATGAAATGAAAGTACATGTGCAACATTAGGCTCCTGGCAGGAAACAGATGGCACATTCACATGGGGTAACTGAAGGAAGTCATTTAAGGGGACTGTTTACCAGGTTGCGGGCAGAGTTAAGGTGAACTACCCAGGGAAAGTGTATTCCCTTAGGGCTGTTAATAGCGGGAAGTTATTTCCACCCCAGGTCTACAGGGCCAAGGAAGTTACTGGAAACCCAAAGAGAATAATTATGTGGAAGGAACAGCCCTGCAGAGCGATGGCCTTCAGCAGAGGGCCTCAGCCAGCCGTGACAGGCCCACAGGGAAGAAGCTGAGGGAATAAATATCCAACCTCACTTTCTTCCTTTGGCCCTCAGATCTTTCATCTTTTCATCTCCTCTGAGCAAAATAAAAAAGAAAGAAAGATAACAAACAAACCAAAAAAACACAGAAATGAGATGTGGAGATGCCTGCTGATGGTGTCCATGAAGGTCAGCCTCCCAGAACACAGAGCCGAGGGGCAAGGTGGAGAGTAGATACGGAGGAGCAAACAGATGTTTACACAGCACAAAAAACACGCAACATAGTACACGGCTGAGTAAGAAATTTCACAAGTGGTAGCACAGTTAAATAAGTGAACAAACACACACACATACCCATGTATAGTGTATATATATATTATATACATATTACATACATGAGAAACTCAACTTCCCCAAACTATGAATAGAAACTCCACTAGAATCTAGTTCATTTTGTAGGGAAAGAAAAAGAAAAAATTCTTTTTCTCTACTCATCTTGTGTTCTCTGGCTGAGGCCCTACAAACTTAAAAAAAAAAAAAAACAACTAGGTTAATAAGATAAAACAAGCAGACATTTATGAACATTTTTTGTCAACCATACACATGGGAACATTAGAAGTGAGTCTCTCACAGAGGTGGTTAGAACCTAGGCTTATATTCAATCTCTTGACAAAAGAACAGTATATATTTAGAGACATAAGATATGAGAAGTACTTTGAGCTCCTGTGGATGGCAAATTTCGGGAAGGCAAGAAGATGGTGAAACTAATGGTAAACAAAGATCTAGAATTATCTCTAGTGGTTTATTTCTGTTCTTGATAGAGAAGGGAGGTGGTGAGGAACGAGGTAGTGAAAGGGGCATCTTTACAAGTTATCTTTACAGAGTGTGTCCCCCTTTTAGGTAAATAAGAGGACAGTGAGCTTTTCTTATATCTGCTGATTCTCAATTGCCTTAAGCTCCAAATCATGCTTAAACCAAAGTGGCTTATTCTGTTACCTTTCCATCTCTTTATTCAGTTAAAGACTTTTTCCTGCTGCATTCCTCTATATATCAAATTTCCACACCAGCAATAACAACTTGCCCTCTTTGAACCACAGACTTTTGAACTTTTAAAACAATAAATAGTAATATTTGCCCTCAAAACATAGGGTGGATGTTGTCTCAGTAAATGAGCAGCATTTAGGCTAGAGATTGATGGAAGTGCCCATTTGCAATTCCTCACCTGCTGCGCAGAGAGCCAGTGTAGCTGAATGTTAAACTGCTTAAACACTGTGCCAGGGTGGTGGCGGCCTTGGTTTAAACCAGTGCCTTGGTTGAAAGGCAGTTCCTGATTACCTATAAGTGCCACAACTTAAAACAAACACTCGAAGGGTAGAGCAGCTTTCTGGATTGTTCCCAAAGCCCTACTGAGATTAAAGGCAGGCTTCTTCACCCAGACAGGCATTTCTGCACAAGCCTCACTAAATCTGGTTAAACCAGTTCCAGCTGCCAGGGGATCAGCCCTAAATGTTTACACAACTTTCTGACTCTTGCAGAAGGCAAAGCTACCTGGTTTTTCTACTGTTTCTGAAAGCTTCAGTAGTTTCAGAAGGCTTAACGGTCAGGTGGGGGTTGTATATCCAGAGCTGAGGAGCAGCCAGGGTTCCTGGAGTCAAAGGAAAAATAAACACATCTTTTTTGCATACAGAGAGATTAGCGGCTTCTTTTTGATATCATGTGCTTTCAATTTTCGGGTCTTAAAAAACCCCACAAGACGACCTGCAGAAGTACCAGCCACCAACTGCCAGGTTAGCATTTCACTGGCTGGAAAGGAATGTCAGAGTTCTGAGCAAATACCTTGTGAAATGTCATTTAATTTCTAGGGAGTCAAGTTTGCATAAAGCTCTCAGTGTTACCCAGTGACCTCAGGTGCCTTTTCCTCTCGACCCCAGATCAACCCCAGGTGTCACACGACAGAAAACTTTAAAATAGCCTTCGATTCCCAATCTGTCACTATGCTCCAGGAAACATGATATTCAATCCAGAAATGTATGCAATAATCCAAACTCATAAACACAGATGTGTGCTTTTTCATCTAAAACCTAAAATCCAAAAGTGCCATTAATACACACAGACAGCTGCTCGGATAGAAACCAAATCTATAACAGAATTTGTACTGCACTTTTCACAAAATACCTATATGTTATGTTTCATCCTCATTGCAAACTCTGAAGTTAGCATTAGCTCTTGTAATTTACATGTGGAGAGAAAGTTGTTCTGAGAGATTGCCCAATCTGCCCAGGGGCACTGAGCTAATGAAGGATGGAGGCGGGGCTTAAATACAGGTCTCTCTCAATCTCAGATTCTCAGTCCAAAGAGAACTGTGGCCTGCCTTTTAATTATTGAAGATAAGCAATATTAGAATATAAGTTTAGTGTATTTCAAAATGACAAAAGTTACATCTGTTGTATTAGTTAGTTATTAGAATAAAAACTTCAAGCCTAAGGATTTATTTTTCATCAAAAACTTTTAATATATATTCTGAAGCAGTTTTGTTGTTCAGTTGCTCAGTTGTGTCCGACTCTTTGTGACCGCATGGACTGCAGCAGGCCAGGCTTCCCTGTCCTTCATCATCTTCCAGAGCTTGCTCAAACTCATGTCCATCAAGTTGGTGATACCATCCAACCATCTCATCCTCTGTCGTCCTCTTCTCCTCCTGCCTTCAGTCTTACCCAGCATCAGGGTCTTTTCTAATAAGTCTGCTCTTTGCATCAGGTTACCAAAATATTGGAGCTTCAGCTTCAGCTGAAGCAGGTCAAAACTTACTGAATACAAAATGATGCTGATTAATAATACACTGGTGGCTCAGAGGATAAAGGATCTGCCTGCAATGCAGGAGACCTGGCTTTGATCCCTGAGTTGGGAAAATCCCCTGGAGAAGGAAATGGCAACTAACTCCAGTATCCTTGCCTGGAGAATCCCATGGACAGAGGAGCCTGGCGGGCTACAGTCCAGGGGTCGCAAAGAGTTGGACATGACTGAGCAACTTCACTCTCATTTTCACTTTTGCTTAG